>CM069168.1:2920824-3244459 GCA_035221665.1 Okamejei kenojei | reverse complement strand
GTGGTTGTTGGAATGTGTTTTAAATTGGGTTGTTATGATGTTATGTTATGAATAATGTTTTTAAAAGAAAAGTTTAGTATGAAGAAGGAAAGTGAATTGGGGGAAGGATGAAGTAAATAAGTGATTATAAAGGGAATAAGGAAGTGGGGGGGAAAAGTAAAGAGGCGCAAAACAGTCAGTAAGCGGAGAAAGCAAAAAAGGTCTGCACAACCTGCAGCATCTGGAAGACTGCACGCTATCTACGAGAGCTGCTTCCACTCAACACGGTATCAGTCTGCTGCTCATCCCTCTGCGCGCTACTCCATGCGTGCTTCCTGCCTCCGAGTTTCTGAAAAAGAAAAATACACCGAGTCTCGACAAGCTCACCAGACAAGGTAAGACTTACCTTCAGCTCATTTTTCAAATTCCTCGCTGGAGGAGCGGCGCTCCTCCGACTGTCGCTTTCCCGCAATGCCGTTCGCCGAATGTCGCGCATGCGTCCTGGCGGGGATCTCCACGTAGACACTCACATACTCCGAAGAACATCACCTACGGCTGAATGAGAACAAGGCTGACGTCACCTATTTGGTCCCCCTGCCTCCATCAAAGTGATTACTCATGACAACTTTATTCCACCTCTTGAGTCAACCCCATGTCAAAACCTTGGTGTGAAATTTGTTTCTGCCTTCGTTTGACAAGCAAAATCAATTCAGTAGTAAAAGCCAGTTTCGTACCTTTCCACAATAAAAAAAAAAAAAAAAAACCCGTGTTCCTCTCATTCAAGCTCTGGAGAATACATCCATGCTTTTATATCTCTTGCCTGGACTACTTCAACACCCTGAATACTGGGATCATTCAGTCTCACCTCTCCGCTGGGCCACTGTCCAGAACGCCGGGCAGCCAACACCTGACAGGTACCCGGAAGAGGGGCCATATACCTATTACCCCCCTTCTGGCCTCTCTCCACTGGCTGCCAGTACAGTTCAGAGTTGAAGGATCTCACTGTTTGTCCAATAAATCCTAAAACGGGCTTGCTCCCCCCTGTAATCTATGACCTCCTTTTCCCCTTACTCAACCGGGGGTTCCATGTCCGCTCATGTGAGTCTAACGTGAGTTTCTGGCTGCTCACGATGTAAACTTAAGCTCAGGGGGTACCGTGCCTTTGCTGTTGTGGCCCTACCTAGACTGTGGAACAGGCATCCACCCACCCAATCAGAACTGCAACCCTTCCATCGCATCTTTTTAAGTCCCAAGGGCTCAAAACTTGTTTATATCATTTGGCATTTGCATCCCCCTGATGTGGCTGATCTATTGTTTTTGTGTCTTTGAACTGATTATATGTACCTACAAGCTGTGCGCAATTCCGGTTAAAGAAGAACTGCAGATGCAGAGAATCCAAGGTACACAAAGGCTGGAGAAACTCAGCGGGTGGCAGCAGCATCTAAGAGCGAAGGAATAGGCCGACGTAATCCGGGTCGAGACCCTATCCTTCAGACTGGTCCAGGGATCAGGGAAATGAGAGAAAAAAGACGGTAGAAGTGGAGAGATAAATCACCAATGAATGAAGCTCCTGCAAAAAGAATCAATGCTAAAGGGACACAAGCCCAATGTAAGCTGTTTAGTGTTGTGAAAATGAGAAGCTAGTAGCGACTAGGGTGGGGTAGGAGATAGAGATAGCGGGGAATGCCAGGGCCCGAGGGCTGAGGAACGGTTGTACGGGGAGGAGACAGCAAGGGATTAACAGAATAGAGAATTCAATGTCAAACCAAAGGATACATACTCCCCAAGCGGACATAATACGTGCAGATCCTCCAACTTTCTGTGTATGCTCACGTCAGTCCGTGGAGAGTCCCCGGCCCGACGAGATCGGGATACCGGAATGGGAGTGGGCGTAGCATGTGCCGAGCCACACCGGGGAGTCGGTGGTTTCATGCAGACCGAGCTGGGATGAGTATTCCGCGAACCAACGCCAAGCCTCCGCATGTCCTCACCGATATAGATCATCGGGCCACTGGAGCAGCGGATGCAGTAAGATGAGGATAGGAGAGGTGCAGGTGAACCTCTGTCGGACCTAAGGACGCTGTCCCCTGGAAAGGGAGATGGAGGGGGGAGGAGAAGGGGACAAGATGAATCATTTTCTTGCGGTTTGCAAAGGAAAAGTGCCGGGGAAGGGGTAGAGCGGGAGGGAAGGGAAGAATTGGCCCAGGGGAGTGCGGAGGGGTAGCGGACCTTATGCGGAAATGCCGCCGGGGGGGAGATGGAAGAATGTTGCTGAGTGGCGGGGTCACGAGTTGGAGATTGTCGAAACAGGCGGAGGACTATTGCTTGTATCCAATCGCAAACAGGGCAGAGTCCCCCTGGTCCTCACCTTTCACCCCACCAGCCGGCAAATCCAACGCATCGGACCTTCCGCCCTTTCGCCACCTCCAACGTGACCCTCCACTGCCCACATCTTCCCCACTCCCCCCCTGTCTTCCTACCGCAAATACCCCGCACCCTCCTGCAACACCTTTATCAATTCTTCCCTTCCCCTCCGCTCTACCCCTTTCCCCGGCACTTTCCTGCAAACCGCAAGAAATGCACATCTTGTCCCTTATCACCTCCCCCCTCCCACTCCTTTCCGGGGACCCCACAGTCCCTTCCAGGGTCCGACAGAGGTTCACCTGCACACTCCTCCCACCTCATCTACTGCATCCGCTGCACCAGATGCCCATGATCTATAACGGTGAACCTAGCGTAGGCTAGGCGCTCGTTTCCGCCCGAACTCGCACCGCTCGTCCGCATTAACCAACCCACCACCCGGTGGCTCAGCAATTTCAACTCCCCCACCCAAACCGTAACCGACCATCTCGGTCCTTGGCCTCCATCAGGCCAGAGTGAGCAACACCGCAAGTTGGATGGAACAGCACCTATATTCCGCTTGGGGTGATCGCATCCTTTGGGCTTGAACATTGAATTTTCCAATACGTTAACCCTTGCATTCCTGTGTATGTCTGTTTCCCTTTTTGTAGATTATTAGCTACCACGCTCTGGTCTGTAACCGCACTTAGGTCAATGTGGTGTTGTTTTTAAATGTGATTCATAAATAAATTAGATTTGATTTGATTAACGACTGCATGATTTGTATGAACTTTGCTGAAAGTGTGGTATCAGGAGCATCTTGGATTTACTTTCACACTGACAGAAAGGAGACGGGAAAAGAAGCTGAGCAAATAGTAACAGAGTAGAATTCCAGCTACACGTGTGATTCCTACACCTCATATTTTAATAGATTAAATTATATTCCTTATGCCATTCAGACCTTTTGGTCTGAGAGAAATGTTCCCATACAGTCATCCAAATAATAAAAAAACAAAGGCACAACAATAAACACATATCCAACATCCACCTCAATGAGTTTCCACCAGGCACCTCCACACTTTGGTGGAAGGCAAAAGTCTTAAGTCTTAGTCTTCCTCCTCCTAGTTTTCCCTCTGCGCTCAGGCGATCCAGGCCTCCGCCGCCGCTGAAGCCCCCACAGCTCTAAGCTGCCCAATGGGGCCCGGGTATCAACCGTATTCTCTATCTTACCACTACAGAAATGAAATAGCAAGACGAATACAGTGTTGGCAAACATATGCATTTTGGATCCGGAATTCAGCTACCTTTTGTACTGAAAGCTTGATGAAAGATGGACACAATATGAGAAAGGTAAAGATTCTATTGCGTACCATGAATGAAGAGAAAGTGTGTGTAGGACATCCCATTACAAGTATAGGACATATCTAGCCTGAATGAAGACAATTTTTGTACGAAACTGAGACCATGCCTGTTTCTTATCAAAATATAGCCCATACATGAGGACTTGAAACGGTGACCTTACTTGAAGGATGTCAAGATACCTAAATAAATACAGGTAACGCTCTGCTTCTTGAACGAATGCTATCAAGGCATTGTGAACCTAAAGAAATTATACCTAGCCAAGGGGACAACCATTTTCAGTGAGGACCCTACTTGGATAGGGGGTTTATCTACGGTTCCATGCAAGGATCAACAAAAGGCAGTAACCCGAAGAACCACTCTGCTGCTGCTGTCAATCAAACCTATCTACTATTACAATAGAAAACTGTTGATCAAGCAATAAAAACATGACTTCAGTAAGGAATGGGAAGAAATGTCCAAGAAGAATCAACGATTTTGGGTATTAAGAACCACTCAATAATGATGAAAAAAGGAACTTTTGTCTAGACAACCTTTCAAGCAAGATGGCGTTCGTCTGCCGAATAAACGTCACAAGGTAGAGCAATGCATACCCAGAATCTGAAATGGCAAGTTTGACAAGAATCCCAAATTACAAGAGGAAATACATCTTTCCTAAAGGACATGATCGTCAATGTTTATGCAGAATTGGTAACCGAACAGACCAGCGAATCGAGAGATGGCGTGCTGTTGGAAATAATTCCGCAGCAGGGTGTAACACTCAAAGAAAGGGACCCGAAGGTGATCTTTGACTCTGCTGCATCTTGAAAGAAGCATCACTCAAACTGTCAACTACTGCAGGGGCTGGACTCCTATATAAACTCACTCACTGGAGTTCTTAATAAATTCAGACAAGAACGTTGCTTTGATGGGTGATATTAAAGCAATGTTTCATCAAGTTAAAGTATCAGAAAAACACATTGACTGCTTGTGTATTCCTATTGGTGGCCTGATGGTGATGCACACAAGTCTCATTGAAGGTACATCTCTTTGGAGCAGTGTCATCACCAAGTTGTGCGAACCTTGCATTAAGGAAGACCTCAGAGGTCAATAAAGTTCACTTTACATGACTTTAATGGAAAAATACTTTTCCATGTAAAATCCTAGAAACATAGAAACATAGAAAATAGGTGCAGGAGGAGGTCATTCGGCCCTTTGAGCCAGCTGAAGGGCCGAATGGTTGTTTAAAAATCAATGTCTACGGCATGAAGCAGTTCAAATTGTAAAACACCCTGACTTCCCTCTGCAATAAGGGAGGATTCATGCTATCCAAGTATGGAAATATCTAGCCTGAATGAAGACAATTTTATATGAATAACTGTGTGGGGTGTTTACCTCAAGTGGATCAGCAACAGGCCGTGCTGTATTGGAATCATTCCATTTAAATCACAGAGTTAAAGAGACCAGAGAATTGGATTTGGGACAAAGACGACCTGCCCAATGGAAAGAGCATTGGGATTGCACTGTGTGTTGAAAACAGATGTGTTCAAGTTTAAATCTCGATTCAAGAGCGACCATGTACAAGACATGGCATCCTTTCTGTGATTGGTTTTGTTTACGACCCTTTGGGATATTTTGTATACCATTTACACGCTGCCACCAGGTTAATTTAGCAGGATCTCTGTAAGAAAAAACTTGGATGGATGAGAGTATAATGCAAACCTCTTCTCAACAATCAACAGAATGGTTAACGGATCTTGACAAGATCTCGGAGCTTAAAGTGGACCGGTGTATGAAACCTACAAACTTTGGTAAGATCTGATGTGCACAGTTGCATCATTGCTCAGATGCCATGAAGGTGGCTACAGCACTGTTACATATCAAAGACTGGAAAATGATGACAATACAGTACATGTTTGCATTCTTAAAGGGAAAGGCCAAGAGTGGCGCCATTGAATCAAATGACAATTCCAAGAATGGAACTCACAGCCGCAGCCTTATCTGTTACAGTTTGACATAATGCTGCAAAAAGAACAGCAGCTTCAGCAGGAGAAATCTATTTTCTGGACTGATAGTACTACAGTGCTTAAATACATTAATAATGAGAACAAACGTTTCTTGACATTTCTAGCAAACAGAATCTCTTTTATAATGGGAGCTACTAATGTATCACAATGGAAAACATGTTAACACCAAAAGAAAATCCTGCGGATGAAGCTTTTAGAGGGCTAACAGCAGAACGTTTCTTAAGCAATAAGAGATGGATCAATAGACCAGAATTTCTCTGTAAGTCAGACTGAGAATGGCCAAAACTTGAGCTGGGATTTGAAACCTCTGCTAATGATCCGGAAATTAAACAAAACATCACAGTGAACGTTATTGCTAAAGATTAATCAAACGCAACAAATGACTTAATTACCTACTTTTCATCATGGAAGAATTTGAAAACTGTGCTAGCTTGGTTTCTTAAACTAAGAACATAGACACGACGCGAATTGCATGTCTATGCAGCGCAGCCCCCCACGCTGAAAAACCAAAAAAGTCGAGTTACTAGGCAGAAACCGGCAGAAAACAAGATAAAGGCCCGATTGAAGCCTCGGGCTCAGGTAGGGCGCTATCCCCATGAAGATGTATCGAAAAAAACAACGAAATAAATCACAAAGTGAAGATCTCAGAACTTATTGCACAAGAAATTGCAAATTTAAAGGATGAAATAAAGCTGGAATTAAAGACTGAACTTGCAAAAACGAATGACGAATTAAAGATAAAATGAATTTCAAGGAAGAAATTTAAAAAACAAGGAGGAGATGATGGAGTTAAAGCTTGAAATTAATTCCACGGTTACGGTCTATCGGACAAACTGAGGAAGGAAACTGCAGAAACACTGACTGGAACAAGCTGCAGTCATGACAAAAGAGACAAATGGTAAAATCAGAAAGGTGGTAACTGATCTTGAAGAGGAAAAGCGGATCCCGTGGAACAAACATTGAATCAAAAGACGACAGCCATAAAGAAACCTTGAGGAGATCGCCGAAACAAGTGCTCAGACTGCGGAACTCATCAGAGAAAATCAACACGCCTATCTGAACTACCATGGGCAAAATAACTGATAATGCACTGAATTGGAAGGACTCCAGAGAAGACAGAATCTAAGAATTGTGGGTATGATGAATTCCCTTTCAATATTCAAGAAGGGAGAGAGGCAAATCAAGAATCCCCGAGAATTTACTGCAAACTTACTGCAAGAAGTTTTATCTCTGGATCAAAAGCCTTACTTGCTCGGAGCACACAGAGTGATGATGACGTCAGACAAGACCTGACGCCCCTCCAAGACAAATGATAATAAAAGTCCAGTATGACTATGTTCTGGAGGAGAATGATGGAAAAAATTGTAAGAAGCAGAAATCTTATATATGAAGGAGATAAGATCCAGTATTTATCGAGACTATCCAGCAGAGGTCTCCAGGAAACGAAACGCGTTTAATGAGACCAAGAGAATTTTGAAGGAAGTGAAGAATTTGAAGTATGGTCTGAGGTATCCAGCTGCCCTAAGAGTCACTTACAATCAGAAACAACATTTTTTTTCACCAACCCTGTGGAAGCACTGGACTTTGCCAGAAGACTAAGCTCAAGTGGAAGATTAAATAATCGCTTTAAAAGTTTGATTTCATTTGTCCTCCTTGGAACCCTTTTTAATTTTTTTAATTTCTTTTTTTAATTATATTTTTTTAATATGTTTTAAATATATGCATCCTCACAATCCTGACTAATGGAACCCGAATATTCAGAATTTAATATTCACGGTAAAATACTGTTTATAGAATAATAATTTAAGAAACCATGGAGCTGGTTAAGTTTGTAACATTAACTACGGAAGTCCGGTAGATGGTTAGCCATGTTAGTATGGCTATCACTAAACTACACTAATACAAGATGTAGTTTTTTTTCTTCTTCGTGCACATCACTAACCTCTTAATCTATCCCTTTTTTCCTTATATTAAATCTATCCTTAATATTTTAAGTTTGAATGGAGTTATAAATTAGATCAAATGAGATATATACGTGAGAGACATCCAAGGGTCTTGGAATTCGTCTATTCGGAGTACTCGGGTGTAAGGTCGGGCCTGTCGAACTGAACCATTTGCTCTATTAAAAGACCTCCCTAAACTAAGATGCAAGACTTAAAAAATGAATACGGGGAATGAAGGAATAACGTTTGTAGCTGGAATGTTAAAGTATTAATGAACCAATTAAGAGAGGTAAAGTATTAGCACATTTAAAAGCACTTAAAGTAGATGTAATTTTTATCCAAGAAACACACTTAAAAAAAGATGCTGAGCATAGATTGAAAGCTAAATAGATAGATAAAGCGTATCAATTCTTTTTTTTTACACACAAATCCAGAGGTGTAGCAATATTATTTCGTAAAGGTACTTTATTTAAAACACACATCAACTATAATTGACAGTGATGGTAGAAAAAAAAAAAATATATTATTGTAATAGGAGAATTAAACACACAAAAAATGATTTTTGTTAATGTTTTTACGGACCAAACTTTGACAGCCCATTGTTCTTTAAGAAAATATTTAATACCATCCCGGAATTAGCACAACATAACCTAATAATTGAGGAGATTTAAATTGTACCCTAGATTCTTATTAAGACAGATCATCAAGACAACGGAAATCAAATCGCATTCCAGTGACTTATTAAATGCATACATAATACTTAGTAATATTAAAGACGTTTGGAGAATAGAAAACCCAACTGGACGTGAATACTCATTTTATTCACCTGTACACAAAACGTATTCAAGAATAGATTATTTTTAGGTAGACTCTAAACTTATCTCACTCACTCACAATTCAAAATACCATAATATTATAATCTCAGATCATGCACCTTTAACATTTATGATCAAAATAAATGGTAAAATGGAAAAACAGGGGCAATGGAGACTTAACCCACAAATTTTAAAGGAAAAGTAACTCAGGAATACATTACAGAACAGATCAAGATTTTCTTTGAAATAAATGATAATCCAGAAATATATTTTTCCCTATTATGGGAAACTTTTAAAGCATATGCCCGTGGAATTATGATTTCTTCTCTTTTATAATAAAGAGAATTGGAGGGAATAACAGGCATTGGAAAAGGAGATTAAACAATTAGACACAGAGAACACTGCAAATCCAACCATGATAAAACATAATAAAATTGCTGCATTGAAATATAAATTAAATAAAATATATTCAGATCAAATTGAAAAACTCTATCAATATATTAAACAATTATAATTTGAATTCAGAGATAAACCCCAAAATTTGTTGGCTCGTCAATTACGGAAATTGGAGGAAGAAAAAAATAATCCATGGATTAAATCACCGACATGGTGAACCACTAGTACAACCTAAACGATATTAAAGAGAGATTTTTGCAATATTATAAAAATTTATACTCAGTCAAAACTACAGAAAACCAGATCGGAATAGAGGCATTAAAAAAAAAAAAGTAATATAAAAGGGTGGATTTAGAAAATAGAGAATCACTAAACGCTGAAATAACAGCAAAAGAAATCGAAGAATCTATCAGATCATTAAAAAATGGTAAAATACTCCGGGACCAGATGGTATGGTTCGGAATTTTATAAAACAATTCTATGATCTGATTGCATCACGTTTGAAGACACTCTATGAATACATTTATACCCAACAAATACTACCAGAAATGTTAAATAAATCTATTATAACACTTATACCTACAATAGACAAGGATCTGGATGATCCAGGATCATATAGAGCTATAGCTCTTTTAAACACTGATCAAAAAATATTAACCAAAATACTAGCACAAAGACTAAGCACTGTGATCAATAAATTAATTCCTATGGATCAAACAAGATTTATACCAAAACGATATTCCTCAATAAACTTGAGACGATTATTCAATATTCATATATTCGAAAAAACAAGTATTAATAAAGACCTAGTAATCATCTCGTTAGATGCGGAGAAAGCGTTTGACCAGGTGGAATGGTCTTATCTGTTTTCGGTCATGGAAACTTTTAAGTTGGGAGGTAAAGTTTATTACATGGTTTAAATTTATTATACCACTAATCCCAACAGCTAGTATACTAACAAATCAAATGTTATCACTAAATTTAATTATTTTGAGGCTGTAGACAAGGTTGTCCCTTATCCCCACTATTTGTTTTGCACTCACAATTGAGCCATTAGCTCAAAGCGTGAGATTACATCCTGAAATATATGGGTATGAAACTAGAGAACACTGAAAATAAAAATCTCCTTATATGCAGAGATGTAATATTTTATATTACAAGGCCGGAAATTAGTATTTCAAATTTATTAAATTTAATAACTGAATTTGGCTCATTCTCAGGATATAGCATTTAGTTGGAATAAAAGTGAACTTATGTCAATAATGGTAAATAACCCACATATATTACAACAATTTTGACTTTTAAGATAGCATATAAAAAAATCAAATATCTTGGAATTTATGTAAATGAAAAAGATTTGATTCTTTATTTAATCTAATTTCCCACTCTTACTGAATAAATTACATAAGAATATCTCTTATATATGGAAAAACATTATCTATTTCAATACTAGGTAGAAAATTAATGCAATAAAAAATGATTTTTCTCCCACAATTACTATTATCTTTATTGTAATACCTTCCTACATTTTTTTTAAGAAGGTTGACTCCAATAGTCACCAACTTTATCATGGGATTATAAGAGCCATAGAATAAATAATAATACATTTCTGTAAATCAAAAATAATGGAAGTCTAGCACTGCCAAATTTTATGTTTTATTACTGGGCAGGTAATATTAAAAATATGAACTTTTGGTTGGAAGAAACAGATAAACAACCAAATTGGTTAAAAATGGAAAAAGAAGATTGTTCACCTTTTGAAATTAGCTCATTTTATTTGCAATACTAAACTAGGTAAGAAAACCTATAGAGAAAACCCTATAATAGAAAGTTAGATACGTATCTGGAAACAAACTAAGTAAAACATTAAAATTGGAATGTATCCACTTGCTCTCTCCATTGTTAAACAATGTTACATTTAAAACCTCACAATTGATGGACAAAGGTTTTTTACAATGGAAAAACTAGGAATTAAGAAGATGGGCGAGCTCTACAGGGAAAACTCCTTTCTTTCATTTCAAGAATTACAGCAAATTTATGGATTACAATCAAAAACTTACTTTAGATATTTACAAATCAGAGACTATGTAAAATCATACACAGGAATTTAGAATATAGAAAGACAGAAATTTTAGATGAATGTCTAAGATAAACACCCGAAACACAGAAAATTGATATCATATATTTATAACTTTTATTGGAAAATGATGTACCAATGACAGAAATATATAGGCAATTATGGAAAAACGAATTAGGTCAAATAATCAGACCAGAAGTATGGGATGAAAGTTTACAACATATACACCACTGTTCGTTAAATGCTAGACACTCTTTGATTACAATTTAAAGTATTACAGAGAGATGCATTATTCAAAATCCAAATTACATAGAATTTTTTTCAAATGTATCTGCCATATGTGATAAATGTCAGCACTTAGAAGCTAAATTTACCGCACTCATTCACAAACTGTATAAAAATTACTAACTTTTGGACAGAAATATTTAAATAATTTTGAATGTTGTTAATACGAATTTGGTTCCTGACTCAAAATTAATCATATTAGGAATATTAGAAACAGATCAATTAATAATTTTTGATTGGAGAAAGGCTAACTTTGAGAGAATGCGTAAAGAATTTAAAAGGAGTGAATTGGGACACTCTGTTTTATGGGAAGGATGTAGAAGAGAAATGGAGGACATTTAAAGGGGAAATTGTAAGAGTACAGAATCTTTATGTCCCTGTTTTAGGGTGAAAGGAAATAGTAAAAATTGGAAAGAGCCCATGGTTTTCAAGGGAAATTGGACACTTGTTTCGAAAAAAGAGAGATATCTACAATAATTATAAAGATATGGAGTAAATGAGGTGCTAGAGGAGTATAAAGAATGTAAAAAGAATCTTAAGAAAGAAATTAGGAAGGCTAAAAGAAGATATGAGGTTGCTTTGGCAAGAAAGGTGAAAGTAAACCCAAAGGGTTTCTACAGCTATATTAATAGCAAAAGGATAACGAGGGATAAAATTGGACCATTACAGAGACAGAATGGACAGCTATCTGCAGAGCCAAAAGAGATGGGGGGGATATTGAACAATTTATTTTCTTCGGTATTCACCAAGGAGAAGGATATTGAACTATATAACCATATAACCATATAACAATTACAGCACGGAAACAGGCCCTCTCGGCCCTTCCAGTCCGTGCCGACCATTTGTTTTCCCCTAGTCCCATCTACCTGCACTCAGACCATACCCCTCCATTCCTTCAGTCCATATACCTATCCACTTTACTCTTAAATGTTAAAATCGATCCTGCCTCCACCACTTCTGCTGGAAGCTGATTCCACACAGCCACCACCGTCTGATAAAGAAGTTCCCCCTCACGTTACCCCGAAACTTCTGTCCCTTAATTCTCATGTCATGCCCTCGTTGTTTGAATCTTCCTACCCTCAATGGGAAAAACGTATCCACGTCAACTCTGTCTATCCCTTTCATCATTTTAAAGACCATCAATCACAGTCCCCCCCTTAACCTTCTGCGCTCCAAAAGAATAAAGACCTAACTTGTTCAACCTTTCTCTGTAACATAGTTGTTGAACCCAGGCAACATTCTAGTAAATCTCCTCTGTACTCTCTTCTATTTTGTTGACATCCTTCCTATAACTAGGCGACCAAAATTGAAACACCATACTCCAGAATTTGGTCCGTACCAATGCCTTGTACCATTTTAACATTACTTCCCTACTCCTATATTCAATGCTCTGATTTATAAAGGCCAGCACACCAAAGGCTTTCTTTACCACCCTATCTACATGCGATTCACCTTCTGGGAACTATGCACAGTTATTCCTAGATCCCTCTGTTCCACAGCATTCCTCAATTCCCTACCATTTACCATGCAGAGTTTTCCCCGCTTAACTCTGTGAGTTAAGGGGAAAACGTAGAGTAGCTATGGAAACTATGAGATTCAAAGAGGAGGAAGTACTGACACTTTTGAAAAATATAAAGGTGGATAAGTCACCAGGTCCTGACAGGATATTCCCTAGGACATTGAGGGAAGTTAGGTGTAGAAATAGCAGGAGCTATGACAGAAAATTTCAAATGTCATTAGAAACGGGAATAGTGCCGGAGGATTGGCGTACTGCGCATGTTGTTCCATTGTTTAAAAAGGGTTCAAAGAATAAACCTAGCAATTATAGACCTGTTAGTGACCAGTGGGGTGCCTCAAGAATCTGTGTTGGGTCCACTGTTGTTTGTCATGTACATCAATGATCTGGATGATGGGGTGGAAAATTGGATAAGTAAGTATGCAGATGATACTAAGATAGGTGTTAACGAAGGAACTGCAGATGCTGGAGAATCGAGGGTACACAAAATGCTGGAGAAACTCAGCGGGTGCAGCAGCATCTAAGGAGCGAAGGAGATAGGCGACGTTTCGGGTCGAGACCCTTCTTCAGACTGGTCAGGGATCAGGGAAACGAGAGATATAGATGGTGATGTGAGAGATAAAGAACAATGAATGAAAGATATGCAAAAAAGTATCGATGATAAAGGGAACAAGCCATTGTAAGCTGTTTGTGGTGTGATGAAAATAAGAAGCTAGTGCGACTAGGTGGGGGGAGGGAGATAGAGATAGAGGGAATGCCAGGGCCCGAGGGTGAGGGAGAAGGTGGAGGGGGAGGAGACAGCAGGGGTTAACAGAATTGAGAAAATTCAATGTTCAAGCCCAAAGGATGCAAACTCCCAAGCGGAATATGAGGTGCTGTTCCTCCAACTTGCGGTTTGTTGCTCCACTCTGGCCATGAGGAGGCCCAGGACCGAGAGGTCGGATACGGAATGGTAGGGGGAGTTGAAGTGCTGAGCGACCGGAGGTCGGTTGGTTTTTTTGCGGACCGAGCGGAGGTGTACGGCGAAACGATCGCCAAGCTCCGCTGGTCTCACCGGCTATAGATCAACTGGCATCTGGAGCAGCGGATGCAGTAGATGAGGTTGGAGGAGGTGCAGGTGTGAACCTCTGTCGGACCTGGAAGGACTGCTTGGGTCCCTGAAAGGAGTGGAGGGGAAGGTGAAGGGACAAGTGTTGCATTTCTTTTGGGGGGTTGCAAGGGAAAGTTGCCCGGGGAAGGAGTAGAGCGGGAGGGGAGGGAAGAATTGACAAGGGAGTTGCGGAGAGAGCGGTCTTTGCGGAAGGCAGACAGGGGGGGGAGATGGGAAGAAGATGTGGCGGGTGGAGGGGTCACGTTGGAGGTGGCGAAACTGGCGTATGACTATCTGTTGTATTTGCCGGCTGGTGGGGTGAAAGGTGAGGACCAGGGGGACTCTGCCCTGTTTGCGAGTGGGGGAAATGGGGAGAGAGGGCAGTGTTGCGGGGTATGGAGGAGACCCTGGTGCGAGCCTCATCAATAGTGGGGGAGGGGAATCCCCGTTCTCTGAAGAATGAGGCCATTTTGTGATGACCTGGTGTGAAACGCCTCATCCTGGAGCAGATGCGGCGTAGACGAAGGAATTGGGAATAGGGATGGAGTCCTTACAGGAAGCAGGGTGGGAGGAAGAGTAGTCCAGGTAGCGTGTGGGAGTCAGTGGGTTTTGTAGTGGATGTCGGTCAGGAGTGTATCACCTGCAATAGAGATTGTGAGGTCAAGGAAGGTAGGGAAATGTCGGAAATGGTCCAAGTGTATTTGAGTGCCGGATGGAAGTTAGTGGTGGTGAAATGAATGAAGTCATGTCAGTTGTGTGTGGGTGCAGGAGGTGACACCAAAGCAGTCATCGATGATAACGGAGGTAGAGGTCGGGATGGGGCCCTGGTACGCCGAGAACAAGATTGTTCAACGTACCCAACAAAGAGGCAAGCGTAGCTGGGGCCCATGCGTGTGCCCATAGCTACGCCTTGTTGTTTGGAGGAAATGGGGAAATCGAAAGAGAAGTTATTGAGGGTAAGGACCAACTCCGCTAGGCGGAGGAGGGTGTCAGTGGACGGGTATGGTTGCTCCTCTGGTCGAGGAAGTAACCGGAGGGCTTTGGGGGAGACCGTCCTGGTGGGGGATGGAGGTGTAGAGTGACTGGGGTCGTCCATGGTAAAGATGAGAGGATGGGGCCTGGAGAATGGAATGCACGGAGCCGACGGAGAGTGTCCAGAGGTGTCTTGAAACATAGGTGGGGAGGATTTAACAAAGGGGGATGGGATGGCGTCAAGGTATGTGGAAATGTGTTTGGTGGGGCACGAACAGGCAGAGACAATGGGTCTGCCAGGGCAGTCGGGTTTGTGGATTTTGGGGAGAAGGTAAAATCGGGCCGTGCGGGGCTGGGAAACGATGAGGTCGGAGGCTCGGGGGGGTAAGGAGCTTGTAGATGCTTGTGTGTACACCTTTAATTGCTAGTATGATGTCCATGCTAACCACTCCCCCAGCAGTCAGTATAATTGTAACCCGCACGCCCCTAGCTCCCTCTCTGGTGCTCGTGACAGACCACGTACAGCCAGGGCTATGTATGCTGTGTGTTTAATAAAAGTACTGAAGACTTAAAGACATCGTAGTACGATCTTCATGGTGTCAGAAGTGGTAGTTCCTGCGTCTCTGGTGTTTCGCGTTTTATTTCATTAGTCCCAGTACAGGTTTTCAGAAAAAATCCCCCAGGCACACATTAAAACGGTAGAAGAACAAAGTCAATTGGGAACACGTTGGGCGGTCTGAGCCCAGCAGCGGTGGCGCCGAGGAGCACAGTTCTGCCGAGAAAGGACCAGCCTGCCGTAAGCCTGACGTCCTGGTCTTTGATGCGGACATCACTCATGCGCTGGAGTGTGTTCCGACGGGACTTTGAGCATTACGTTGCTATTGCCCACCCTGCTGTGACCCCCGCTGTCAAGGCATCCCTGCTGCTTAACTTGGCTGGTTCGGAGGCGCTCGAGCGTTCGGAGTCGTTCGTCTATGGACATGGTGAGAGTGCTGATGACCCCTACTGCTTAATTGCGCAAATTTACGGCGATGTGCGACCTTCCTACTAATCACATTCTGGAGTGGGCGTTTTAAGTTGTTCTTCCAGACGACAGAACCCTGGAGTCTATTGACAATTTTATGGCCGCGTTGCGCCAGTTGGCTCGCCGATGTAACCTGCGTGACCTGACCCGATGCCTTGACCCGTGACAATTTTGGTCTTTGGTTTGCGGGACGAAAAGCTGCGCTCCGAGCTGTTGCGTAAGCTGATCTGACACTCCAAGAGCGCTGCATGCCTCTCGTTTTAGCCGAGGCTGTCTCCTCCGCTATATCCGACCCAGTGGTCACACAGCCGTCTAGCTGGTCCCCAGTACAGTGCTCCTCGGCGACAGAGGGCAAGACCGCTGCTGGGCTCCAGACCGCCTCAACGGTGTCCCAATTGTAACTTTGTCTCTCACCGATTTAATGTGTGCCCTGCGTTGGGGAAAACCTGTAACTTTTTGCAGCAAAGCTCGGGCACTTTTTCAGTCTGCATGCCGTTCCCGTGGGAACAATGCCCAGCCACAGCAGAAGCCGTCTCGTTATCTGACTCGTGATGATTCAGTGTCTGGTTCGTATCTGCAGCACGATGATCTTCCCCCGTCTGACCCTGAATCTTCGCAGAGCGAGTGGAGGTGTTTTCCTGCGAGGTGCAGCTGGACTGATAACGGACCCGACCGTCCGTCTCACGGTGAATGGCACGGCCCCCCCCCCCACCCCTCTTTCTCTGCTAAGGTGGACACTGGTGCAGCTGCCAACGTTATGTCAACAAGCCTGTTTAACAAGATAAGAAATAATGAGCCTGTTTCCACAGACAGTGCTGTTCTGCGTGCCTATGGGGGCGGCGTGCTTGTTCTGTGGGGAAGGTCACTCTCCACTGCACGGTGCGGTCGGCCACTCGGCCCCTCTTTCTTCCTACTGACAGTAAATGTGTCCCCCTGCTCGGCGTGGAGGCCTGCCAGGACCTCGGGGTTGGTGCGTTTCCACAGCGATGTCCACCTGCAATCCCCCGTTGAGGCGTCCCTGGATCCGCTGGCCAGAGTTCCCGGACCGGTTTGACTCGAAGCTGGGGGGGGGGGAGGTGGGGGGGGGGGGCCATGCAGCTACAAGATTGCCATCGATCCAGACGTTACGCCAGTTGTCCGTCCCCCGCACCGGGGGGGGGGGGGGGGTGTCCTTTGCCATGAGGGGCAAAGGTCGAGTCCTGCTCTTCGCGAGATGGTGGCCACGGGCATCCTGGCGCCCGTTACGGCCTCCCCCAAATGGGTTTCGACAATGGTTGTTGCTGCGAAGAAAGACAACGAGCGAAATACGGATCTGCATCAACCCCAAAGACTTGAACTTGGCCATCCAGGCGCCCCGCACTATCCCATGCGGACGGTGGAGGAAGTTGCTGCACAGGTCGGCCCTGCCACCGTGTTCTCGGTTCTTGATGCCACAAGAGTTCGTTCTGGCAGATTCCTCTGGACGAGCGGATCCTCGCACCTGACAACCTTCAGCACACCTTTCGGCAGGTATCGCTTCCTCCGCATGCCGTTTGGTATCAACTCTGCCGAGTCAGAGGTGTTCCCAGAGGACCATGGAACAAACTGTTTGCTGGACTTTCCGTGTGCCATCATTGTCGGACGACATCCTGGTTTTATGGGAAGGATGTCGCTGAGCACGACCGCCACCTTCGCCAGGTGCTGCAGCGGGCCCGGGAGGTCAACCTGAAGCTCAACCCGAAAAGTGCGCGATTCCGGGTCCCTGAGGTCACCTACGATGGGTCATGTTTTCACGGCATCGGGGCTGAAGCCCGACCCGCAGAAGACGGCCGCTATATCCGAGATTGCCTGCGCCTGTGGATGTGCCTGGCCTGCAGCGTTTCTTGGGCCTGGTCCAACTACCTGGGAAAGTTCATCCCTGACCTGAGTGAACTGAGTGCCCCTCTGCGGGATCTGGTGAAAAAGGACACTGCCAGAGCCTGGGCTTGGTTCCCGCAACACCAGCGCGCGTTTGACACCCTCAAGTCCAAGCTGGTTGCATGCCGACGCTGAAGTACTTCGACCTTTCCAGCGCCCCATTGTTCTCACGTGTGATGCCTCCAAGTTTGGCCTCCGGGGCCGCCTGCCTGCAGATCCATGACGGGGTGCAACTGCCTGTGTCTTACGCGTCCCGCACAATGACGTCCGCTGAACAACACTATGCCCAGATTGAAAAGGAGCTGCTGGCAGTTGTCTTCGCCTGCTCCAAATTCAAGGACTATATCCTGGGCAGCTGTTTCACTGTCGAGACGGACCACCAGCCGCTGGTCACCATCCTCAACAAGCCAATACACATGGCCTCCTCCCGGCTCCAGCGCATGATGCTCCAGCTGCAACGCTTCACTTTTACGGTGGTTTACCGCAAGGGCAGGGACATGGTTCTTGCGGACACGCTGTCGCGAGCGCCTCTTTCATCCACGACCCAGCAACCGTATTAGGCGTCTGATCTGATGGTCTGGGGCGTGAACTTCGTGCCCTCCGGTCAGTTGAAGTCCCTAGCCGAGCACACGGCAGCAGACGTTTCGCTACAGCAGCTGGCCGCGATCATCAGGCAGGGTTGGCCAGACCGTCGTCTTCCCTGCCGGACGCAGCGGTGCCCTTACTTTCTTGGTTCGTGACGAGTTGGTGCTGCGTGGTGGTGTGATTGTGAAGGGGCACAAGGTGGTGGTTGCCCGAAGCACTACGATAACAATACTTTGAGATGGCTCATCGTGGCCATTCCCGGGGCCGAGCGACCCTTTCCATCGCTCAGAGCCAGTTCTTCTGGCCCGACATGCCTCGCTACTTCCGGGATAAAGGGTCTCCGCGTGCCCACCTGCAAACAGCCTCGCTCCACAGCAACACGGCAGCCGCTCCTGCAGCAGCCAGCTGCTGACTATGCCATGGTCTGCGCTAGCAACCGACATCTTCGAGTGGCACGGAAAGCACTTCCTGGTGCTTGTTGACTCTTACTCCAGCTGGTTGAAGTTGACCAGCTCCACTCACTCTCTTCCTCTGCGGTCATCGACAAGCTGCGCCGCCACTTTGCCACATTCGGGTCCCCCGTCAGCCTGCAGTCGGACAACGGCAGCCAGTTCCACCAGTGCCGAGTTCCGAGAGTTTTGCTGACCGTTGGAACTTTCGACATTACACACCAGCAGCCCGGAATACCCACAGAAGCAATGGACTGGCCGAGTTCGCGTTCGCAGTGCTAAAGAGTTGTTGGAACGTTGCCGCCTGTCCCGCTCCGACATCTACCTGGCCCTGCTGAACCTCCGCAACATCTGCCCCGCGACCGTGCCCTGGGCTCCCCGGCTCAGCGCCTAATGTCCCGGAGTGACGAGGCCCACGGTCCCGGTGTCTCAACAGTCCCTGTCCCCGTCCGTCCCTTAAACCTGCCTTGGTCCGGGAACGCAATTGCTGTCAAACACCGTATCCAGAAGCGTTCCCACGACAGGTCTTGCCGGGCCTCTGTCCTCTTCTCCCCGGTCAGGTAGTCCGTATGTGGGTCCCCTTCTGGCCGCTCCAGGCTGGCTGTGGTCGTCGGCTCTGCCGGTTCCCTCGCTCCTACCTTGTCAACCGCGACGGCAGGTGTTCTGCCGGTCCCGCCAGCATCTCCGGCTCGTGAACGAGCCTCTCCCTCCCCCCGCGGCTCCTTATGCCCTCCGCTGCCTCTGTCGCAGCCCTGTGTTCTGCCAGTTGTTTCCTCTGGGGGCCGGCCTCCCTCGTCCTCCTCCGGAGCGTCTCTCTCCGGCTTCCCCCGCCTTTCTCTTCCCCTCCCTCCCCGCTGCCTTCATCGCCTAGGGGGTTCTCCTGTCCGTAGCCCTCCCTTGTCCATAGCCCCCACCTTGATCCGGCGTTCCCGCTTGTTGCTGTCGGGAAAGGAGGTGATGGCGAGGTGCGGACGACCGGTTTATTTCTGGTCGCCTGGTCAGGCCGCCGGTCCGCTACGGCGATTAGGTGTGATTATGTATCCCTGGGGGGGTAATTTACTGTTTGGGTACTTACCCTGGCGCATGAGACATGGTCGCCCTGTCACTCACTGCTTGTTTTGGTAGAGGAAGGATGTAGATGCTTGTGTGTACACCTTTAATTGCTAGTATGATGTCCATGCTAACCACTCCCCCAGCAGTCAGTATAATTGTAACCCGCACGCCCCTAGCTCCCTCTCTGGTGCTCGTGACAGACCACGTACAGCCAGGGCTATGTATGCTGTGTGTTTAATAAAAGTACTGAAGACTTAAAGACATCGTAGTACGATCTTCAGAGCTGGAGCTGATGAAGTCGGTTATGGTGCTCGAGATGGTGGCCTGGTGTTCGTCAGTGGGGTCATGGTCCAGGGGTAGGTAGGAGGAGGTGTCCGAGAGTTGGCGCATGGCCTCCGCTTTGTAGAGATCGATGCGCCAGACTACCACGGCACCTCCCTTGTCGGCGGGTTTGATAACCCAGTCTGGGTTGTTACGGAGTGAGTCGATGGCAGTACGTTAGGGGGTGGAACTGAGAATTGGAGTGAGACAGGGGAGTGGAGAAGTCGAGGCGGTTGATGTCCCGACGGCAGTTCTGGAATAAATAGTTCTAGAGCCGGTAGGCTACGAGGGGGGTCCAAGTGGAGGGGGTACGTGGGAGACAGGAAAAGGGATCATCAGTGGGGGGCAAGGACTTCTCCTGTGGAAGAACGCTGTGAGGCGGAGGCGACGGTAAAGAGCTCCAAGTCGTGGTGGGCGCAGAACTCATTGAGGTGGGGACGGAGGGGGACAAAGGTAAGACCTCTGCTGAGGACAGCCCTGTTCGGTGTCGGAGAGGGGAGGTCCTGGGGGATGGTAGAACACGCGGCAAGGATGGGGGTTGTGGCCGGAGGAAGGCAGGTGAGTGCACTGAGGACGGAGCGTTGTGTGGTGGGGGGGTGGAGGGGTGGTCAGGCGGTGGGGGGGTATGGGGCTGTGGTGTGGGTGGGGGAAGAGCACAGGGGTTACATTGGGTAGGGGGGGGATGGGGAAGATCCAGTGGAATAGCCACTAAGCAGGTACTGGGGCTGGGGAAGACGGGCACTAGGCACCCAAGTTGTGGTGGGAGGAGTTAGCAATGTGGAGGCTCAGGCCCCACTGTAGAGTCCCATCAGTCTGCAGGTTAGGCGACGGCTGCGTCTTCAGGATGGAGGGCGGTGGAGGGTCGGGGTCGGCGGGGGGATGCGCGTTGGCGTGTCCCAGTGGGCGGGTGGTCGGTCCGACCGGTGAGGCGGCGAGTTGAGTGGGGTGCGGTGCGGCGGCCGTGTTCGGGTGGCCCCGGTCCGGCGGCGATGCAAGGTGAGGCGGGTGCGGCTGTGGTCTTCGGCGGGCCTAGTGCACTGGCGATGCTGGATGGGCATACTAAGATAGGTGGTGTTGTGGATAATGAAGTAGATTTTCAAAGTCTACAGAGAGATATGGGCCATATGGAAAGATGGCAGATGGAGTTTAATGCTGATAAGTGTGAAGTGCTACATCTTGGAAGGACAAATCAAAATAGGACATACATGGTAAATGGTAGGGAATTGAGGAATGTTGTGGAACAGAGAGATCTAGGAATAACTGTGCATAGTTCCCAGAAGGTGGAATCGCATGCAGATAGGGTGGTAAAGAAAGCCTTTGGTGTGCTGGCCTTTATAAATTAGAGCATTGAATATAGGAGCAGGGAAGTAATGTTAAAATTGTACAAGGCATTGGTGAGACCAATTCTGGAGTATGGTGTACAATTTTGGTCGCCTAATTATAGGAAGGATGTCAACAAAATAGAGAGAGTACGGAGGAGATTTACTAGAATGTTGCCTGGGATCCAGCAACTATTTACAGAGAAAGGTTGAACACGTTAGGTCTATTTTTGGAGCAGAGAAAGGTTAAGGGGGACTAGATTGAGGTCTTTATAAAATGATGAAAGGGATAGATAGACAGAGTTGACTGGAAAGCTTTTCCCATTAAGGGTAGGGAAGATTCAAACAAGAGGGCATAACAATGCGAATTAAGGGACGGAAGTTTAGGGGTAACGTGAGGGGAACTTCTTTACTCAGAGGGTGGTGGCTGTGTGAATGCGCTTCCAGCAGAAGTGGTGGAGGCAGGATCGATTTTAACATTTAAAAGTAAAGTGGATAGGTATATGGACGGGAAGGGAACGGAGGGGTATGGTCTGAGTGGAGGTTGATGGGACTAGGGGAAAACAAATGGTCGGCACGGACTGGAAGGGCTGAGAGGGCCTGTTTCCGTGCTGTAATTGTTATATGGTTAATAACAACGAATCAAAGATTTTTAATCGATTACAGTTTAATAATTGGGAAAAAATTAATATTTAAATTTTGGAAAGGTCCTACATCCCCCACAATCAAAATGTGGATTACAGGAATGTCGGAGACACTTCACCTGGAAAGATTAAGACTTGTCCTAGTGGACAAGCTGGATCATTTCAGAGGGATATGGTCTCCATTTATTGAATATTTAAAGGGTCAAAATGGCTCGGTGCGAGAACCTGACTAAAGCATGAATGAAAGAATAGATGAAGAATCACATATAATATACCATAGATATATCTCCAACGATGTATAACCTGCTTAACACTTCATTCATCTTTTTGATTTTCTATTTTTACTTTATTTTTCTCTATTATTTCCTACCTGTATTAAAAATAAAAAAATGCATAAAGTACAAATAAGATATAATTGTTAATATTAATAATATTAAGAATGTATGTGAGATGTATATTCTTTTAATATGTACTAATAAAAATATTTAACAAAAAAAAAGAACAATGCTTTTGCTGTTGGCTTAAAAAAGTTGCTGGAGACCATGTCTATCATTAGGGGTTTGGTGTGTACAGTACGCCTTAAGACTAGGAATAATGCTACTAAGGCCAATAACTAAGTTAGGCTTGCTTCCAGAAGGCGAAGGTGAAGATGGAAGAATCGTTGAAGAAGTCTGAATGCTGATAAATAATGCATGGTATTTTTGTTTTTTGATACATGTTAAGCTTTTATTGCTCCTTTTATAATGTCTATTAGTAATTGCCTCGTTATATACTCAGAATTAGGGGCCAGTATGTAGTAGCCATTTAGCTTAACTCAGTATGTTACAATTATAACCAGTACCTTTAATTTTATTTGCCTGTAGTTATGTGGGTGGGATTTATACGTAGTCTGTGGCTAGGATTCTGGTGCAGATGCCCAGATGGTTTAGTTTTGTTGGGCAAAGACTATGGGAATATACATGGAACATAATCACGAGTGTAGTTCAAACGTATATTTGCTGGAAGACGATGTACTTATACAAGAAGAAGTTTTATAATTTTACTGTTTGTACTACTATAATAAAGAAACTATTCATCAAGAGACTGTTTCTGGAATACTTATCTTCCGACGGCTATGAATGTCTCATGGAGAGCTCGTGGAATGTATAAGATTGCCTTCTGACCCATAGTCAGCACATTAGTGACTATCGAGGACTAACCCTTGAGATGTCGTAAAGTCTGTCACTAGAGGGTGTAAAGTGTAAGTCTTTGGCTCAGAGACTTTAGCGAGGTGCTGAGGCAGTCTATCAGCAGCCGAGAAAGGTAGAAGTTTCATGTGAGTGTGTCCCATTATTTAATTAGGGATTTCTCTGCAGTAGCAATGGCAGGCAAGTTGTTGCAGTGTGTTTCTTGCAGGAAGTGGGATGTCAGGGGCACTGCTAGTACCTCTGACAACTACACCTGTGGAAATTGTGTCCAGGTTCAGCTCCTGAAGGACCACGTTAGCGAACTGGAGCAGCAGCTGGATGATCACAGGACCATCCAAAAAAACGAATGGTTCCTGTAAAGGACCACAATGAGGTCGTCTCACCAAGGGTACAGGAAGAGCGAATGTGGGTGACGAAGAGAAAGGGAAGTAAACATGGTGTGCAGGAGATCTCTGTGGCTGTACCTCCTGAAAACAGGCACACCCTCCTGGGAGCTGTCGGAATGGATAATACATCAAGTTTGAGTAGCAGCCAGGGCTGTGACTCCAACCGTGGCACTGAGGCTCAATGGCAAAGAGTGATGCAAGACAGAAGCATAGTGGTGGACAACTCAATAGTTAGAGATGCGGACAGGAGATTCTGCGGCAGCAGTCGAGACACCAGGTTGGTGTGCTGCCTCCCTGGTGCCAGGGTCCATGAAGTCTCAGAGTGGCTGCATGACATCCTCAAGAGGGAAGGGAGCAGCCGGAAATTATTGTGCATGTTTGCACAAATGATATAGGTAGGAAGAGGAAAGAGGTCCTGTAACACGAGTTTAGGGAATTTGGTTAAAGGCTGAAAAGCAGGGCCTCCAGGATAGTTATCGCTGGTTTGCTTCGAGTACCTCACACAGTGAGGGTAAGAACAGAAAGTTAGGAGAGAGGAATTCTGGAGTAGGATTCTGGAGTAGTTCCAGAGGATTGGAAGGTAGCTAATGTAACCCCACTTTTTAAAAAGGGAGGGAGAGAGAAAACTGGGAATTACAGACCAGCAAGTCTAACATCGGTAGTGGGGAAACTGCTAGTCAGTTATTAAAGATGGGATAGCAGCACATTTCGAAAGTGGTGAAATCATTGGACAAAATCAGCATGGATTTATGAAAGGTAAGTGATGTCTGACGAATCTTATAGAATTTTTTGAGGATGTAACTAGTAGAGTGGATAATGGAGAACCAGTGGATGTGTTCTATCTGGACTTTCAGAAGGCTTCCGACAAGGTCCCACATAAGAGATTAGTATGCAAACTTAAAGCGCACGGTATTGGGGGTTCAGTATTGATGTGGATAGAGAACTGGCTGGCAGACTGGAAGCAAAGAGTAGGAGTAAACGGGTCCTTTTCAGAATGGCAGGCAGTGACTAGTGGGGTACTGCAAGGCTCGGTGTGGGACCCCAGCTATTTGCAATATATATTAATGATTTCGACGAGGGAAGAAGGGTTGAGTGCACGGTTTTTAATGCAAGGGTCTAACGGGTAAGGCAGATGGGCTGAGAGCATGGATAGGTACATGCGACTGAGATGTTGCAGCCATTATTGAAACCTGGTTAAAAGAGGGGTCAGGACTGGCAGCTCAATGTTCTGTGATACAGGTGTGCAAAGTACTATTGATACACAGTCATAATATATCATAACAAGTACTTTAATTAGAATACATACAGAGACCATAGAAATGAGTACTGTAGGCTCGAAATTGTACGCTGAACTCCCTAACCAACATGGCTGCCCACATTCCACTAGGTGGTGGTGGTGTGGAAACTTGACATGGATTATGGATTAAGTCATCAGCAGCAAAACCAGACAAGGATCAAATCAACAATACTGTTTGATCTACATCCCCCCTCTTGGGCTTCTTTGCTTTTCAGAGCAAACATAAAGCATACAGAAGTGATAATTCTATAAAGCTATAGAATTAACTATCATCTACAGTAAAGCAATGGAGGATATATTGTAAGTAATATAAGTAACGTTGGTTATAGTTAATTAGAGTCCAAGATCTGCCTCCAGACATAATCCCCATATCTAGCCACAGACTTGCTGACCTGTCCTGCATGCGTACAGAACAGGCCTTCAGCCGTACTCCTCACAGGAGATGTCCCGCCTCCATCGGGAGTTTCTTTGCAGGTGATGACTCAACCAGCACAGGTTTCGCAGGGGATTTGTCGACAGGTTTTACAGGGGTCTTCATCATTGGCACCGGCCCCATTGGCCGTCCTTTTGCAGGTGCAGAAACAAAGTCCTGATCCCGGAACTGCTCACCGTCTGCGGTCACATGTCCTTCACACAGATAATCATCTCCATCCTCTGTCCATAACACATCATCTTGGTCATCTGCATCATCATATTGAACCTGCCTCAAGTGCATCGGCTCATTTACTGGCAGAATATGTCGTCGGTTTCATCTGTAGAGACCTCCGCCAGATTGAATCAAATAAGAGCTTGGTTCCAGACACACCTCCTTGACCGCTTCTGGGTTTTTATAGACGGACCACCAGGCCCTCCGACAACGGTTGGAGAGGACAATTAGAACCATCATAATATGCCTTCTGCATCACACTTTTACTCTGCAGACACGCCCGAACCACCTCAGGGTCGCAGACTTGCGGCTGGAGCAGCTGCTTTGCGACTGGAAGAGTAGTTCTGGTCTGTCTAGACATGAGACACTGAGCCGGCAAACCGAGTGTGGGATCACGTGGAATGTTGCGGAGATTGAGAAGATCCAAAAACATGTCAGACCCGGCCCTGCTAGACTTCTCCATGTGCTCCTTTGCACTGCGGCCAGCCCTTTCAGCTCTGGACTGCCAGTGATGTACTCTGGACTGCTGCTGATGTGCTTAAAATCCCATTCCTGTGCAAAGTCCTTGAAGCGCTGACTTGTGAATTGGCCACCAGTGTCAGACATGAGGATTTGAGGTGCCCCGTGGACCGAAAAATGCCTCGCAAGTTTCTTGACGACCGCCGCAGCGGAAGCTGTGGGGAGCAGATCAATTTCAAGAGTCAACCAGGATCAAGTATTGGTTGCCACACCAGTCGAAAATGTCAGTAGTCACCATAGATCAGGGCAAGTCAGGAACTGGGCGCTGCAAAAGGGGCTCTTTCTGTTGATGTGGAGCCATGCTGTTGCACGCAGTGCAGAACTGCACCCTCAGGCGTATATAATCCGACATGGCAGGCCAGGAAATCATGCTCTTCGCTCGTTGCTTCAGAACCAGGATGACCTCCATGTACGGTCAAAGTACTTCTGTTGGAGTGAAGCCGGAATCACTGCCTTGTGGCCCTTTTTGATAGACACACCTTTAATGGCCAGTTCGTCTCGGACAGAAATGTAAGGCCGAATAGCAAGCGGAAGCGAATGCTGCTTGCTGTGCCATCCATGATTGATGACTGAGGTGAGCATCTGCAGAGTGGCATCTTCGGAGGTGTGAACCAACATATCAAGATGTGA
Organism: Okamejei kenojei; assembly: GCA_035221665.1. Lineage (NCBI taxonomy): Eukaryota > Metazoa > Chordata > Chondrichthyes > Rajiformes > Rajidae > Okamejei > Okamejei kenojei. The sequence goes on along the minus strand of CM069168.1, from coordinate 3,217,725 downwards.
AGGATGAATGAAATCAATTGCCATAACGTCAAAAGTGTCTATTTCTGATGCGTGCTGGGTGCTCGACCACCTGGGGGCACGTGTCAGCAAGATACATGTGCTTACCCTGCTTGTAAGTGAGAGACATATCATACTTCGGGAGCAGCAGCATCCCTCTTTGCAGCCGTGCCAGAGCAGCATTGTTTAAAATGGTAACCAAAGGTTGGTGGTCAGTGTCTACGGTAACAATTCTGGTCTCCAACTGGAGGCGTGGGTTTGAATCCCACTTCTGACACCATGTGCAAAGTACTATTGATACAGAGTCATTATATATCATAACATACTTTAATTAGAATATATACAGAGACCATCGAAATGAGCAGAGTTGGCTCGAAATCATAAATTGAACTGCCTAACCAACATGGCAGCTTGCATACTACTAGGTGGTGCTGGTGTGGAAACCTGACGATTATAGTTCACGTCATCAGCAGCAAAACCAGACACGGATCAAACCAGCAATACTTTTTGATTTAGAACAGGTGCTTCAGGAGAGACGGGTAATGATAAAAGAAGAGGGGGGTTGCATTATTGATTAAGGAGGATTTCACAGCAGTGGTCATTACGAACCATTCATCTAATGAAGCTATATCGGTGGGGCTGAGAAACAAGAAAGGAATGATCACCTTGTAGGGGGTGTGCTACAGACACCGCAAATAGTCAACGGGAGTTAGAAGAACAAATATGCCAAGAGATTGCAGACCGCTGCAAGTCAAATAAGGTTGTTATAGAAGGAGATTTTAACTTTCCCAATATTAACAGGGAAAATCATAGTGTGAAAGGTTTAGATGGGGTGCAGTTTCTCCAAGGTGTTCAGGTGAGATTTCTCCAGCAATATGTTGAGGGTCCCCGTGTGCGACGCGGCGCCGGCAGACAAGAGGCCGAAGCAAAGAAGCTGAAGCCAAAGAACCGAATAGAAACGAGGCTGAAACGCGAATGAACCGAAAGAGGCCGAAGACGAAAGGCCGACTAACCGAAAGGATGGGGCGCCTAAAAGCAAACTTACCGAATGACTACTCAGTCGATACGCCACCTACCCGAAAGGCGGCGGCGTCTGCAGGCCAAAGGACCGACAGCCGCTCAACAGAAAAGTCCAATAATGGATTTGGCATTGCCGGGGGGGCGGGACTTGTCAGCGATTGGTCCAGAGCCCCGCGTCCATCACATCACCGTGAAGGCATGAACATTGCCCCAAACCTCCGCTCCACCCAACCCACAGCCCGCGGAGGGTGGACGTGGGAGAGTGGGGGCTGTCCCGAGGAATGCACACCTTAGGCCGCTTTCAACTTGGTGCTTGGGTTCAGATTGCCCAGTCACCTATGGTTTGTGTGGGAAAATGAACCCCATGCTCCCGTCTCCCCCTTCTCTCTCCCCCCTCTCTCTCTCCCTTCTCTCTCCCCCTCTCTCTCTCCCTTTTCTCTCCCTTCTCTCTCCTCCTCTCTCTAGCTTCTTCTCTCTCTCCTCCTCTCTCTCCTCTCTCTCCACATTCTCTCTCTCTCCCCATCTTTCTCCCCCATTCTCTCTCTCTCCCCCCTTCTCTATCCCCCTCCCCCCCCCCCCCCCCCCCCTCCCCCATCCCACCTCTCTCTCCCCTTCTCTCCATGTTCCCGAATGTAAGATCATTAGCCAATAAATGTATATCATTTGGGAACATGGTTAATGTGGGATTTCAATTTGAGTGCACTTGTTGGAATAGATGCAAGCAGCATGTCCAGCTTCTCTCCTGGGCGCGCAATACATGAAGTCGATGAAATGACACAACTGTCACACCAAAGATAGGCACAAAATGCTGGAGTAACTCTGCTGAAGAGGCAGCATCTCTGGAGAGAAGGAATGGGTGGCGTTTCGGGTCGAGACCCTTCAGACGCACTCTGAAGAATGGTCTCGGCACGAAACGTCACCCATTCCTTCTCTCCAGAGATGCTGTCTGTTTCGTGCGTGGGAGCTTGGGTGCGTTCTGCAAACACCGAGATGGTAATATATAAACCATCTGTCCCCGTGGCTGGGGTGAATCACCCTGGTGTGGGTGTCAAAGACTGGGGGTCGGAGGGGGCAGAGGGGGGGTCACCCTGGTGTGGAGGTTGGGGTCCAATGGCGGTGCATCGCAGTCAGTGACTGTGGGACGCTACTGCGGGTGGAGACGGAGGAGAGAGAGAGAAAGGGGAGAGAAGGGGGAGAGGAGAGAAGGGGAGAGAGAGAAAGGAGAGAGAGTGGGACAGGGGGAAGAGAGAAGGGGGAGAGAGAGAGGAGGAGAGAGAGAAGAGGCTAGAGAGAGGAGGATAGAGAATGGAGAGAGAAGGGAGAGAGGGGGGAGAGAAGGGGGAGACGGGAGCGTGGGGTTCATTTTCCCACACACACCATAGGTGACTGGGCAATCTGAACCCAAGCACCAACTTGAAAGCGGCGAAGGTGAGCATTCCTCGGGTTAGCCCCCACTATCCCACGGCCACGGCTGTGGGTACAGTGTAGCGGAGGTTTGGGGCAATGTTCATGCCTTCACGGTGATGTGATGGACGCGGGGCTCTGGACCAATCGCTGACAAGTTCCGCCCTCCCCCGGCAACGCCAAGTCCATTATTGGACTTTTCTGTTGAGCGGCTGTCGGTCCGTTGGCCTGTAGGCACCGCCGCCGTCGGGTAGGTGGCGTATCGACCGAACGGCCATTCAGTAAGTTTGCTATTAAGCGACGCAGCCTTTCGGTTCGTAGGCGTTTAGGCGTCCCGCCCTTACGGTTAGTTTGCATTTAGGCGTCCCATCCTTTCGGTTAGTAGGCGTTTCATCTTCGGCCTCTTTTGGTTCTTTGGTCCTCTATCCGGTACTTTGGTTTCGGCTTCTTTGCTTCGGCCTCTTGTCCATCGGCGCCGCGCCCGGGTACCGAGCGCCCCACGCGTGAGACGGCAACACTTGATCTAGTCTTGGGAAATTGAGAAGGACAAGAAAACAAAGGGTTCATGGAGAGCCTTTTGGGATCAGAGACCACTGTTCGATTAGGTTTAAGATAGTTAAGGATAGGGACAGAGAGGGCTCACGTATTAAAAATGTTAAATTGGGGTAAGAACAACGATCAGGTTATGAGAAAAAGGCTCGCTCGTTGATTGGAGCAAGTTGTTTGAGGGGAAAGGAACATCAGCCAAGTGGGATGTTTTTAAAAGTGTGATGACGAGAACTCAGGATATGCACGTCCCGATATGCACGTAGGAGTGAAGGGCAAACGGAAGGAAGCTTGGCTGACGAGAGAAATTGAGGCATTGGCTAATAATAAAAAGGATGCATGGGACAGGTATACAGAGCTGTGATCAAGTGTATGCCCAGAGGAGTTTCGGGAACTATGAAGCAAAGTAAAAAAGGAAATCAGAAAGGCAAAAGGGGGCCAGGGAATAGCTCTGGCAGATAGCATTAAGCACAATACACACATAGGAGATCAGTGGGCAAAATTAGGGCACATGTATTGGGGGTAGAGTGCTGACATGGATAGAAAATGGGTTGGCAGACAGGAAACAGAGTAGGGATTAATGGGTCCCTTTCAGAATGGCAGTGACTAGTGGGGTACCGCAAGGCTCGGTGCTGGGACCGCAGCTATTTACCATATACATCAATGATTTGGATGAAGGGATTCAAAGTAGCCAAATTTGCAGATGACACAAAGCTGGATGGCAAATTTGCAGATGACACAAAGCTGGGTGACAATGTGAACTGTGAGGAGGATGCTATGAGAATGCAGGGTGACTTGGACAGGATGGGGGAGTGGGCAGATGCATGGCAGATGAGATTTAATGTGGATAAATGTGAGGTTATCCACTTTGGTATCAAAAACAGGAAAGCAGATTACTATCTAAATAGCGTCAAATTGGGTAAAGGGGAAGTACAACGGAATCTGGAGGTCCTTGTTCATCAGTCCACGAAAGTAAGCAAGGCAGTGCAGAAAACGAATGGCATGTTGGCCTTTATTACAAGAGCAGTTGAGTATAGGAGCAAAGAGGTCCTTCTGCAGTTGTACAGAGCCCTAGTAAGACCACACCTGGAGTATTGTGTGCAGTTTTGGTCCCCCAATTTGAGGAAGAACATTCTTGCTATTGAGGGAGTGCAGCGTAGGTTTACAAGGTTAATTCCAGGGATGGCGGGACTGTCATATGCTGAGAGAATGGTGCGGCTGGGCTTGTACACTCTGGAGTTTAGAAGGATGAGAGGGATCTTATTGAAACATACAAGAATGTTAAGGGTTTGGACACGCTAGAGGCAGGAAACATGTTCCTGATGTTGGGGGAGTCCAGAACCAGGGCCATTTAGAACAGAGACGAGGAAACACTTTTTCTCACAGAGAGTTGTGAGTCTGTGGAATTCTCTGCCTCAGAGGGCGGTGGAGACTGGTCTTCTGGATACTTTCAAGAGAGAGATAGGGCTCTTAAAGAGGGAGAGGGGGGCGCTGTCCTGTACGGCTGCCAGTCCTGCAGCTGTCCGTTTTTTTCACTTCTTTTTTATTATTTTTTGTACGTTAAAAGTGTGGAGTTGGGGGTCTAACCTTCTTATGTGTCGGGGGTGGGGGAGGGGGGGAAGGGGGAAACCGCTTTTTCAAGTCCCTACCTGGTCGGAGAGGCTGCCTTTCTCCAAGCAGCAACTTCGACCCGTCCTCGCGGCCTACCAGCGGGGTCTGGAGCGGCGTTTCCAGAGGGGACCTGGCCAGAACTTCGGTTTCGGCAGCAGCACAGCACTGGAGCACTATCGCGGAGCCAAGCGGGCGATGCCTTGCCTGGGTCGCCGCGCTGGTGCTTCGGAGTGCTGAGTCCGCCGATTGAACATCGCGGAGCTGCGGCCAGCAGTGGGCGGCGGCGCTGAACTTTTACATCAGGAGCCTGGGATCTCTCGCAGAGATCGCCAGTGGTGGAGCTCCGTCCAGCGCGGCCTTGTTGGCTTTGGAAGCCGCGGTCTCCGGTAAGGAAGTGGCTGTTCCAGGTGTCCCAAGCCGCTGAGAGGGTCTACAGATGCCAGAGCACCATCACCCGGCGAGAGGGCCTGAATCATCGGGCCTCCATGAAGGCGATGGCAGAGGCCTCATTAGGCCCGACTATGGGTGGACATCGGGATGGGGACTGGACTTTGTGCCTTCCCCCACAGTGGGAACCATTGTGGGGGGATGTTTTTATGTTTTTATGTTAAACTTCTTCTTTAATGCTATGCTGTATCTTTATTAGTGTGCTACAAGGACATCTGAATTTCCCCTGAAAAGGGGATTAATAAAGTTTTTATCTATATATCTATCTATCTATCTAAAGATAGCGGAGTCGGGATATGTGGAGAAGGCAGGAATGGGGTACTGATTGAGCATGTTCAGCCATGATCACATTGGCTGGCACGAAGGGCCGAATGGCCTACTCCTGCACCTATTGTCTATTGTCTCTGGGGTAAAAGGTTAACTAGACAGAGAGTGGGACCCCTCAGGAATTAAAGCGGTTGAATCTGCGTGGAGCCACAGGAGATGGGCAAGGTCCTAAATTAGTATTTCTCCTCTGTATTTAGCGAGGAGAAAGACAAGAGAATGGAGGAACTTGGGGTAGTCAATGGAGCATGTCTTGAGGGTAGTCAGTGCTACGGTCGACGAGATGCTGAAGGTACTATCGTGCATGAAGGTTGACAAATCTCCTGGGCTGATCAGATATATCCAGCCTGATATATTGAGACAAGACATTGTGGGAAACCAGAGAGGAAATTGTGGGAGATTTATTGTCATACGTCCCAGATAGAACAATGAAACTCTTACCGGAAGCAGCACATAGTACACCAAACAATATAATAAACAAGAAAAAAGTTATATAATATCTGGGTCATATGACAATAAAATATTCTTGACTTGTAACTCTTCATATATTCTCAGTGTATATACAATCACTCGTGTCATGTTCGCACCTATTCTAAAACAAAACAGCTTTGCCATTCATATGGCCACCTCGTATTAGATATAATCCTTCCCTTGTTTGACAATAGACAATAAGTGACCATCAATTATTGTTGGAACGATGCTTTGTCGTCTGCCCAAAACCTGTTAGTCTCTTAACACAGTGAGTTGTGCATCAGGGAATGTTATGTGGGACCTTATCAAATGCTTTCTGAAAGTCCAGGTACACTACATCCACTGGCTCTCCCTTGTCCATTTTCCTAGTTACATCCTCAAAACATTCCAGAAGATTAGTCAAGCATGATTTCCCCTTCGTAAATCCATGCTGACTTGGACCGATCCTGTTACTGCTGTCCAAAAGTGCGACTATTTCATCTTTTATAATTGACTCCAGCATCTTCTCCACCACCGATGTCAGGTTAACTGGTCTATAATTCCCTGTTTTCTCTCTCCCGCCTTTCTTAAAAAGTGGGATAACATTAGCTACCCTCCAATCCACAGGAACTCATCCCGAGTTAATAGAACATTGGAAAATTAGCACCAATGCATCCATGATTTCTAGATCCACTTCCTTAAGTACCCTGGGATGCAGACCATCAGGCCCTGGGGATTTATCAGCCTTCAGTTCCATCAGTCTACCCAACACAGCTTAAGGATAAGGGGGAAATCCTTTAAGACCGAGATGAGAAAGACTTTCTTCACACAGAGAGTGGTGAGTCTCTGGAACTCTCTGCCACAGAGGGTAGTTGAGGCCAGTTCATTGGCTATATTTAAGAGTGAGTTGGATGTGGCCCTTGTGGCTAAGGGGATCAGAGGGTATGGAGAGAAGGCAGGTACGGGATACTGAGTTGGATGATCAGCCATGATCATATTGAATGGCGGTGCAGGCTCGAAGGGCTGAATGGCCTACTCCTGCACCTAATTTCTATGTTTCTATGTTTCTAACACCATTTCCTGCCTAATGCGGATTTCCTTCAGTTCCTCCGTCACCCCAGATCCTCTGGCTACTACTATATCAGGAAGATTGTTTGTGTCCTCCTTAGTTTAAGGAGTGTCCCAACCAGAATCTCCCCTTCTCTGACCAGCAGCGGAAGGACCCTAGACTGTGGTCTACCTCCCACAAAGACTTGACATCAGCTGCACCAAGCTTCAGTGTGACCCTCAGCTCTTATTCCTGCTGTCTGGAATGCATCATGTGGTAACATTCCCTGATGCACAACTCACTGTGTTAAGAGACTAACAGGTTTTGGGCAGACTACAAAGCATCGTTCCAACAATAATTGATGGCCATCTGGGAACATCAAATCATCCTGGATTTATGTATATAAATCAGAGATCTCCTTTACGGGGCTGTTTGGGATAAATCGTCACAATGACCCTTTCATCGTTCTCCAGACCCTCTTCATGCACACACGGCAAAGAGGTGGACAGTGGTCTCCTGTCCACAGCAGCTGTCCAACAGCAACTTGCATTGTTAGACTCCAACGGTGCAGGAAGGATCTAATCTTCAGCCGTTCTCACCACCAGTAAACTGAGGTCATGGTGTATGCTAGTGAATTGGCGAAGCGGCATTTCGCCAAACAAACTGGGCAGGCTGCTCAGCGAACTACATCACAGGGTTCATCAAGTCATGTTCTGCAGTGTCTACAGGTGTACTTGTGGTCAAAGATGTTGGAAAAACCTTTTACAAAGCACAAGTGGTACATCATTGTCCAGCTGAATGGCACATTGCACAACATCAATGCCTGCCCATCTAATGCAACAATGGTGGCAGGTAGAATGTCAGCAGGTAATGACCCTTGGTGCCAGTGTACGTTCGCACTATGTATAGCCCAGGCACGTGCTGTCAAGGTAGGCAGTGCCTACCCTGAATAAAATTGTAAAATGGTAACTATTAAATATAAATAGTGAAGGCATGGGAGAATTATGCTTACCTAAGAGATCGATCTCTTAAGTAGGCATAACTCTCCCGTGCCTTTCACCCACAGTGCATTTAAAACGCGGAGGTATGTGCTACTCACGTGCCGTCGATGCTGCTTCAGGCTATCAGTGGCAACGGTCCATAAAGGCAACTGAAATTCTGCCTTTACACCATGGACTGCGTGCATGTGCTGCGCAGTGCAAGTTTCTTTTAAAAGCCGACTGACAGCTCACGGGGGACAGAACAATCTGCGCATGCGCGGTTTTCCAGATTTAAAAAAAAGCCGACTGAACAAAGATACTGACTGCCTACCCTGACTAATTACTCACGGCACATGCCTGGTATAGCCTGATGCATAAGAAGGTGGCCATAAAGATGAGGGTGATGTTGGTAGGCTTCTGCCACTTTTATCTGTGGACTTGTGACCAGTCGCTCCTGGTCCATATTTTAGGGTTGCCAACATTGGGTGAGAGTTGAGAAATTGCGAGGGAGCACAGCGACCAAGCCCGAGGGAGCATAGCGACCAAGCCTGAGGGAGCATAGCGACCAAGCCCGAGGGAGCGTAGCGACCAAGGCTGGGAGGGTGTGGGAGTGTAGGGAGCTTTTGCATTTTTCAGCTTGAAATTGGGCAATCTGTTGCAACATTTATGCTTTAAATTGGAATGCAACATTTGATGCTTTAATGCAACTTGAATGCAACATTTATGCTTTAAATCGGATTAGGTATGAATAAGGTTTGGCTAAATTTCATTCTTAATTACATTCCACAGTAGAGCCAGGCTCTGATCAACAGGTGCAGCACATGAATGATCTTAGTATATTCATGTATGGAAATCAGATTATAATTCATGTTGTTATACATATATATGGAGAAAACACCCCAGAAAAACATGGCAAGAGGAGTTGGACTTCCATCACTGTTCTGCACAAATAAATTAATCACGGTGTCTTTGATTGCCCGGCGCAGCTTAAAATCAGTCAGCGGGGGTGCAACATCGGGAGCCTCGATCACCTCGACGCAGCTGTTTGATTTAAAGCTATGCCACGCGATGAAACGCCATGCGAGCGGGCCAATTCACCCCTCAGAAAGCATCTGATACCTGCTTAAATCTTTCAAAAGCTACAATGTGATAAATAACACTTAAACAAATAAAACTGATGCAAATAAAGGCAAACAGAAGAACCAACCTTGGAGGGGGAAAGAGTGAGAGATGGAGAAAAAAAATACTAAATGCGTGACCGTGAATGAGGGACTTACCTGCAAGCCAGCCAGGAAACCCGCTCGACCAGAGCCCTTAATAACCTGACCCATTCAAATCTGATACCATCTCTCCCATCCACCAATATATCCAATTACCATTCAAATGGTAATTGCACCCGCATCGGACAGCTTTAAGAAATTCTCCGTTAATACCTTCAGTAATACTTGAAGGTCAAAACACAATTGGTGACACATCATGTTAATACGATGTTAATAGAGACATTTAATAAGCGTTTAACAGTGACACCCCCACACAAGCGGAGATTTTAATAGATATTTTTCACCAAATTTGAAAATGCGGATTACAAACATGGGGGGAATTGTCCCCCATCTCTCAAAACATGGGAGGGACAGTGCAGAGAATACAATCCAAGGTATCAAATCTTTCTTCCAAGTGAAAGAAAAATTCCAGCCCTGCTAACATCTTCATAAATCGGCCCTGGATCCACTCCAGAGCAATTGCACACTTTCTACAATGTGTCATAGTCTTGCAGCATGGAAACAGGCCCTTCCCAACTTGTCCATGCAGATCAAGATGCTCCATCTGCACTAGTCCCATTTATCCGCATTTAGCCCATATCCCTTTACACCTTTCCTGTCCACGTATCTGTCCAAGTATCTTTTAAATGCTGTTATTTTACTTGCCTTCTTCCCCTCATTCCACATACCCATCATCCTCTGCATGAAAATGTTGTCCCTCAGGTTCCTATTAAATCGTTCATCTCTCACTTTAAACCAAAGGCGTCAAACTCATTTTAGTTCATGGGCCGGATTGGGCAAAATGCGACTTCATGCAGACTGGTTGTGCACGCGGGACTGCGGGCCGGCCCAGGTGCACTGTGTCTAACTGGGATCAGGGGGAGGTGAGGGTCAGTGACCCACGGGTTGGTCATCGGAGCGGAGCCTTTAGCCCGAGATTTATCCCCGCAGCTCCGGACGCGGCATCGACGCCCCTACTCACCTGGTCCGCTCCTGGCTCCGGGCCGGGGTTAAAATTCCATGGGGTGTGGATAGAGCCGCCGAAGGTGAGGGTGGGAGGTGTGAGCAGTGCTTCAGTGGTCGGTGCTGGGACCACCGCGGTTTCTCACCTATCACACCATCTGCACGGGAATGTGTACTTTGCTTTTCCCAAATGCACGGCAATGTGTACTTTGTTTTTCCCAAATCATCACGCGAGCCAGATGTTTGACACCTCTGCTTTAAACCAATAATCCGCTAGTTCTTGACTCCGATGACCTGGTAGATGGCTTTGGTGATCGCCAAAGCAGAGGAGCACGGGACCGGCTGCACCTGCAACATTGACAGCACCATGCACCTGGTTATTTTGTTCAAGTACAGGGAGACTTTGATGTGAGTGGCCCACTGCCTGGCAATGTCACCCCCTTGTGCTCTTGTCCTTCATGATTGATTCGGCAAAGGGTTCCACAGAGCACAGAAATAAGATGGGGAGAATGGGAAACACTGCCTCACCAGTTGGATTCAGTTCTAAATTCACTCTGAAACCCAGTTTGGAGTGCACGTCCATGATGTACATGTCATGTGCAATATACTATCATGGACAATCTCCAAGTCCAAGATGACCAGGCAGGTGTCTAACCCTCCCTCCTGCACACAAGCGGTGGAATCCCTGAGCAGCACAAGGCTGCCTGGGAATCTAATTTCCTAGGTTCCTCATCCCCTTAGCTCTGCAATCTCTATTGAAAGACTGGTTAGACTGCAGCGGGCATATTATGCAGAATTTAATGTAAATAAACTGAAGAAGGTGGTTAGTCTCAGAGGAGGTGGATTAGAGATCTGATAGAGGTATTTAAAAAGGGTATGGGCAGAGTAGGAAGAAACCTTTCTCACTGAGAGAAGGTGTAAGTAATAGGGGAGATAAAAGTAACATGATTTGCAAAAAGGAGTGGCAATTTGTTAAAACAGTTAATTTGTCAAAAGTGGCAAGGGCGTGGAATGCACCATCCTAGGATATATGGAGGCAGATTCAAAGATGTCTAAGTGGACATGGATAAATATCTGAAAGGAAATGATTTACAGAGCTTTTGGAGACCCAATTAAGAAATCCACCCATATTGATCTTAAATAGAGGCAATATGAACTCAGTGGGCACATGGTCTCATTCTGTGCTGTGTTCCTGAGTTGATTTGAAAATGCCCCCCAAAATTTCCCCCCCACCCCTCAAAATAACCTCCAGTAATGTATCTGATTTAACTTTCCATTCATTTCATTTTTAATCACCCCTTAAAATCCATCTTTAAAGCTGTGAAGTAGAGTCATTGTTGATAAGCAGTGGCTGCCTACATAGCACAGGACCTACAGAGCCATTTTAAGGCTCCATTTTAAGCTATCTAGCAACTTCTCCTGTCACTTCAACAAACCATGCAATGTTTTAGCCCCCCTATTCTTTTGCATCTTTTAGGTATAATTGGTTGAACCCCTTCGAGTCATGGCGTGATACAGTGTGGCAACAGGCCCTTCGGCCCAACTTGCCCACACCAGCCAACATGTCCACGTTACATTAGTCCCACCTGCCTGCATTTGGTCCATATTCCTCCAAACCTGTCATATCCATGTAACTGTTTCTTAAAAGTTAGGATAGTCCCTGCCACAACTACTTCCTCTGGCAGCTTGTCACATACCCCAACCACCGTTTGTGTGAAAAGGTTGTTTGAAAGGTACTCTGTGCATTAATCGATCTATTCCTCTCATAATCTTATACAACTCAATAAGATCATCCCACATTCTCCTGCGCTCCAAGGAATAGAGTCCCAGCCTCGCCCTATAGCTCACACCCTCTAGTCCTGGCAGCATCTTCGTAAATCCTCTCTGAGCCCATTCCAGCTTGACAACATCTTTCCTGTAACATGGTGCACTGAACTGAACACAATACTCTAAATACGGCCTCACAAACGTCTTATACAACTGCAACATGACCTCCCAACCTCTTTTCTCAATACACTGGCTGATGAAAGCCATTGTTCCAAAAGCCTTTTTGACCACCTGATCTACCTCCAGCTACATATTTAAAGAAACATTCACCTGCACTCCTAGATCTCTCTGCTCAACCACACTTCCCAGAGCCCTACCATTCATTGTGCAGGTCCTGCCCATGTTAGACTTTAAAAAATGCAACACACATTGATCTGTATTAAATTCCATTAACTGTTCCATTGGCCAATTGATCAATATCCTGCTGGCCAATTGATCAATATCCTGCTGCAATTTTTCACTACCAACTTCACTATCTGCAAAACTACCCACATTTGTATCATCTGCAAACTTACTAATCTTGTAGTTTATGCACTCATCTAAATCATTGATATAGGTGACAAACAGTATAGGGCCCAGCACCACTAGTCACAGACCTCCAGTCCGAGAGACAACATAGAAACATAGAAACATAGAAACATAGAAAATAGGTGCAGGAGGAGGCCATTCGGCCCTTCGAGCCTGCACCGCCATTCAATATGATCATGGCTGATCGTCCCCTATCAATAACCCGTGCCTGCCTTCTCCCCAAATCCCATGACTCCACTAGCCCCTAGAGCTCTATCTAACTCTCTTTTAAATCCAACCAGTGATTTGGCCTCCACTGCCCTCTGTGGCAGGGAATTAAATAAATTCACAACGCTCTGGGTGAAAAAGTATTTTCTCACCTGAGTCTTAAATTGCCTCCCCTTTATTCTAAGACTGTGGCCCCTGGTTCTGGACTCGCCCAACATTGGGAACCTTTTTCCTGCATCTAGCTTGTCCAGTCCTTTTATAATTTTATATGTTTCTATAAGATCCACCCTCATCCTACTAAACTCCAGTGAATATAAGCCTAGTCTTTTCAATCTTTCCTCATATGACAGTCCCACCATCCCAGGGCTCAATCTCGTGAACCTACGCTGCACTGCCTCAATCACAAGGATGTCCTTCCTCAAATTACGACCAAATCTGTACACAATACTCCAGATGTGGTCTCACCAGAGCCCTATACAACTGCAGAACCCCTTTACTCCTATACTGAAATCCTCTTGTTATGAAGGCCAACATTCCATGAGCTTTCTTCACTGCTTGCTGTATCTGCACGCCAACTTTCAGTGACCGGTGTACAAGGACACCCAGGTCTCGCTGTACCTCCCCCTTACCTAACCTAACCCCATTGAGATAATAATCTGCCCCCTTGTTTTTGCCTCCAGTGGATAACCTCATATTTATCTATATTATACTGCATCTGCCACGTATCTGCCCACTCACTCAACCTGTCTAGGTCACCCTGCAACCTCCTAACATCCTCTTCACAGTTCACACTGCAACCCAGCTTTGTGTCATCCGCAAACTTGCTAGTGTTGCTCCTAATTCCCTCTTCCAAATCGTTAATATAAATGGTAAGCAATTGTGGCCCCAACACCGAGCCTTGCGTCATTCCACTCGCCACTGCCTGCCATTCTTAAAAGGACCCGTTCACTCGTACTCTTTGCTTCCAGTCTGCCAACCAATTTTCTGTCCATGTCAACAACCTATCCCGAATACCATGTGCTCTAATTTTAGTCATCAGTCTCCCATGCAGGACCTTAGCAAAGGCTTTCTGAAAGTCTAGATATACTGCATCCACTGGCACCCCTTCATCCATTTTACTTGTCACATCCTCAAAAAATTCCACAAGATTAGTCAAGCATGATTTCCCTTTCATAAACCCATGTTGACTTGGACTAATCCTTTTACTGCTATCCAAATGCCCCAATATTACATCTTTAATAATTGACTCCAGCATCTTTCCCACCACCGAAGTCAGGCTAACTGGTCTGTAATTACCCGTTTCTCTCGCTCCTTTTTTGAAAAGTGGGATACATTAGCTATCCTCCAATCCACAGGAACTGATCCTGAATCTATTGAACATTGGAAAATGATCACCAATGCGTCCACTATTCTAGCGCCACTTCCCTGAGGACCCTAGGATGCAGACCATCAGGCCCAGGAGATGTATCATCCTTCAGTCCCATTAGCCTACCCAATACTATTTCCCGCCTAATGAAAATTTATTTCAGTTCCTCTACTCCCTTAGATCCTCTGTCCTCCAGTACATCTGGGAGATTGTTTGTGTCTTCCTTAGTGAAGGCAGATCTGAAGTACCTATTCAACTCTTCTGCCATTTTCTTGTTGCCCATAATAATTTTACCCGTGTCTGCCTTCAAGGAACCCACATTTCACTTTGCTACTCTTTTTCCCTTATCATATCTAAATAAGCTTTTACTGTCCTTCTTTATACTCTTGGCCAGCTTCTCCTCGTACTTCATCTTTTCAGCCCGTATTGCCCTTTATGTTTCCTTCTGTTATCCTTTGAAAGTTTCCCAATCATCTGGCTTCCGGCTACTCTTTGCTGTGTTATACATCTTTTCTTTTAGTTTTATTCTATCCCTTCAACCATCACCCTCTGCTTCCTTCCATGAAGCCAATTCTCTATCCATTCAGCTTTCTCTCCTTGGATCCCATGTGATCTAAACTTTCAGAGCAGCCTACCATGCAGAAACTTGTTGAATGCTCAGCTGAAGTCCATATCTGAAGCTGAAGTCCATGTACAACATTTACAGCTCTACCCTCTTCGACCTTCTTGGTCACGTCTTCAAAAAGGTAACTCTGATTAGTGAGACACAACCTCCAATGTACAATACATTGCTGACTATCCCTAATCCGCCCTTGTCCATCTAAATGCCCGTGCATCCTATCTCTCAGAATACTCTCTAGTAACTTTCCAACTACAGATCTGAAGCTCACTGGTCTTTTTTAATAAAGGCACAACATTTGCCACCCTCCAGTCTTCCGGCACCTCTCCTGTCCATAAAGATGACTTGTAGATTTCAACAAGGGCTCCTGCAATTCCATCACTAGTTTCCCACAATGTTTTCGGAAATATCTGATCAGGCCCTGGATATTTGTTTTCCTTTATACATGATAGTACCTTCAGCATCTCTTCGACCATAACACTGACTGCTCTCAAGGCACTTCCATTGACTGCCCCAAGTTCCTCTGTTCTCCTATCTTTTTCCTCAGTAAATACAGAACCTTGGTATTCTCTCTAGTTACCCTTTTACCCCTTACGTATTTTTTAAATCTCTTGGATTGTCCTTAATGCTTTTTGCCAGAGCACTCTCCTGGCTCCTTTTTGCCTTTGTGATTTCCTTCTCAAGTTTGCTCCTTCGTTCAAACTCCTCCAGGAATACTCTTGATCCAAGCTGCCCATACATGTCCCCGGCGTCTTTCCTATTTTTGCCTCAATTTCCCTCGTCATCCAAGCTTTCTTATATTTGCCGGTGTTGCCCTTCATTTTAACAGGAACGTGCATATCCTGAGCTTTTGTCAGCACACTTTTCAAAACATCTCACTTGGCCGATGATCCTTTCCACTCAACCAGCTCCAATCAACTTGAGCGAGGCTTTCTCTCATACCCTCAAAGTTGGCCTTACCCCAATTTAGCATTTTACACGTGAGCCCTATCTGTACCTAATCAAACAGTGGTGACTGGTCCCAAAAGGCTCCTTCACGAACATTTCATTCACTTGACTGTCCCAATTTCCCAAGACTAGATCAAGTGTCGCCCTCTCACATGTGGGGCCTCCACATATTGCCAGAGAAAACTCTCCTGAACACTTTTGATCAATTGCACCCCATCTAAACCTTTCACACTATGACTTTCCCACTCTATATTGGGAAAGTTAAAATGCCCTATTACAACAACCTTCTTTGACCTGCAGCATTCTATTACTGCTGGTATATTTGTTCTTCTAATTCCCTTTGACTATTTGGGGGTCTGTAGTACACCCCCAACAAGTGATCATTCTTTCCTTGTTCTTTAGCTCCACACATACAGCCTCAATAGATCTGGAAGAGAGACGAGGGCAGCTGATGCACCGGCGGCGGGGATTACGTTGACCTTCATCCTGTGGGGGAGCCGCCGATGACAGCGGGGCTGCGGACGCGTGGAGGTGAGGGCACAGGCGCTCGGGCAGGCAGTTGCCCGGGATCCCCCAGCTGCTTGACGGCCAGTGGAGTCACAGGGGGCGGCATTGTTGCGGGTCAGCGGTGTGAGTATAGGCAGGCGGCGCTTCCCACACACAGCAGTGTGAACCGCGCCTGTGTAGCGACGCCCCAGCTCTGTGTCAAGTGGAGCTTTGCGGCCACAAGCGACCAGGTAAGAGACGATGTCTTCCTTTCCTGGTGATCGACTGGCTCAGAACGCGCCTGGATGGGGCCAGGTTACGGATGGCCCGTCCGCTTCCTTCCCTCGTTTAGCATCAGTTTCTGTTGCGTCAGTCAGGATCCCTCCAGCATGTTTTATTAAACATGTTGCTAGTTGTCTCTCCGTCACTCAACCTTTGCTGATTCACTTCAAGTGCGACAATTTGGGCTCTGAACGATTTCTTGGCCGGATTGTTTTCGCACGTTGTGCTCCTATCAAAGATTTATAGCTTTGCATTGGAGTAACAATTTAAATTGATTTACATTGAGCAGGCGAGTAATGTTTCTTCGCCAGGGCTGGTCAATTTGTGAAGTGACTCCGTCGTCAAATCGAGTGTGTCACTTGCATGTAGAGGTGATGTAGAGGTTTAGTGAAACGCTTGCTTGCAGCAGCAACACGGGCACGTACTGTATATGCACACACACAAAATGTCATACTTGAATTATACATCAATGTTTACAAGCATATAGGAAAGAAGAGTGCAAAAATGTAAGGCATTAGTATACAACGTAATTAAGCAAAAATAAGTCAATCGCAGTGCAATACATCGTCTGTGGTGCTCGGTCCTTGAGGTAGGATGAGGATGTGCGGGTTCGTATAAAACCCTGGTGGTTTTAAGAAAGTAACTGTTCCTGAATCTGGTGCTGTAGGATTTCAGGTTTCTGTGCCTCCTGTGATCGATCCGCATTCTTGAGCTAGCGTCTCATGTTGATACTTTTGATGGCGATGAGAGCTGTGCCCGTGATGGCAAGGCTGAGTCCAACACTCTTTGCACCCTGTTGCATTCCCTTAAGTTAGAATTGCCAAACATGGCCATGATGTAACCGGTCACAATTATTTCTTGAGTACATCGGTAAAGGTTCCTTAGAGTATTGGGTGACAAGCCAAATCCCTTTAATTGCTAAGGAAGTCGTGGCGTTGGAATGTGTTCTTCCTAATAACTTAATAACTTAATAACTTCCTAATAATTCCTAATAAACAAGATCGATCAGCCGAGATGTTCTTGTCCGGGGAATATAAAGTTGCAAACTCTCTCCACAACCAACCCACTAATGAAAACTTTAATGTGTTAGACATTAATCTTGAACACATTAAAGACTAGTCTTACGGTCTGCGGGACATTCTATCTTTGTCCCGCCCCCTCCCCTGACATTAGTCTGAAGAAGGGACTCGACCCGAAACGTTGCCCATTCCTTCTCTCCAGAGATGCTGCCTCACCCGCTAATTTACTCCAATAATACTCCAGTATTTTGTGTCTGCCAGGTGTTCTACCTATAAGCGATAATATCTACAAGATGGTGTATCTCCAAGCACTTTACATTAATTTGCATACTTCAGGTTCGTACGAAGTTTTTCAAAATGGGGGGGTGGCATGACAGCATTACCAAAAAATGATGTAAAATAATAATCTCTGGGGTTTTAGGTGCTCTCTCGTGCATTCTGGGCCTTATTTTGGAGCATTTTGCACTAATCTTTTGCACTAGATTTATGACCAATATTTCAGAAATAATAATCAAGTTGTACTGTTGTAAAATGTTATGTAAAATGAACGTGCAAAAACTGCAAATAAAATACTATGTTTTTGCAGTAAAGAAAACCTTTTTTTAGAAAATGTTTTGTGTGTTGATTTGATTGCCTGTTACTGTTAGACTGTGTTAGTGTTTGTAGTGCACCTTTAATGATCCTCCTGACCCAACAACCTCACATCACATCAATTTCAACATGGAATGGTGATGTGAATACAACATATAGTTCCATCATGAAAATTGACATTACTATTTACATTACTATGATCGCTTTCAAACTAACCTATTTTACTGTCATACTATTATAACAAATTCTAGTTCCACGATAATTCATAAACAAGATCACAAATCACATTTTGAATTCCCAGACACAATGCGATTGTAAAAAATTTCACAGCTGCCTTGTTACAGCGAGCATTTCCGTATTATGATGGCTGAAAATCAATATTTTGCTGGGGAAATCGATATTTCTCACATAATTTATATGTTTCTTTTAGAAATATATAAAATTATAAAAGGACTGGACAAGCTAGATGCAGGATAAATGTTCCCAATGTGGGGCGTCCAGAATCAGGGGCCACAGTCTTAGATTAAAGCGGACGTCATTTAAGACTGAGGTGAGAAAAAACGTGTTGTGAAATTATGGAATTCCCTGCCACAGATGGCAGTGGAGGCCAAGTCACTGGATGGATTTAAGAGAGAGTTAGGTAAAGCTCTAGGGGCCAGTGGAGTCAAGGGATAAGGGGAGAAGGCAGGCAGGTCATTGATTGGGGACGATCAGCCATGATCACAATGAATGCCGGTGTTGGCGTGAAGGACCGATGGCCTCCTCCTGCACCTATTTTCTATGTTACTATGTAAATGCAATACAACGTACTACACAGAAACTGGATTTTCAAAAATTGACTTAATTTGATTTGATTTAATTTATTGTCATTGTCTTCAATGAAGAGACAATGAAATTATTTTCCCTTACAGTCATACAATAAAAAATAAAAAAACACAAAACACAGAACACAGTAGTCCATAACACAAACATCCCCACAGCAGCACCAAAGTCCGATGTCCACAGGCCAATCGCGCTGGGCGGAGATTCGTGCTTGCGACCCCCGGCAAAGGGTCCCAGGACTCCGCGATGTTAAAGTCAGCGCCGTCCGCATTTGGAGCTCCACACCCACAGCTCCGTGATGTTGGACTGCAGCCCAGCACTCCGGAGCTCCAAGTGGCGATCCCAGGAAGGCCTCGCCCACTCCGTGATGTTTCCAGCTCCTCGCCGCAGCTGCTGAAGCACTGGTCTGGTCCAGCAGGAGAGGCCGCGCCAATCCAGCTGGTAGGTCACGAGGGAGGGGGGGGCGAGGACACAACTCGGATAATAGCCGCATACTCGCCAGGAAGAGACTGAAGGACGGTTTCCCCCTTACCCTACCCGCTTCCCCCCCACATAAAATACAGAAAAAAACTTTAAAAACACACTCTAATCATATCAAAATAAAAAAAGACAGCCAGACCGTGGGCGGAGGCAGCTAGCAACAGCTCCACCGGATGTCCAAATCAGTATTTTGCATGCAACCTCATGTATTCTCAAATATCAGTATGGAATACTGAAAAACAGTACCACCGAATTGTGAAACCATTTTTGAAATGTGAATTTATAATTCTTGATTTTGATTCAATCATATCATATCTCTATAATGATAAAACTCTGATCTTGAATGTGTGTGCCTGTGCGTGTGTGTGTATAATCACATCTGCTCGAAAAAACGACGCTCTAACGGTAAATGCTTTACATATTCTGGTAGAGATTTATCCCGTGGACTCCGAAATCATCTTACCTGAAAAATTCATGCTTTATTTCTCACGTTATTAATCAAAATGTTCAAAAATATTAAAGAACGGAGAAAAAAAAGCCTTGCTTTGACTGATGATGTGATGACGTCACAATAGATCTGTGTCACGCGGCCTGCGCAATGTTCCAAGCGCTGCGAGTGACATCACCCACCCAACCACTTCCCCCCCCCATACTCGAGCCCTGGAGCCTGGAGCCTGCAGTCTGAAGCCTGCCGCCGGGAGCCGCCATCCGGGAGCGAGGGATTATTGCGTTCGGGAACCAGCCCTCCCCTGTGACGACCCCTCCCCCCCTGAGCTTTGGATTGAAGCTGCTGTATACACCTTCCTTTGGCTCCCCGCTGCCCACTCCCCATTCACTTCCTCCTGTCCCTCTTCTCCTCACCCCTCCTCCTCCTCTGCCCCCCTCCTCCTCCTCTGCCCCTCCTCCTCTACCCCCACCTCTCCCCCTCCTCCTTACCCTATCTCCTCCTCTTCCCCCTTGCTCATCCCCCTCCTCAGCCCTCCTCCTCCCCCCCTCTCCCCCCCCTCCCCCGGCCTCTCTCCTCTCCCCCTATGCCCCCCCTCCTCCCCTTTCCCCATCTTTCCGCCCTCTTCATCCCTCTTTCCTCCTCCCTCTTCCCCCTCCCCCCTCTTTTACCACTTCTTACCCCCTCTTCCCCGCTCTGCACCCTCTCCCTATCTCTGCTCATCTCTCTCTCTGCCCCTCTCTTTCTCTCTCTCTCTCTCTCCCTGCCCCTCTCTCTCTCTCTCTGCCCCTCTCTCTCTCAGCCCCTCTCTCTCACTGCCCATCGCTCTCTGCCCCCCCCCCCCCCCTCTACCGCCCTCGTTCTCCTTCTCTAAATGCGCCTGTGATTTGGGGGCTATGCATGATAGGGCCGGGATGGGGTAAAAGGAGCGAATGAATATTATTAATATAATATCAAGGGAGGTGGTTACTCTGTGCGTGGGTGGAGGGTGTTTAGTGTGTGGGTGTGTGTAAGGGGTGGTTAGTGTGTGTGTGACACCGCAGGCCGCCCCACCCCCCCGCCCCGCAACCCGACGGGTTCAACTTGGTCTAGTAACTAGTAAAGTTTGATCTTGGTTTGTGTGTGCTTGTTTGTGTGTGTGTTTGTTCGCGTGTGTGTTTGTGTACAATCACATCTTCTTGAAAAAATTACGCGTTAACGGTAAAATCTTTACATATTCCGGTAGAGATATTTTCCCTGGAGTCCAAAATCCCTTATATGCAAATTTCATACTTTTTTCTCAAGTTATTAATGAAAATCTGACCAACTTTGAAGTTTGCGCCATCTTGCTCACGCTGCGAGTGTCGTCACCCCCCCCCCCCCCCATCTCGCCCTCCTCCTCTGGTTGACGCTCGCTCCCCACTGCCCGCTCCCTGCTGCCCGCTGCTATCCCCTCCCTTCTCTTTCCCCCTACGTTCCCACCCTCTCCCCCTCTTCCCCTCCTCTCTCCCCCTCCTCTCTCCCCCTCCTCTCACACGCCCCTTGTCCCCCTCCTCTTCCCCCTCATCTCTCCCCTCTCCCCTCCCCAGGCCTCTCTCCTCTCCCCCCTTCCCCCCTCTCCCCCCAGTCGCCACACCAGCAGCATCCCAGGGTGCACAAGTAACCATGCCAGCAGTGCCCGAGAAGCAGCAGCAGGTTGCCCCAGGGAGTCGTTCAAGCGGCAGGTTGGTGAAGGCGGATTGCGGCGTCGCACTCCGACCTCAGCTGCCGCTTCTCCCGAGACTGCTCAGGCTTGTACAGTTTCTTCGAGCACTGCGGAGAGCCTGGCCATGGAGAGGTTTGCCGCCGACACCGCATTCGAAAGCCTTGCCCTCAAGTTTCGAAGGGGTGAGCTGACCAGAGTTGGAGAACGAGCCGTTTCGGGGCACAGCAGCAGCAATAGCGGGGGAAGAACAAGCTCCGGGGGAAGAACAAGCTCCCACCCTCTGCCCTCTCGGTCATCGACCGAAATACCAGGGTCATCCAAGTGGCTGTACGGCTCCAAGAGGGCAGGGCTGCCAACTCTCATGCATTTCAACAAATTCTTACGCTCTCACGCTGATCACAAATTTCTCACGCTCTGTCGTGAGAAATTCTGTGATCAACGAGAATTTCAAACTCATATCAACTGCATGGACCATGGGTGTTGGAGAGCTGAGGCAGAGGGAGGGATGGAAGCAGAAGCAGCGGCGGGGTCAGATGCGGACGTGGAGCCAGGGCTGGTGAATGTTTGCCATCCTGGCGAGTATTTGCCAGGCTGGTGAGTTGCTCACTGCAGCTCCTGCCATGTCCTGGGCCATCGGAGGCGTCGGAAGCGTTGCGAGAGTCTCTGTGCCGAATTCGCCCTGGTGACCAGCATGGTTTAAACCGAAGAGAGACACAAAATGCTGGATCAACTCAGCAGGACAGGCACCATCTCTGGAGAGAAGGAATGGATGACGTTTCTGGTCGTGACCCTTCTAAGGGTCTTGACCAGAAACCTTTAGAAGGGTCTTGACCCGAAATCTGCAGTTCCTTGTCACACAATGAGACCCAACAAGACGAATTTGAATCTAGTACCACTAGGGTGGGGGAGGGACGGAGAGAGAGGGAATGTTAAATAAATCGGTATTCATACTCATACGGGGAAATTAGTTCATATCTGTCTTTAAATTGATACTTTGTTCATTTTTAAATGGAAGTCTTGGATTCACGTATCAGGGGGAACAAATAAGCAAAGGCAAGATGGTAAATATAAACTACAAATTAACTTCAGAAAATGAAACGTCGAGATGAACTTTGTGCTTCACTTTACAAAGAATAACCTCAGGAATTATGCATTAAATGCCATTCAAATACTTTGCAAACTCTGGTGCTTGGAGTCGGTCCACAGACACAGCGAGGAAATTGGAAGTTACTCCGGCTTTTTATGTCTATCACCGATTTGGAGAGTGGGCTGGACTACGAGTGACGCAGCTGGTTGCGGCTCCCCTGATCTACGCTATTCCCACACACTTATGGGCTTGTCCCACTCAGACTACTCTTTAGGCGACTGTCAGGAACTAGTTTTACTAGCATTCACCTACGACACCTCGCGACAACCTAGGCCAACCTCTGACAGCAAAAACTGTTGCCACTGTTGCTTGTAGTCGTCCTTCAGGCTGTGGTTCGGTGCATCCTAGAATCATAGTCATAGAAAATAGGTGCAGGAGTAGGCCATTCGGCCCTTCGAGCCTGCACCGCCATTCAATATGATCATGGCTGATCATCCAACTCAGTATCCTGTACCTGACTTCTCTCCATACCCCCTGATCCCTTTAGCCACAAGGGCTACATCTAACTCCCTCTTAAATATAGCCAATGAACTGGCCTCAACCACCTTCTGTGGCAGAGAATTCCACTGTGTGAAAAAAGATCTTCTCATCTCGGTCTTAAAAGACTTCCTCCTTATCCTTAAACTGTGACCCCTTGTTCTGGAGTTCCCCAACATCGGGAACAATCTTCCTGCATCTAGCCTGTCCAACCCCTTAAGAATTTTGTAAGTCTCTATAAGATCCCCCCTCAATCTCCTAAATTCTAGCGAGTACAAACCGAGTCTATCCAGTCTTTCTTCATATGGAAGTCCTGCCATCCCAGGAATCAGTCTGGTGAACCTTCTCTGTACATCATCTATGGCAAGAATGTCTTTCCTCAGATTAGGAGACCAAAACTGAATGCAATACTCCAGGTGTGGCCTCACCAAGACCCTGTACAACTACAGTAGAACCTCCCTGTTCTTGTACTGAAATCCTTTTGCTATGAATGTCAACATACCATTCGCTTTCTTCACAGCCTGCTGCACCTGCATGCCTACTTTCAATGACTGGTGTACCATAACACCCAGGTCTCGTTGCATCTCCCCTTTTCCTAATCGGCCACCATTCAGATAATAATCTACCCTCCTGTTTGTTTTTTTTTTGTAAAATATTTTTATTAGAAGTAAATACATATTAAGAAGAAATAATATAAAATCAAAAAAAAAGGAAACATATTATTCGTCACATACATTCTTAATATTTTTAAAATTTACGGTCATTCTTATTTATACTTCTATATTTTTTATTATTTTATAACAGTAGTGTAGATGGTTTATATGCAACGAATAATATAGTTACCTCTGTCCCATTAACCCCGTCTAGTTAACATCAATCATAACGCCTTCCCCTTCCTGGGTACAGCTCAGTAGAAGAATGTAGCCAGTGCTTGAAGATGTATGTAATACCCTGTGCTATCATTAAAAGATGTTGCACACTTTAAGAGTTTGTGAATTGCATATTTACATGGTGTCGAAGCTGGAAGACACTTGCGTCTCCTGTCTATCGGGTTTTATTTCTTTTTTTTGATTTGTGCTTTTGTGCTTAATCTCTCTGGCCATGGCGTCCTCTTGCAGAAAGCCCGCACAGCTTGTCTTTGATGCTCACATCTCTGAACGCTGGGCCACGTTTGAATTTGATTTTACACACTTTGTCAACGTCGCACACCGCGCTGATCCTGACTCCCTTAAAGCTTCCCTCCTACTGAACCTTGTCGGACCTGATGCCATGAAGAGAGCCAGAACTTTCACCTATGCTCCAGCGGTCCTGGACGACAACAACGTGGTGACTACTCCTGCAGAATCTGCCAGTGACCCCGCTTGCCTGCTACGTAAGTTCAGGGAGATTTGTGACCTGCCCTCGAACCGCATTCTAGAGAGGGCACGGTTCTTTACAAGGAAACAGTTGCCGGATGAACCTGTTGAATGTTTTATTGCTGATTTGCGCCATCTTGCCTAGCGGTGCCGTTTTGGTGACATGACAGACAGCTCACTAGAGGCATTTTAGTAACTGGCATGCGTGACCAGAAGCTGCGGTGTGAGCTGCTGAGGGATCCGGATCTAACATTGGAAAAAAAGCCATGCATGTCTGCAGATTGTCTGAGGTCGTTGTATTGCCAGATGACCGCCGGGACTCGGGCAATAAATCTGTCAACCTGGCTGGGTTTAGGAGACCACAGCCTCGGATGGGAAACAATGCTTTTCTGCCGCGTGCCAACCCAGGTCCTGGTGAAGTGCCCCAAAAAAGGTGCCCAAACTGTAACTACATGCACCACAGACTGTCGACGTGCCCCGCCTATGGCAAGGCCTGTAACTTTTGTAAAAGATTTAATCACTACTCTGCCGCCTGTCGTTTATTCCGTTCCCGTGGGAGACAGGCACAGATTTCCAGACCCAGTCTAAACATGCTGAGACAATCTGATATCTGTTACGACTCACAGCCCAACATAGTTGAATCCTATGATGCAGATCCAATTAATCCTCCTGAGGACTCGCATGTGTTTACCCTCCTACAGACACCTGCCCACCGCTCTGATCCCTCCGTATCTGTGACTGTCAATGATGTAACCTTCCTTGCAAAGTTAGACACAGGTGCGAAGGTCAACGTTTTGTCAATGAATCTTTTTAACAAGATAAGGAATAATGAGCCCCTGGTTGCTGACGATGCTACCCTGCACGCCTATGGTGGAGAAATTCTAAGGCCTGCGGGGAGGGCCACTTTAACTTGCATGCTGCAAAAGGCCACGAGAAACCTGGTTTTCTATGTTTTTAACTCTGACTGTGTAACCCTGCTGGGCAACTGTGCGGGCCAAGATCTTGGCCTGGTGTCCTTCGACCGCACGGTCCACAAAGTGCAACTGTCGTTTAATCCGGTTGCAGAATACCAGGACCTGTTCAACGATGACCTGGGAAAGTTACCACTGACATACCGTATTTCCATTGACCCAAATATACAACCCGTGGTCCGCGCACCTCACAGGGTGTCTCATGCCATGAAAGACAGGGTCGAGGCGATGCTTAACAACATGGTCGAAAAGGGGGTGCTAGAAGTGGTTAGCGATCCCACCGATTGGGTCTCCACCATGGTTTCCATGATAAAGAAAGACAAGAACAAAATACGTGTGTGTATCAACCCGAAGGACTTAAACCTTGCCATCGGGCAACCACACTACCCCATGCGGTCTGTTGAGGACGTGGCGGCTCAGGTCGGGCAAGCCACCATCTTTTCGGTCCTAGACGCTAAGAGCTCATTTTGGCAGATCCCGTTGCACAAAGCGTCTTCTGGCCTGACGACCTTCGCCACACCGTTTGGCAGATTCAAGTTCCTGCGAATGCCATTCGGCATCAATTCCGCTAGCGAGGTGTTCCAGCGAACGATGGAGCAGATATTCTCGGACCTGCCATGTGCCATCATCGTGGATGATATCCTGGTTTATGGGAAGGACGTTGCCGAGCACGACCTGAACCTCCGCCGCATCCTGGATCGGGAGCGGAAGGCGAACCTGAAGCTGAATCCCAAGAAGTGCCGGTTTCGTGTCTCAGAGGTCACGTATGTTGGACATGTTTTCACCTCTAACAGACTAAAACCCGACCCCTTGAAGGCAGCTGCCATCTCCGAGATGGCAGTCCCCACCGACGTGCCAGGTCTACAACGATTCTTGGGCATGGTAAACTACCTTGGGAAGTTTGTACCAAACCTCAGTGAGCTGAGTGCTCCCCTGCGGCAGCTGACAAAAAAGGATATCGCCTGGGTCTGGCTCCCACATCACCAGCAGGCCTTTGACTGCCTCAAGTCAAAACTGATTAGCACTCCGACGTTGCGGTTCTTTGACGTGAGTCGCCCCATCACCGTCACCGGTGACGCTTCCGAGTTCGGTCTGGGTGCGGCTTGCCTTCAGTCTGCCCATGGATCGTTACATCCTGTCTCCTATGCCTCCCGCACCATGACGGACACCGAGCAGCGGTACGCCCAGATCGAGAAGGAGCTGCTCGCGGTGGTGTTCGCCTGCTCCAAGTTCAGAGATTTCCTGTTCGGCAGCAGATTTACGGTCGAAACCGACCACCAGCCACTGGTGACAATCCTGAACAAGCCGATTCACGCTGCCCCTGCCAGGCTGCAGCGTATGATGCTGCAGCTCCAGCGTTTCGACTTTGATATAATCTACAAGAAGGGCACCGAGATGCACATTGCGGACACCCTATCGCGTGCCGCGCGGACCTCCTGTGCTCGCCACCCCTACGAAACAGAGGACTTGCTCGTACTGGGCGTTAACTTTATTCCCACCAAGCAGCTACAGGTTTTGGCCGAGCACACCGCTGCTGATCCAGTTTTGCAGCGGCTTGCCTCTGTGATTAAAGCAGGGTGGCCAACAAAGTGCTCCGCTGCGCCGTCTGAAACACAGCCTTTCTTCCTGGTCCGCGACGAGCTGGTGCTCCAGGATGGCGTCATCGTCAAGGGACATAAAGTTGTAGTCCCGTCCTCCCTGTTTGACTTTTACTATTGTGCAGCCCATAGCGGACACCCTGGGGTCGATGCAACACTCGCCCACGCTCAGTGCCAATTCTACTGGCCTGGAATGGCCAAATATATCCGAGACCGAGTTTCTGCCTGCTCCACGTGCAACAGTCTTGCTCCACACCAGCAGCGACAGCCCCTGCTGCAACAGCCCGCTCCTGCCTTGCCTTGGTCCTCGTTGGCTGCCGACATTTTAGAGTGGTGTGGTAACCACTACCTTGTCCTGGTCGACTCGTACTCAAACTGGTTCGAAGTGGATTTGCTGACATCCCTCACGTCGGAAATGGTGATCCGAAAGCTGCAGAAACACTTCTCCACTTTTGGGTCCCCTCCTGCAGACTGACAACGGCAGGCAGTTTACCAGCCGAGAATTCAAAAGTTTTGCC
The DNA here is from genome assembly GCA_035221665.1 of Okamejei kenojei. Classification (NCBI taxonomy): domain Eukaryota; kingdom Metazoa; phylum Chordata; class Chondrichthyes; order Rajiformes; family Rajidae; genus Okamejei; species Okamejei kenojei. The sequence continues at coordinate 3,190,306 of CM069168.1, read as the reverse complement.
GACAAGTGGAATTTCGTGCATTTCACCAGCAGCCCATAGTACCCACAGAGCAACGGCCTGGCAAAACGGGTCGTCCGCAGCGCCAAGCTTCTGATGGAACAGGCGAGACTATCCAACTCTAATTTGTATTTGGACCTCCTGAACCTCAGGAATGTTTCCAGGGATCCGGCAATTGGATCACCTGCTCAGTGTCTGATGTCCAGAACAACCAGATCTACCATCCCGATTGCCCAGCGCCAGCTGAAACCTCGGGTGCTGGAGCCTGCCTCCGTGCAGAGGCGCATTCAAGAGAAACATGACAGCCAGCGGCGTTCCCACGATCAGTCGTGCAGACCACTCGATCCTCTGTTGCCTGGACAGGTTGTTCGGTTGCAGACCGCCGGTGGTCACTACCGTCTGGCTACCGTGGTTGGGGTGGCCGACACACCTCGTTCGTATCTGGTCGACTATGAGGGTACCATCTACCGAAGAAGCCGACAACACCTGCTTGCGGTTAATGAGCCGAAGCCGCAGCCCCGGGGCCCTCCCTATGCCCCGCCACTCCATACCAGCAGCCGGATGCCGCACAGCCAGTTTCCTCATGCCTCGATCTCCGCGCCTGTTCCCCTCTGCGTGGGTCCCCTGTTGCCAGTCCGCGGTTTCTCCCTCTCCTGTTTCTCCCACTCCGCCACCCTCCCCTGGTTCCCCAGCTGCCTCGCGTCCTCCTGTTTCTTCTGCTCTTTCGGGGGAAGGGGAGACATCCGTAAGCGCTCGGGCCGGATCAGCAAGCCACCTGTTCGTTATGGCGATTTTGTTTAATTCTGTTGTCGTGACAACAATCTGTTTTGATTTTTTAAGGGGAAGGATGTAATATAGTTACCTCAGTCCCATTAACCCCGCCTAGTTAACATCAATCATAACGCCTTCCCCTTCCTGGGTACAGCTCAGCAGTAGAATGTAGCCAGTGCTTGAAGATGTATGTAATGCCCTGTGCTATCATTAAAAGATGTTGCACACTTTAAGAGTTTGTGAATTGCATATTTACAAGTAGGAAGTAAAGAGAAATAATAAAAAGAAAAAGAAATAAGAAAGAAATAAAAAATCAATAAAATGAGTGGAGTATATTAAGCAAGACATTCTTCATTGGAGATATATTCGTGGTCTATTGTATATAATTCTTCATCTATTTCTTCATTCAGGCTTCAGTAAGGGCCTCGAACCGGACCACCTTAACCCTTTAAGTATTCAATAAATGGAGACCATATTCCTCTGAATTGATCTAACCTGTCCATTAGGACAAGTCTTAATCTTTGCAGGTGAAGTGTCTCCAACATTTCTGTAATCCACATTTTGATTGTGGGGGATATGGGACCTTTCCAAAATCTTAGTATGAATTTTGTACCAATTATTAAACTATAACCAATAAAAATCAGTTGTTGTGTTGTTAGTTGTTGATCCGTTTCTAATATTTCTAATATGATTAATTTTGAGTCTGGAATTAAATTTGCATTAACTACATTCGAGATTATCTTAAATATTTCTGTCCAAAAATTAGTAATTTTTGTACATTTTGTGAATGAATGCGTTAGATTAGCTTCTAACTGCTGACATTTATCACATATAGCAGAAACATTTGAAAAAATTCTGTTTAATTTGGATTTTGAGAAGTGTAATCTATGTAAAACTTTAAATTGTATCAAGGAGTGTCTGGCATTTAATGAGCAGTGGTGTATATGTTGTAAACTTTCATTCCATACTTCTACACTAATTGTTTGACCTAATTCGTTTTCCTATGCTTGTCTATATTTTTCCGTATTTGGTAAATCATTTTCCAGTAAGATATTATAAATATATGATGTTAATTTTTCTGTATTCGGATGTTTATTTCTGTCTTTCTATTCCTAAAATCTGGTGTATTTGATTTAACATAATCTCCAATTTGTAGATATCTAAAATACTTTTTTGAGTGTTTTAATTTTGTTGTAATTCCTGAAATGAAAGAAATGAACTTTCTTATTTCCCATCTTATTTATTCCATAGTTCTTCCATTTTAACCTTTATTCTCCTATTACAATAATATATCTACCGTCACTATCAGTTATTGTTGAAGTATGTTTAAATGCAGTGCCTTTACGAATTAATATTGATATACCTCTAGATTTGTGTGTGAAAGAAGAATGACAGACTTTGTCAATCCATTTAGCCTTTAATCTATGTTCTGCCTCTTTTTTTAAATGTGTCTCTTGGATGAATGCCACATCTACTTTAAGTGCTCTTAAATGTGCTAATACTTTACCTCTCTTAATTGGTTCGTTAATACCTTTAACATTCCAGCTACAATTCCTCCATTCCCCATATTCGTATGTAAGTCTTGCATCTTTTATCTAAAGGAATATATAATAGAGCGAATGGTTCAGTTCGACATACCCGACTTTACACCTGAACTCCGAATAGATGAATTTCAAGACCCTTGAGTATCTCTCACATATATATCTCCTTTGCATTAATTTATAATTCCACTCAAATGTAAAATAATAATAACAAGAAATAATATTAAAAAAGGGATAGATTAAGAGATTAGTAAGGTGCACAAAGAAAGAAAAAACTACATCTAATATTGGTGTAGTTAGTGTTAGCCATACTACCATGGCCTGCAATCTATAGACTTCCGTAGTCAATGTTACAAACTTATCCATCTCCATGATTCACTAAGATTATTATTCCATAAAAATATTTAAACCGGGAGTATTAAACTGTGATGTGTACAAAGTTCATCAGTCAAGTATATACTAATATGTATACTTAATACTTATTAACAGCTATAATAATAAGAATATATTAAAAAAATATATAGAAGAAATAAAAAATAAAAAATAAATAAAAAGTACCAGGGGGGATAAATAAAGTCAAAATTTATATTTGTGTATTTATATTTACTATTTACTTAATTCTAGGTTAATCGGCTATAATTAATTATTAATCAATAATTGGTAGTTATTAGCTTTAATTAATAATGATACCAGTGTATTAATTTTGGTATATGTTTGTATATGTTAGTATATGTTAGTTATTAATATTAGTATTGTTAGTATTCTAATTATTAGTATCCATAGAATAGTCTTCGATCCGTATCTCCTCGAATCTCCCATCCGCATCCTTCTCCGTCTTCTTTAGATGAAACAAGTCCATAGTCTATTCCAATCTTCAACCAATCTCGAAAGTACGGTTTAATTGTTTGTATAGTTCATCTTTGAAGATTTCATTCAGTCTACCTCTCGCGCCTTAATCCCTTGGGCAAAGCTCAATGCGTCCGCTGGATTTTTAAAATGTTCTTCCTGGTTGTAGGTAATTCTCAGGGTGGCTGGGTATCTCAGACTGTACTTCAGATTATTCACTTCCCTCAAAATTCTTTTGGTCTCTTTGAACGCATTTCGATTCTTGGCGACCTCTGCTGGATAGTCTCGGTAAATGCTGATCGAATCTTCTTCATATGTAAGATTTCTACTTTTTACAATTTTATTCATCATTTCCTCCAAAACGTGATCATACTGGACATTTACTATCATTTGTCTTGGAGGAGCATCTTGCTTTGTATAGCGTCTCATTACTCTGTGTGCTCGGTTTTTGTTCCAGAGATAAAACCTTTTGTAATAAGTTTGCAGTAAACCTTCGGGTATCTTGATTCTTTTCTCTCCCTTCTCGAATACCCACGATCCTTAGGTTCTGCCTTCTCTGGCGTCCTTCCAACTCAGTGCACTTATCAGTGATTTTGCCCAGTAAGTCAGATAATCGTTGATTTTCTTTGAGAAGTGTTTTCGTAGTCTGAGTACTTATTTCGACTAGTTCTTCAAGGTTTTTTATGGATGTTGATTGTTCCTTAATTTCTTCCAGCACAGATTCCATTTCCATTTCCACCTTATTTTCAATTTTTTCATTCAACTCTTCCATTATACTTGCAAATTGATCCGTCACCATTTCTGCAATTTCCTTTCGCAGCTTGTCTGATAATTCCGTAGTCGAAATATTGATTTCAGACTTTAGCTCCTTCATCTCCATCTTGATTTTTTGCATTTCTTCCCTAAAATTCATTTTTTCCAGTTCAATCTTTAATTCCAACTTCATTTCTTTCTGCCATTCTTAATTCTGCCATTTGTTGTACAAAAAAAATGAGTTGCACATCTTCTAGGGACAATGTCCTACCTGTTGCCAGCCATTATACTTTGGAACCATTACTGCGTCTGATGACGTCACTCACGGCAGCCGGTGCAGAAACAGCAGGTGCAGAAACAGCAGCAGCAGGTAGGTTTTCTCCCTGTTTTCTCCCCGGTATTTCCTCGTTTTTTCACGGAGGTGGCTGGCGTTGCCTTCTAGTCCTCCATAGCGCCACCGTTTTTGCCGCCAAAGTGGATAACCTCACATTTATCCACATTATACTGCATCTGCCATGCATGTGCCCAATCACCCAACCTATCCAAGTCACCTTGCAGCCTCCTAGCATCCTCCTCACAGCTAACACTGCCCCCCAGTTTCGTGTCATCCGCAAACTTGGTGATGTTGCATTCAATTCCTTCATCCAGATCATTAATATATATTGTAAATAGCTGGGGTCCCAGCACTGAGCCTTGCGGTACCCCACTAGTCACTGCCTGCCATTCTGAAAATGACCCGTTTACTCCTACTCTTTGCTTCTTCTCTGCCAGCCAGTTCTCTATCCACATCAATACTGAATCCCCAATACCGTGTGCTTTAAGTTTGTATGCTAATCTCTTATGTGGGACCTTGTTGAAAGCCTTCTGAAAGTCCAGATATAACACATCCACAGGTTCTCCCTTATCCACTCTACTAGTTACATCCTCAAAAAATTACTACTGATGTAAGAATAACTGATCTGTAATTCCCCATTTTCTCTCTCCCTCCCTTTTTAAAAAGTGGGGTTACATTAGCTATCCTCCAATCCTCAGGAACTACTCCAGAATCTAAAGAGTTTTGAAAAATTATCACTAATGCATCCACTATTTCTGGGGCTACTTCCTTAATTACTCTGGGATGCAGCCTATCTGGCCCTGGGGATTTATCGGCCTTTAATCCATTCAATTTAACTAACACCACTTCCCGACTAACCTGGATTTCACTCAGTTCCTCCATCTCATTTGACCCCCAGTCCCCTGCTATTTCCGGCAGATTATTTATGTCTTCCTTAGTTAAGACAGAACCAAAGTAGTTATTCAATTGGTCTGCCATGCCCTTGTTCCCCATGATCAATTCACCAGTTTCTGACTGCAAAGGACCTACATTTGTTTTAACTAACCTTTTTCTCTTCACATATCTATAAAAACTTTTGCTGTCCATTTTTATGTTCCCTGCAGTTTTCTTTCATAATCTATTTTTTCTTTCCTAATTAAGCACTTTGTCCTCCTCTGCTGGACTCTGAATTTCCCCCAGTCCTCTGGTAGGCTGCTTTTTCTGGCTAATTTGTATGCTTCCTCTTTAGTTTTGATACTATCCCTGATTTCCCTTGTTATCCACGGATGCACTACCTTCCCTGATTTATTCTTTTGCCAAACTGGGATGAACAATTGTTGTAGTTCATCCATATAGTCTTTAAATGCCTTCAATTGCATATCCACCATCAACCCTTTAAGAATCACTTGCCAGTCTATCTTGGCCAATTCATGTCTCCTACCCTCAAAGTTACTTTTCTTTAAGTTCAGAACCCTTGTTTCTGAATTAACAATGTCACTCTCCATCCTAATGAAGAACTCAACCATATTATGGTCACTCTTGCCCAAGGGGCCACACACAACAAGACTGCTAACTAACCCTTCCTCATTACTCAGTACCCAGTCTAGAATAGCCTGCTCTCTCGTTGGTTCCTATACATATTGATTTAGAAAACTATCCCGCATACATTCCAAGAAATCCTCTTCCTCAGCACCCCTGCCAATTTGATTCACCCAATCTATATGTAGATTGAAGTCACCCATTATAACTGTTTTACCCTTGTTGCACGCATTTCTAATTTCATGTTTGATGCCATCCCAAACTCCACTACTACTGTTAGGTGGCCTGTACACAACTCCCACTAATGTTTTCTGCCCCTTAGTGTTTCATAGCTCTACCCATATTGATTCCACATCCTCCAAGCTAATGTCCTTCCTTTCTATTGCGTTAATCTCCTCTCTATAAATGTGAGGTTATCCACTTTGGCGGCAAAAACAGGAGGGTAGATTATTATCTGAATGGTGGCCAATTAGGAAAAGGGGAGATGCAATGAGATCTGGGTGTCATGGTACACCAGTCATTGAAAGTAGGCATGCAGGTGCATAAGGCTGTGAAGAAAGCCAATGGTATGTTGGCATTCATAGCAAAAGGATTTCAGTACAAGAGCAGGGAGGTTCTACTGCAGTTGTACAGGGTCTTGGTGAGGCCACACCTGTAGTATTGCGTTCAGTTTTGGTCTCCTAATCTGAGGAAAGACATTCTTGCCATAGATGGAGTACAGAGAAGGTTCACCAGACTGATTCCTGGGATGGCACGACTTCCATATGAAGAAAGACTGGATAGACTCGGCTTGTACTCACTGGAATTTAGGAGATTGAGGGGGGATCTTATAGAGACTTACAAAATTCTTAAGGGGTTGGACAGGCTAAATGCAGGAAGATTGTTCCCGATGTTGGGGAAGTCCAGGACAAGGGGTCACAGCTTAAGGATAAGGGGAAATCCTTTAAGACCGAGATGAGAAAGATCTTTTTTCACACAGAGAGTGGTGAGTCTGGGAACTCCTGTGCCACAGAAGGTAGTTGAGGCCAGTTCATTGGCTATATTTAAGAGTGAGTTGGATGTGGCCCTTGTGGCTAAGGGGATCAGGGGGTATGAAGAGAAGGCAGGTACAGGATACTGAGTTGGATGATCAGCCATGATCATATTGAATGGCGGTGCAGGCTCGAAGGCTGAATGGCCTACTCCTGGATGTTTCTATGGATGATCCCATGATCATATTGAATGGCGGTGCAGGCTTGAAGGGCCGAATGGCCTACTCCTGCACCTATTTTCTATGACTATGATTCTACGATGCACCGAGCCACAGCCTGAAGGGCGACTGCAGGCGACAGTGACAAGAGTTTTTGCTGTCGGAGGTTGTCGTAGTTTGTCGCGAGGTGTCGTAGGTGAATGCTAGTAAAACTAGTTCCTGACAGTCGCCTAAAGAGTAGCCTGAGTGGGACAGGCCCATATGTGTGTGGGAATAGCGTAGATCGGGGAAGCCGCAACCAGCTACATCACTCGTAGTCCAGCCCACTCTCCAAATCGGTGCTAGACACAAAAAGCCGGAGTAACATCCAAAATTATATAAGATTCCTCAGACATGATTTACCTTTCATAAATCCATGCTGACTTTGTCCAATGATTTCACCGCTTTCCAAATGTGCTGCTATCCCATCTTTAATAACTGACTCTAGCATTTTCCCCACTACCGATGTTAGACTAACTGGTCTGTAATTCCCTGTTTTCTCTCTCCCTCCCTTTTTAAAAAGTGGGGTTACATTAGCTGTACTCCAATCCTCAGGAACTACTCCAGAATCTAAAGAGTTTTGAAAAATTATCACTAATGCATCCACTATTTCTGGGGCTACTTCCTTAAGTACTCTGGGATGCAACCTATCTGGCCCTGGGGATTTATCGGCCTTTAATCCATTCAATTTACCTAACACCACTTCCCGGCTAACCTGGATTTCACTCAGTTCCTCCATCTCATTTGACCCACGGTCCCCTGCTATTTCCTGCAGATTATTTATGTCTTCCTTAGTTAAGACAGAACCAAAGTAGTTATTCAATTGGTCTGCCATGTCCTTGTTCCCCATGATCAATTCATCAGTTTCTGACTGCAAGGGACCTACATTTGTTTTAACTAACCTTTTTCTCTTCACATATCTATAAAAACTTTTGCTGTCCGTTTTTATGTTCCGTGCCAGTTTTCTTTCATAATCTATTTTCCCTTTCCTAATTAAGCACTTTGTCTTCCTCTGCTGGACTCTGAATTTCCCCCAGTCCTCTGGTAGGCAGCTTTTTCTGGCTAATTTGTATGCTTCCTCTTTAGTTTTGATACTATCCCTGATTTCCCTTGTTATCCACGCATGCACTACCTTCTCTGATTTATTCTTTTGCCAAACTGGGATGAACAATTGTTGTAGTTCATCCATGCAGTCTTTAAATGCCTTCCATTGCATATCCACCGTCAACCCTTTAAGAATCACTTGCCAGTCTATCTTGGCCAATTCACGTCTCATACCCTCAAAGTTACCTTTCTTTAAGTTCAGAACCCTTGTTTCTGAATTAACAATGTCACTCTCCATCCTAATGAAGAACTCAACCATATTATGGTCACTCTTGCCCAAGGGGCCATGCACAACAAGACTGTTAACTAACCCTTCCTCATTACTCAGTACCCAGTCCTAGAATAGCCTGCTCTCTCGTTGGTTTCCTCTACATGTTGGTTTAGAAAACTATCCCGCATACATTCCAAGAAATCCTCTTCCTCAGCACCCCTGCCAATTTGATTCACCCAATCTATATGTAGATTGAAGTTACCCATTATAACTGTTTTACCCTTGTTGCACGCATTTCTAATTTCATGTTTGATGCCATCCCCAACTCCACTACTACTGTTAGGTGGCCTGTACACAACTCCTACTAGCGTTTTCTGCCCCTTAGTGTTTCGCAGCTCTACCCATATCGATTCGACATCATCCAAGCTAATGTCCTTCCTTTCTATTGCGTTAATCTCCACTAACCAGCAACGCTACTCCACCTCCTTTTCCTTTCTGTCTATCCCTCCTGAATATTGAATATCCCTGGATGTTCAGCTCCCAGTCTTGGTCACCCTGGAGCCATGTCTCCGTGATCCCAACTATATCATATTCATTAATTACTATCTGCACATTCAACTCATCCACCTTATTACGAATGCTCCTTGCATTGGGACACAAAGCATTCAGGCTTGTTTTTACAACACTCTTACCCCTTATACAATTATGTTGAAAAGTGGCCCTTTTTGATTTTTGCCCTGGATTTTTCTGCCTGCCACTTTTACTTTTCACCTTGCTACCTATTGCTTCTACCCTAATTTTCTGTCTTTCTGCTCATGCTCCCATCCCCCTGCCACATTAGTTTAAATCCTCCCTGACAGCACTAGCAAACACTCCCTCAAGGACATTGGTTCCCTTCAGGTGTAGACTGTCCTGTTTGTACTGGTCCCACCTCCCCCAGAACTGGTTCCATTGCCCGAGAAATTTGAATCCCTCCCCCTTGCACCATTTTTCAAGCCACGTATTCATCAGCAATATTCTCCTATTTCTACTCTGACTAGCAAATGGCACCGGTAGGAGTCCAGAGATTATTACTTTTGAGGTCCTACTTTTAAGTTTATCTCCTAGCTCCCTAAATTCGCCTTGTAGGACCTCATCCCGTTTTGTATCTATATCGTTGGGATGCTCAGAAACTACTCCAGAATCCAAAGAGTTTTGAAAAATTATCATTAATGCATCCACTATTTCTGGGGCTACTTCCTTAAGTACTCTGGGATGCAGCCTATCTGGCCCTGGAGATTTATCGGCCTTTAATCCATTCAATTTACCTAACACCACTTCGCGGTTAACCTGGATTTCACTCAGTTCCTCCATCTCATTTGGGCCCCGGTCCCCTGCTATTTCCAGCAGATTATTTATGTCTTCCTTAGTGAAGGCAGAACCAAAGTAGTTATTCAATTGGTCTGCCAAGGGACTGCAAGGGACCTACATTTGTTTAAACAAACCTTTTTCTCTTCACATATCTGTAAAAACTTTTGCAGTCCGTTTTTATGTTCCCTGCCAGTTTTCTTTCATAATCTATTTTTCCTTTCCTAGTTAAGCACTTTGTCCTCCTCTGCTGGACTCTGAATTTCTCCCAGTCCTCTGGTAGGCTGCTTTTTCTGAAAAAAATTTTATGCTTCCTCTTTAGTTTTGATTCTATCCCTGATTTCCCTTGTTATTCATGGATGCACTACCTTCCCTGATTTATTTTTTTGCCAAACTGGGATGAGCAATTGTTGTAGTTCATCCATGCAGCCTTTAAATGCCTTCCATTGCATATCCACCATCAACCCTTTAAGAATCACTTGCCAGTCTATCTTGGCCAATTCACATCTCATACCGTCAAAGTTACCTTTCTTTAAGTTCAGAACCCTGGTTTCTGAATTAACAATGTCACTCTCCATCCTAATGAAGAACTCAATCATACTATGGTCACTCTTGCCCAAGGGGCCACGCACAACGAGACTGCTAACTAACCCTTCCTCATTACTCAGTACCCAGTCTAGAATAGCCTGCTCTTTCGTTGGTTCCTCTACATGTTGGTTTAGAAAACTATCCCGCATACATTCCAAGAAATCCTCTTCCTCAGCACCCCTGCCAATTTGATTCACCCAATCTATATGTAGATTGAAGTCACCCATTATAACTGTTTTACCTTTGTTGCACGCATTTCTAATTTCATGTTTGATGTCATCTCCAACTCCACTATTACTGTTAGGTGGCCTGTACACAACTCCCACTAGCGTTTTCTGCCCCTTAGTGTTTCGCAGCTCTACCCATGTCGATTCCACATCCTCCAAGCTAAAGTCCTTCCTTTTTATTGCGTTAATCTTCTCTCTAACCAGTAATGCTACTCCACCTCCTTTTCCTTTCTGTCTATCCCTCCTGAATATTGAATATCCCTGGATGTTCAGCTCCCAGCCTTGGTCACCCTGGAGCCATGTCGCCGTGATCCCAACTATATCATATCCTGGAGGACAACTAGTGGCTGTTGGAAGTAGGTACCAAGCACTGGGTAGAAACGGTGGAAGATAGTGGCCTTCAAATGGGGGTGAGTGCAGAAAGCATGCTGTTAGATTTTCACTTACTGTAACTGCAGGAAAAATGTTCCCGATGTTGGGGAGTTCAGAACCAGGGGTCACAATTTAAGAATAAATGGTAGGCCAGTTAGGACAGAGATGTGGCCTTCTTCACCCATAGAGTTATGAATCTGTGGAATTTTACTTTGGTGGTTCGTGAGTGATTCCGTGAAGAAGGCCCGCCAGGCCGCATGCGCAGCAGTATGTCTGCCGCATTGGCGCAAGCACCAGTCTGGCAGGTTACCACCGGACAGAGCTCCTGCCGGTGGTAAGTTTAACTTAAAAGGTAAGTTTGGTTTTTTACTTACATGGGGTTTTTAGGCAGAAGCCTCTTTTTACATAGGTTTTTCCTGCCAGTTTCACAACCCGACAAGTTGCTGGTTATGGACTGTGGGGAAATTCCAGTCCGACCGCAAATGCGGATAAATCGGCAAAATTGATCGGGTTGTGAGGTAGGAGCCGCTAACAGTTCAGTTAGCGGCTCCCCAGCCTGCAGGGATGCCATAAAAACTGCAAGAAATTTAAGCAGAGTCGCTGACAGGGGGTCAGCGGCTCACCAGCCTGTGGGATGCCGTTGGAATGGCAAGGAAGCAACACTGGAGCCACTGACAGTGGGGTCAGTGGCTCACGGACATTGGTCCCCAGTCAAGAAATTACTGGGACTCATTCAGCCCTATTTGGACTCAGGTGAGTCAGGCTATAAAGGGTTTCTCCTTATAATAAAACGTATGTATTTTATAGTGTTTTTTCTTTAAGTAAAAGCAAAGGGCTAAAGGCAAAAAAAAAAAAGTCAAAAGTTATTGTTATATGTTCTGACAATGTTATAATTTTTTAAGCACAGGTTGCCATGAATTATTTTTACCCTTCACATGTAAAGCTGTACACTAAATGTTGATTTAGTGAGCATCCACCTTATTACGAATGCTCCTTGCATTGGGACACAAAGCCTTCAGGCTTGTTTTTACAATACTCTTACCCCTTATACAATTATGTTGAAAAGTGGCCCTTTTTGATTTTTGCCCTGGATTTTTCTGCCTGCCACTTTTACTTTTAACCTTGCTACCTATTGCTTCTACCCTAATTTTCTGTCTTTCTGCTCATGCTCCCATCCCCCTGCCACATTAGTTTAAATCCTCCCTAACAGCACTAGCAAACACTCCCTCAAGGACATTGTTCCCTTCAGGTGTAACTGTCCTGTTTGTACTGGTCCCACCTCCCCCAGAACTGGTTCCAATGCCCGAGAAATTTGAATCCCCCTTGCACCATTTTTCAAGCCACGTATTCATCAGCAATATCCTCCTATTTCTACTCTGACTAGCAAATGGCACCGGTAGGAGTCCAGAGATTATTACTTTTGAGGTCCTACTTTTAATTTTATCTCCTAGCTCCCTAAATTCGCCTTGTAGGCCCTCATCCCGTTTTGTATCTATATCGTTGGGATGCTCAGAAACTACTCCAGAATCCAAAGAGTTTTGAAAAATTATCATTAATGCATCCACTTCGCGGTTAACCTGGATTTCACTCAGTTCCTCCATCTCATTTGGGCCCCGGTCCCCTGCTATTTCCAGCAGATTATTTATGTCTTCCTTAGTGAAGGCAGAACCAAAGTAGTTATTCAATTGGTCTGCCATGTCCTTGTTCCCCATGATCAATTCACCAGTTTCTGACTGCAAGGGACCTACATTTGTTTTAACAAACCTTTTTCTCTTCACATGTCAGGGCTGCTTCATATATGAAAGTGCCGGCCTATGGGAGACCCGTGCCAGCAGCACCTGATTCAGGGCTGTTTCATTTGTGACATTACCGGTCTATGGGAGAGCCGTGCCAGCAGTGCCTGACAGGGCTGCTTCATGTGTGAAGTGCCGGCCTACGGGAGAGCCGTGCCAGCAGCGCCTGATGCAGGGCTGTTTCATGTCAAAAAGCGCCGGCCTTTATGAAAGGCGGCGCCAGCAATGCCTGGGACAGGGTTGCTCAAATTCACACATATCTGCTCGCCCACGGAGTCGGGAGATTATTCTCCACCGGGGCTAGAGAACAAGGCCCACGGAGTCGGGGAATGAATTCCTCACCGGGGCTGGATAGTGCGTTGAAACAACTATCCTAAATACAGCAACTGTTGTATACAATGGTACTAAGGTTCTCCCTCTCGGAGGCAGAGACCAAGATGGGTCAGAATCCTGCTGACACTGAGTCTCAGGGTATGGCCGTGGGGCAAACCCAAAGGATGAAGGGGTACGTGTCAGAGGTACCTTAACCATCCTGACCAATAAAGTTGCCATCCCAGTAGAAATATTCTATGGGTTAAGGCCAATGGGTTCGTAAATCAGTATTATATCCTGCAGCCAGTGGCAGTGCCTGTTAAGGGTAGCCTACGAATCACCCATCTCTGAGGAGGGAAGAGCAAAAGGTAAAAATGACTGGGGCTCTAACAAATGTCACATAGAACAGACTCAAGCACATATGTGCCGGCAGTGAACAACGCCAACAGGGTATATGAGTTGCCAGCTGCTGAATAGGTTATTCAGGTAGGTCTATTCTACAGGGGAAGAAGCCTGGCAGACTAAATTAATTCGGCCAAGATGGGCAAAAGTCATCGTTCCATGAACGCACCACAGGCACTTATTTGGCAGTAGGCAGTTCACTGGAGCTGGGGGCAGCATGATATATCAGAAATTCCATGCACCTTCCAATCATGCTCAACTAAATGGGTCTAGCACTTCCAAAATTAGAGTAGTGCATCCGTTCACTAAGTTGTTAATAATTTACATTAGTTTGGAAGTAACACACAAAGGGTAAAAATATATAGGTTGAGGCACAGCCGGAGCATTCCAATAAGATTGGAATTATGGCCAGGGTTTGGAAAATGGGCAAAATTTCCTCATGCAAACCACCCACGCAATAAGGCAGGAATTGGCATGTTGTTCCATTATGAAAGAATGAAGAGTATGGGGCATATGCGCTTTCCGTATGTAAAAAACTTAATTCCTGTCTACAACAGATTCATAAGGTAAGAGATACATGTTATACAAATCCCCTTTACAAAGGATTATCAAAGACAAGATATAACTGTATTTATAACAGTATGAAGCTTTGCCAATGGGATAAACTGTTTTGTTGGTCATTGGAGTTTCCTTTAATTATTATTAGCCTTGTCACCGCCTCGTGGCAAGAGATTGGGGTTATAGCAATCTGTTACAAAACGGAGTTATTTTCATTAAGAGTAATTGGCAATATAGCAGCTGTGTTGCAGCTGAGCTAATCAAGGAACTGATATTGTGTAAGTAGCAATTAGATCGTTGCTAACAACCTGTGCTATTATAGTCACTGACTGTGGCTGCTTCAGCCACAATGAAGAAGTAACAGTATTCAACATTGCTGAACATGACAATATGACAATTGAACATGACAATTGAACTTCAACTTGAAACTCGCTACAGTAGTGTGGTCGGTTGAATTCAGTTATTATGAACTGATGTTTAGAACTCTAGGATGAGAAGTTCCAAATACCATCACTAACTCAAAGGTAATGGAGATTGCATGAGTTACCAATTCTTCAAATTGGTCTCCAATTTTGGTCTCCAAATCTGAGGAAGGACATTATTGCCATAGAGGGAGTGCAGAGAAGGTTCACCAGACTGATTCCTGGTTGTCAGGACTGTCTGATGAAGAAAGAACTGGATAAGACTCGGTTATTACTCTCTGGGAATTTAGGAGATTGAGAGGGATTTTCTTATAGAAACATACAAAATTCCTTAAGTGTTGGACAGCAGATGCAGAAGATTGTCCGATGTTGGGAGTCCAGGACAAGGGGTCACAGCTTAAGGACAGGGGGGAAATCCTTTAAGACCGAGATGAAAAAGACTTTTTTTTACACAGAGAGTGGTGAGTCTCTGGAACTCTCTGCCACAGAGGGTAGTTGAGGCCAGTTCATTGGCTATATTTAAGAGTGAGTTGGATGTGGCCCTTGTGGCTAAGGGGATCAGAGGGTATGGAGATGAAGGCAGATACGGGTACTGAGTTGGATGATCAGCCATATCCCAGATCATATTGAATGGCGGTGCAGGCTCGAAGGGCTGAATGGCCTACTCCTGCACCTAATTTCTATGTTTCTATGTTTCTATGTTTCAGTTGTTGGCATCAACTAAATATATACTGTAAACTAAATGCACCAATGAGTAAGGGGTTTTGAGCGAATATACATATTCTACATGCTCAAATTCAAGTTGCTACTCTACGATGGTGACATATGTTAGTCACATGATAATCAAGGAAAAATATCCTGTAATTAATCTCCTTGCCACTGGTGAATCATCCAGTTCAGATCGATGATAACACAGAATAAGTGTTGGATCTCGATAAGATGACGTCAATGGTTCAATACTTCATCGAGTATTAACATCCAATGTTAATACAAGCATTAACCAACTGCACTCATTGCAAAAAATATGTGGGCACAACAGTGCGGAAAAATACTTTCCTCGCTTCAATAGGAGGAATGGTCTTTATGTCTTCCTCATTTTTTGCCTCATAAGCCGGTCTAAAACAGTCAGCAAGACCTCACTTGGTTTCGTACTGTCGACGACTGGCCAACCTCCATGTTGCCTGCTTCATCAGGCATTATGGCACAATGGTATACGGTTTTATGATTGCCAAAAAACAAGAACTTGCTGTTTCAAACATGTGGTTCAGGAGACCCGGCTTTTGCACAGTAAAACAATTATTCAATTATTTTGAATGGATTGACTTTTTTCCTCAGGTTGTCACATCAAACCATGAAGGTGCTCACTGCAGTGTGCAGGATAGCACCCAAAAAAGCAGTAACAATTCCTATTGAGTGGGATCAGAAGTGTGTTAAATGTTTAACCCCCCATGTTACATTCAATAAGGTACAGATTACTGACATTTCCATCTCAACCTTTTAAATGGTATTGACAATAATTCAGTTATAGAGACACTACAGCTGCAATATCGTCCCCAATGGAACTACACTCACCACCCGGATATCAAGTTCCGCTGATAAAAGATCTTGACGCAAGATTCTCCCACTGCAAAGGATTATGCAGTTGTTATAGAAATGTGATGAACATTACTTCACCAAGGGGTTCCAGCTACATCCTTAGTTATGACACTTATATCAGCACAATGACAGCAAACGTTGTGGCTAGATAGGATGGAATTGGCTGCAGGTGCCATTACATTTACATTCTGGTCTACACAACCAGAGTAGACTAGGGGTAGCATGATTGAAGATCATTTTGAACACCCCACGGTCTTATTTCTATGTTATCTAGGCCACCAGAATCCTAAGAAGTATGGAATCAGCATTGTTTATTAGTTAACAAACAACTACACAAAGGAAGGTTGATTCAGACTTTTTTCAAGGTGGCTGCAGCAGGTTCTGGGTTATACAGATATCAACACTGACGATTGTATATCTCATTCCACCAGGTCAGTATTGTAGATGATATGTGCATACACCTTTAATTGATAGTGACGATGTCCATGCTAACCACCCCCCCCCCCCCCCCCCCCACCAGTTAGTATAATTGTAACCCACATGCCCCTAGCTCTCTCTCTGGTGATCGTGAGAGACCACATACAGCTAGGGCTATATGATGTATGATTAATAAAGTAGTGAAGACCTTAAGGTGTCTGTGTACCTTCTCTACATGGCGTCAGAAGTGCTTCTTCCTGCATCTCCAGTCTATCGCATTTTATTTTCTTAGTCCCAGTACCCCCTCCCTGTGCCGTGATGGCTTCTGCCTGTCCGTAAAACCTTACATCCTAGTCTTTGATGCAGACATCACTCATCGCTGGAGTGTGTTCCGACGTGACTTTGAGCATTATGTCACAATCGCTCACCCTGCTGTGGCCCCCACTGTCAAGGCTTCCTTGCTGTTTAATCTAGCTGGTCCTGAAGCGCTCGAGCGTTCTGAGTCATTCATCTATGGACAGGGTGAGAGTGTCCAGGACCCGGTATGTCTGCTTGCTAAATTTATGGCGATGTGTGACCTTCCCACTAACCACATCTTAGAGCGTTTCAGACTGTTCCCCCGACACCAAAACCCTGGGGAATCTATTGACAATTTCGTGGCCGCGCTGCACCAACTGGCTCGCCGATGTGACCTGCATGTTCTGACACCTGATACTTTGACCCGTGACATCTTGGTCTTTGGTCTATGGGATGATAAGCTGCGCTCTGAGCTGCTGCGTAAGCCTGATCTGACATTCAATGAGGCGTTGCATGCCTCTCGTTTAGCTGAGGCTGTCTCCTCCGCTGTACCTGACCCTGTGGTCCACACAGCCAGTCTCGCTGGTCCCCAGTACAATGCTCCCCGGCGACAGAGGCAAGCCCACTGCAGGCCATCAGACCGCCTCACACGATGTCCCGAATTGTAACTTTGTTTTCACACCGTTCTAATGTGTGCCCGGCGTTTGGGAAAAACCTTAATTTCTGCAACAAGCCCAACCACTTCTCGGCAGCATGCCGTTCCCAGATGGGAACCCTGCACAGCCACAGCAGAAACCGTCTGTACGCTACATGACACGTGATGATACAGCGTCCTGGTTCCCATCTCCAGCACAATGATCTCCCCCCCGTCTGACTCTGACTCTTCTTCAGAGCGAGCTCAGTGTGTTTTTCCTTGCGAGGTGCAGCTGCTCTGATAACGGACCCCGACCGTCCGAGTCACGGTGAATGGCATGGCCTTCTCTGCTAAGGTGGATACGGGGGCTGCAGCTAATGTTATGTCAACAAGCCTGTTCAGGAAGACCAGTAAGAAATAATGAGCCCGTTTCCCTACAGACAGTGCTGTTTTGCGAGCATTTATTTTTGGGGGTGGCGTACTTGTTTCCTGTGGGGAGGCCACTCTCCACTGCAAGGTGCTGAAGACCCTCTCGACCCTCGGTCTTTCTTCCTGCTAGATGGTAAATGTGACCCCCTGCTCGGCATGCCTTGAGGCCTGCCAGGACCTCAGATTGGTGAGCTTCCACAGTGATATCCACCTGGTAGAGGCACCCCTGAATCCGCTGGCCGAATTCCCTGACCGGTTTGACCCGAAGCTGGGGAAGTTGCCCTGCAGCTACAAGATTGCCCTCAATCCCGACATCATGCCGGTCATCCGTCCCCCGCGCCGTGTGTCCTTCGCCATGAGGGGCAAGGTCGAGTCTGCTCTTCGCGAGATGGTGGCCACGGGCATCCTGAAGCCAGTAACAGACTAAACCCCGTGGGTTTCTACTATGGTTGTCGCTGCGAAGAAAGACAAGAGCGAAATACGGATCTGCATCAACCCTAAGGACTTGAACTTGGCCACCAGGCGCCCGCACCATCCCATGCGGACGGTGGAGGATGTTGCTGCACAGGTCGGCCCGGCCACCGTGTTTTCGGTTCTTGATGCCAAGAGTTCGTTCTGGCAGATACCTCTAGACGAGCGATCCTCGCACCTGACGACCTTCAGGCACGCACTTCGACAGGTATCGCTTCCGGTCCTCCGCATGCCGTTTGGGATCAACTCTGCCAGCAAGGTGTTCCAAAGGACCATGGAACAACTGTTTGCTGGACTTCCATGCGCCATCATTGTCGACGACATCCTTGTTTATGGGAAGAATGTCGCTGAGCACGACCACCACCTTCAGCCAGGTGCTGCAGTGGGCCCGGGTGGTCAACCTGAAGCTCAACCCGAAGAAGTGCTGATTCCGGGTCCCTGAGGTCACCTACGTGGGGCATGTCTTCACTGCATCGGGGCTGAAGCCCGATCCGCAGAAGACGGCCGCAATATCCGAGATGCCTGCACCTGCGGACGTGCCTGGCCTACAGCGCTTCTTGGGCATGGTCAACTACCTGGGGATGTTCATCGACCTGAGCGAACTGAGTGCCCCTCTGCGGGATCTGGTGAAAAAGGACACTGCCTTGGCCTGGTACCCGCAACACCAGAAAGCATTTGACACCCTCAAATCTAAGCTGATCAGCATGCCAACGTGATGCATCTAAGTTTGGCCTCGGGGCCGCCTGCCTGCAGATCCATGACGGGGGGGAACTGCCTGTGTCCTACGCATCCCGCAATGACGACAGCGGCATGGTCGCGACTCGTGTCCCCAGTCACGAGGCCCACGGTCCCAGTGTCTCAGCAGTCCCTGTCCCTCTCCGTCTTTAAACCTGCCTTGGTCCGGAAATGCATTGCCCTAAAACACGGTATACAGAAGCGTTCCCACGACAGGTCCTGCCGTGTCCTCCGCCCTCTTCTCCCCGGCCAGGTCGTCCGTATGAGGTCCACTTCTGGCCGTTCCAAGCTGGCCGTGGTCGTCGTTCTGCCGGTTCCCCCCGCCCGCACGGTTCGTACCTTGTCAACCCACGACGGAAGGGTATACCGCCTGGTCCCTGCCAGCATCTCCAGCTCGTGAACAAGCCTCTCCCCTCCCCGCGGCTCCGTAGAATGCCCCCCCGCTGCCACATGTCGCGGCCCAGTGCTTTGCCCTTTCCCTATAGTTCCTCTGGGCCACCCCCCCCCCCCCCCCCATCGTCCTCCTCCTGTCCGCCTCCCGTCTGCGGTCCCGCTTTCTCCGGCTTCCTCACCCTTCTCTTCGCCGTCCCCCCCCCGATGCCTTCGTCGCCCAGGGGCTCTCCTGTCCATAGCCCCCACCATGCCCCGGCGTCGTCCCCGCTTGTTTCCCGTCAGTGAATCAGGGAAGGAGGTATGGAAGAGGTGCGGGGGGGGGACCCCGGTCTGGTCGCCTGGTCAGGCCGCCGGTCTGTTACGGCAATTACGTGTGATTCTGTATTCCCGTGCTTTACTGTTTGCATTTACCCTAGCGCATGAGACGTGGTCGCCCTGTCACTCACTGTTTGTTTTGGTAAGAGGAAGGATGTAGATGATATTTGTAATACACCTTTAATTGATAGGGACGATGTCAAGCATAAAAATAGTTGAAATAATCTAAATAAAAAAAAAATAAGCTGAAGAAAGAGAAAAAATAAACACCCCCCCCCCACCCCCCCCCCCCCCCCCCCCCCCCCCCACCAGTTAGTATAATTGTAACCCACACGCCCCTAGCTCTCTCTCTGGTGATCGTGACAGACCACGTACAGCTAGGGCTATATGATGTATGATTAATAAAGTAGTGAAGACCTTAAGGTGTCTGTGTACCTTCTCTACAAGTATCAACATCAGCATATCATTTAGATAGTGTGTTTACATCTCATTCCACTAGGAAAGCAGCTACATCGGAAGCCAAGGCGAGGGACGTGCCCTTTGATGGGCAAATGAGCTGATGTTTCAGAATTTTTATCATCGGCCGATTGCCAATCCAGGTTTGCCTATGCCATTTTAAGTACCTAAATTTAAGGGGTACTGTCGTTTGTTTACCTTGTTAAATAAACCCTATTTCTACATTGAATGCAATGTTACTACTAATGCATGTATTTCTCTTTCGAGTTAATCAATGCAGTGGGATGCCGAGATTTGTAATCTGCGGCATGAAATCACAAAGCTTTGAACTCTTCACAGAATCACTCACGTGACTCCGAAGTAAAATAGTAAGATTAAACAAGAACTTACCAGTTTCAAGTTTGATCTTGATTTTATGAGGAGTTACGTTGGTGATTACGTGCCCAACCCTCTCTCATAAAGAATCATATGGTAGTTCTCGAGTCACTGATCTTACTATGTACTTTGGTGTTGTTTATTTGTGATTTCATACCGCTGCTTTGAAGTTTGGTGCACATGCGATCTGGCGGGCCTTCTTCACGTAATCACCAACGTAACGCCTCTTAAAATCAAGATCAAACTTCAAACTGGTAAGTTCTCATTTAATCTTACTATTCTCTGCCACAGAAGGCAGTAGAAGCCAAATCACTGGATGTTTTCAAGAGAGTTTAGCTCTTGGGGCTCGCAAAATTAGGAAAAAACAGGAAAGAGATACTGATTTTAGATGAACAGCCATGATCATATTGAATGGCAGTGCTGGCTCGAAGGGCCGAATGGCCTATTCATGCACCTATTTTATATGTTCCTATGCTTGAGTACATGCTTGAATAAAACTCGACCACTTGATTTTGAAGCATTCATGCATGGTGGAGGTATAATGTAGTCATAGTGATACAATGTGAAAACAAGCCCTTCGGCACAACTTGCCCACACCCGCCAACATGTCCCAGCTACACTACCTACTTTTGGTCCATATCCCTCCAAACCTGTCCTATCCATGTATCAGTCTAAATATTTCTTAAATGTTGGGATAGTCCCTGCTTCAACTACCTCCTCTAGCAGCTTGTTCCATACACCCACCACCCTTTGTGTGGAGAAAGTTACCCCTTAAAAAGTTACCTCTTAATACTTCAAACAGAAAACATTGAAATCATACTTCTACAATGCACTAAAACATGATTTTAATATATCAAATTTCAAAAAGTCCCTACCGTGGGAGGGGGCCACCCCTCTACCACACCCTCCCCCCAAGGCGAGTGATCAGTGATCGCTCAGCCTCCCCATTTTCAAAAATGCTCCATGGCCCCTGGTTCAGACAGAGAGCACTGCCAGATGTGAACGGGTAATTGAGGCCAGTTGTCCGTGATGTCTGGATCCCAATGATCCACACTTCGTGATTCGGACTAATGTTATTGATTTGTAATTAGCCTGATTTGTAGTTAGTTGACAATTAATTAATCCGGAATATCCAGGGGGGTGGGATAAGTGTAATATTAAAATGACATGCAAGGTGTCAGGCTGTCTGTCACAACATACAGCCCCGATAACCCATTATTTCCTTCAGTTAAATATTGGGAAGGTAGCACTATTGTCATTTGCCACTTAACTATTATGTTTATTTACCTCACTGACTATTTCTAAACCCCACCCCCCCACCCAAATAATTTTGACAGGTTGAATAAAAATGTCCCCAATCTCATTGTTTTATTCAATGAACATGTAGATGAACATCCTCAAGGAGGGGAATCAGATGGAAACTGATTCAGATGCGATGTTCAAGAGCTTGTTCAAAGAAGGGGCATATTTTAAAGGAGTGACAGATACTTGCAGGGGAATGTGTGAGGAGGTTATTATTTGTCTATAGTTTTAGCTTGAACCAGGACATCTGAAGATTAATATAGTAATTGTGCTGATAGTGACTCCAACCAACAACGTAATGAATATCGTCCATTCCGGAGGTTTTATTTTTCTGATGCCATTTAAACTTCACTTGGATTTCAATCAGTTCAATGTAAAAGTTATTGGGAATGGGCAGCATTGGAACAAAAAATTGCCCTCAGTACATATTAACTAATATAATAATGTGTGCATGTTGGTAGGTACAATCAAAACAAAGATCTTTTTATCATTGTTGTGTTATGAATACCACAGAAAATATTATGTATTCTTAAGATCACATTTAATAGAATAATATTGCTTAAATATATAGTTACTACTATGAAACTTTGCATTTTGGAAAAGTCCCAGCTGACAGCAAAATATTGAAAATATTGGGGGTGAAAATGATTTCAGGACAGTTTGTTGGGAAAATGAAGGAAATGGTAAGAGAATACATACTGCTGAATGAGTATAAATTTATGGATGAGAAATTGTGTTCAATCAATTGATGACTTATTTGACAAAGTAACTAGCATGTCAGATAACAAGGAAGCTAATGGATGTAGCAAATTTTGTTAAGCAAAATTTGGTCCGTGAAGTGCCCCATAAAAGATTACCGCATTTGATAAATACCTGTGAACTTGAACGCAATAGGTTAAATCCAGGGGGTCAGATATGGGGCTTTATGTGTGGGCAGGATATATTGTCAGTGCAGAGGAGCAAGGCCCAAGTGTGCATCCAGAATCAAGGTCTGGAATAGTACAAGGTGTGCAGTCAAAGCTGGGACAATGGTTCAGCACTGGGAACCTAAGCAGGTAAGCAGCTATGATCAGGGTAGAATAGGGGGCCAGGTGTAAGGCTGGACTCAGGGTCTGGAATGAGAGAAGGTATGCAACTGGAGTTAGAGTCAGGAGTAGTACCTAGTGTGCAGTGAGACCCAGGTTGGTCATCATGGGCCAAGTGCTTGATTATAATCTAATCTCCATACGTGAATATACTAAGATCATTCATATGCTGCACCTGATGATCAGAGCCTGGCTCTACTGTGGAATGTAATTAGTAGAGACAGGATGTTTAGGCACTAAAAAAGGTGAAATAGGCAAAAAGGACATAATAAAAGTACAAAAAAGGCACGAAAAAGGCATTTATTGACAAAAAAAGGCATAAAAAGGCATGTATTTCCACCACCAAAATATAGTTAAAAATGATAATATAAATATTAAATGACCAAAGTTGCCTGGTTGCACATAATTATTTGCATTTTTTTTTCAAATTATCTGGTGTTAAACTATGGGGTCTGTAAGACAGAATATGTTTCAGTTGTGAAAAACTTATTTCTACCTCAGCTGAGATTACTGGTGCATACCCGAAACAAGCTACAGACTCTATATTCATAATGATATCTTGTGCAACTACCTTTGAGAACTTTAGCTATGTTTTGTATTTCTTCAAGATCTTTGTTAGCTAAAGTCACTCTCTCACATGTTCCTTGTATGTCTTTACCTACATCGCCAGGAATTTTAGGAATATCGTCAGTTACTTTGTTGAAAACCTACAAGTTATTCACTACTGTTTTGCCACGTTTCTCAAGGGAAGTGTGATAGCTTGTGGGAAGTTTGCAAAATTGGAAGCAATATAAACGAGAACTCACCTGTTCGAAGTTTGATCGTTATTTTACGAGGAGTTTACGATGAGGGATTACGTGAAGAGCCCGCCTCACGCTGGTAACGGCATACATCAAAGCAACGGCATGAAAAACACAGAACACCACATAGTAAGGCTCATAAAAAGACTTAGAACCACCATTTGATCATTTATTTTACGAGGGTGGGAGTGGAGGGCACGTAATCCCTCATCGTAACTCCTCGTAAAATAACGATCAAAACTTCGAACAGGTGAGTTCTCGTTTAATCTTACTATTTTACTTCGGCAGTCACGTGAGTGACTACGTGAAGAGTTTTAAAAGCTTTCTGTGTTTTTTATGTCGTAGAATTAATCCGTACGACAGTCCGGCTAAGTAAACACATACATGAGAAAGCAGACAAATGTTAGATCTTTTCACAATTAAATTTTTTAATGGTTGAAAAACCATATAATACCCTCCTTATATTTGAGGGAAAAATGATTACAAGTGACAAAAGATATCAGTGACTACACAAGTGATTATAGCAATTAATAGCAAACAAAGCAGGTGATTATAGTGCTCCCAACACCGCGTGTCCAAAGCTTGTCATAGTGTGAACAGGTTTGTTGTAGAACTTTGAAAAAGTTTCTCTTCTTTACTCCACCCTGCGATTTTTAAAATATGCTCGAGAGGTACGTCCCCCCCCTTCGCCGCGGACGTAGCTGCCGCCCTGGTGGAGTGAGATTTGAAGACATCAGTGTCTACTCCCGCTAAAACCAACACCTGTTTCAACCATTTTGAGATAGTTTGAACTGAAGCTTTTGTGTGTGGCTTTTTGTGCGTAAGCAGCAATGTCTTTTCGTTTCCTCGAAAAGTGTCCGTAACTTTAATATATTGGTTCAAATGTCTAACCACACACAAAGCAGGCTCAATATGAAAAGCTTGAAAGGTTACCTTTGTTCCAGATCTCCCTGGTCCTACTTTGTTTGATCAGATCGTAAACATAGAATACAACGTTATCTGTAGTCACATGCATACAGTCTAAACGCAACATTTGTAAAGTTTGCACTCTTTGGGCTGAGACCAGTGACATTAACATGACCAATTTCAATGTTAACCTATCCAATGACAACCCTTCAATTGGCGTCCATTCTCTAAGTAGAGCAAGTACTATGCTCACATCCCAAATCTCTGTATATCTAGGTTTTGGCGGATTCATGTGAAAAATTCCTTTCATGAATCGTGATATTAATGGATGCGACCCAATTGATTTCTCACCAGTCATAAGTCCTAAATAGGACGACAAGGCACTGCGTGCAGTGTTAATGGCACTGTAACTTAAATGTTGCCCAAAGTGCAAATTGGCAAGGAATTCCAAAACATGAGTAACATTCACAGAATCATCAGAAATATTTGACTGTGTGCAAAATTCTTCCCATTTCTTAATATGTGTCATATATTGTTTCTGTGTGCTATCTCGCCATGATGCGCCAATAACTGTCAAAGTTTGGTCCGACAATCCCAGTTCCTGTAGTGGTCTGGTCAAAACCTGCAGATTAACAAATTCATATATGCATATAATGGGTAACCTTCATTTGTTACTGGATTAGTCAAGATATCACTACAGTTAGGAATCTGCATATACGGTTCTTTAATCATATTCAGCATAACTGGGAACCAAGGTTGAGTTGGCCAATTTGGCACTACCAACAATCCGGAAGCTGAATCTTGCTCTATTTTCTTCAAGCATCTCTGGATCAGAGCAAATGGTGGAAAAGCATAAAAGAACATTTTTCCCCAGTGTAATGAAAATGCATCTACTGCAACTGCGTCCGGATCGTGTTCCCAAGACACATAATGAGGCAATTCATGATTAAGCCTGGATGCAAACAAATCAATTTCTGGCAACCCAAATCGTCTAACAATATTCTTAAATATTGCTGGCTTAAGCATCCATTCCGTATTATCTTTAAAAATCCTGGACCTTTCATCTGCTACCACATTGTCTTTACCTGGAATATAGCTTGCTGAAATCCATATCTGCCGACCAATTACACCATTGCCATATCTCATTGACCAGACAATCACATGATTACTGATCTAACTCCCCCCATGTGATTAATGTAAACCACAGCCGTTTTATTGTCTAATTGTATTAACACATGCAGACCTTGTTTAGCACAACAATATGCTTTAAGCCCATAAAAGGCCCCCAATAATTTCCAAATAGTTAATACCATACTCTTGGAGAAACACTTGTTCTTCAGTTTTCCATCTACCTCCACAACTGGAGGATAAATCTGTGGCCCCCCATCCGAGAGCACTAGCATCTGTTTGTAAAACCATTTCAGGCTGTTTAATCATGATCTTCTTAGCAGCTTGTGGGACATTTTTCAACCCACCATTGCAATTCCAATACTGCTTTCCTTGTTAATTGCATAGGCCTGTCAAAGTGACCTGCCTTATCTTTAAGAGCCCTTACTTTGTCCCTTTGAAGATTTTGATAATGTAATGGCCCAAATTCCACTGCCGGAAATGCTGCCACCAGTGTACCAATGACTTTTGCCACTTTCTCGGATGGAGGGATAAGGTTTGTGAATGAGGTAATTACACATTTGCAAAATATCATTTGCCTTCTTTGCTGGCAAAGTAACTAACATAGTCACTGAGTTAATTACAAACCCCAGAAAATCAATTGATTGAACTGGCTGCAGCTGGGATTTAATTGGATGAATTAAGAATCCAAGCTCTTTAAACAAAGCTTTAGTAACTGAAATTGAGTGCTCAGCTGACTCTTGACTATCGTTAATAATCAGAATATCATCCAGATAAGCCATTACAATGTGTTTCTGTGCTCTTAATTGAGCTAAAAACTGGTTTCAACAGTTTTGTAAAGAGTCTAGGAGCCGAACTTAATCCATTTGGTAAAGCTTTGAACTGCCATAATTGCCCCTGCCAATAAAACTTTAAGTATCTCCGAAAAAGATGATGAATTGGTACAGAATAATAGGCGTCTTTCAAATCAATCTTAGCCATATAAGAACCTGCTGAAATCAAATATTTTGCAGTATTGAATGTCTCCATCTTAAAATGTTTGTATTCTACAAACTTATTTAGATCTGTAAGGTCTAGAATAATTCTACAACCACCATCTTTCTTATCTCTGCGAAATATATTAGAGACAAATTGATGCTTATGTTCACAAGTTTTTTCAATTACCCCTTTTTCGGATAATTTGTCAATTTCCACATTAATCTCCATTCTTTCTTCTGGAGAAAACACATAAGCATAAGCAGGTTTATTCTGTACAGGAGGATTGACCCCCTTCTTTAAAAATAATAATAGCTCCTGAAACTGCTTGTAATATAAATCGATCAGAAGTAATATTAAGCCAGGCATTATAAAATTTTTGCAATCTCCCACCAACTGGAGATTCCTCCACAGTTTCTTTAAGGATAGAAGTCTTTAATACCTCTCCATAGGAGCGTGATGGTCTCCTCTTTCCCGAATGCAGGGAAGCAGTGGCCTGTGCAGCTCGATAATACTTTCGTGACAAATTTCTGCCTCTATAACGAAAATCAAAAACCCCTTCGGGCCGAAAACCCTTTTCTTTGTCCAGAGACAAAAGGCTTAATAGTGCTAAAATATTTAGCTTCTTTCATCCAACTGTTTCAGTTGTTTCGGCAGATTTTCTCCAAACAAATACCCAGGAGCTTGAACTCCACTTTCTTGACACAGGCTTGCATATCTAGGGTGAAATATGGGCCGAATCGCCATTTTCCTCATGCAATTGATCTCATAAAACGAATTGCACAATAAGCCCAAAGTATCTTTTTGAATCTTGTCCATTTCCAGATTCTCCATTTGCCTGCCAAATGCCGTGATGGCAGCCGAAAATAATTTTAGCACCTTTTGAAATTTCACTTCTTGGGCTCTCATACTTGGAGTCATAGACGCCCCTACCATCGGATTCACCGTAGGCACTTCCAATGAGGCACAATTGCCTGGTGCTTTATATAATTCTGATAATTCATTCATCACAGTATTATGAAGCTGGTGAGATACCATATAATTTATATTGGCAGCTAGGCTTTCTTCCATAGCCTCACCACTTCCTTCGGGTATAGCAAAACCTTGTGCTATCCCAGGCAGATCAAGCCTTTTCTTTTTACTTTGTGGCGTGCTTTCAAAAGCCATTTCAACTTCAGCAGGGTCTGCCTTCTGCAGCCCTAATTCCATCGGGATATTATCCCATGAGACTTCTTCCAGCCCAAATCGTGGGTCTGGAGTATCATATTCCCAACTTGGCCCACAGCCATATTCATCATATTCAAACCCCTCAGGGATTTTTTGGGATTCATGTGGGTACTGTGACCCTTGTCTCATAATAGTTTGGAGAACTTTCTCCATATGCTCCATTTTTAGCCACATAGTTTTATTGTCTGGAGGTCTTTCAAAATCAGAATCATCAGAAACCACGGGCCTCACAGTTTTCTTTTTGCATTTCTTAGGAGCATTTTCCTCCGTGGTTATAATTTCCGGAGAATCTGGAAATTCTATATCGGGTAAATCAGTGGCCAGCGGTATCGGAACCGGGTCCACTCTAGCTTCGCGTCCCGTATATTTACTTTCACCCCGGGAGGCTCTCTTCACCCGCGAAACCTTCTTTTCCCGATTTCTCCATTTTTGTTAAAATTTATCTTGTGCTCAATCAGCACGTTAACGTCTAAATTTTTACTTTTAGTTTCGATGCTGGAACCATCCAGCGTAACTTCAAAACCGCGCCGATGTAACTTCACTTACCTGCGTCCGTTCCGACCGCTGCGAGGAGCTGCTCCTTACCGCAGCTCCTCCTTTCGCCGTCAGCGTTGACGTCATGCCGTTACCAGCGTGAGGCGGGCTCTTCACGTAGTCACTCACGTGACTCCGAAGTTTGCAAAATTGGAAGCAATAAACACAAGATCGCGATGGAGGGACTTTTTCTGCATGATTTCACTGACGATCCTGACTGCAGCAGTTTCTTCTTCAAAACAGATGATGCTTTCTTTGAAGAAGGGTCTCGTCCCGAAATGTCGCCTATCTCCTTCGCTCCTTTGATGCTGCTGCACCCGCTGAGTTTCTCCAGCCTTTTGTGTACCCTCGATTCTCCAGCATCTGCAGTTCCTTCTTTAACAACATGATGCTTTCTTTTATCTTTTCAAAATTTGCAGCATAGTAGAGTACAGTAGAGACCCATGTACCCCATCTAGTCAAAATGGGCTGAGAAGGTCGCAGAATCTCAGGTGTTTTCTCCTTGAACAACTGCACACGTGACTGTGCTTTGAGGAACATTTTCTTGACATTGGATACTAGGCTATCGACATTTGGAAACAAGCTACGTGTGTGCTTGGCAATTGTATGAAGTTCTTGAGCTACGCATGTCAAATGCAACATTTTGGGGAATAAAACTTTAAGAGCACGAGCAGCTTTTTTCATGTACGGTGCTGCATCAGTCGCAAACAGAAGAACATTCTCATGTTTTATACCTTCTGGCCAAAGTACAGAAAGTGAAGATGTAAACAACTGAGCAATAGTTGAGCTGTTTGACTTCTCCAATACTTCCGATGTCAACAAATACTCCTTTGACGGTTGACTTGCCTCCAGTGTACCGATGACCACATTGGCAACATATCTCCCCACACCATCTGTTGTCTCGTCCATTGAGATGCATATTTTGTTGCATGCAACTTCATCTCTAATTTACTGCACTACAATGTTGAAGTTGCTGTCAACATATTTTTTCCGTAATTATGACTCGCTTGGTATATGTTCACTGTGTAATTCTCTAAAAAACCTCTGAGAAATTTGTTTTCCAATTTCCACAGTGGAATTCCAGTATCAATAAAAGCTTGCACAGATCACTCGAAAACTCAGATTTGAGTCTGGAGCCAGCAGTAAATGTAGTGAGGAGACAAGCTTGGGTATTTTGTTTGGGTAGTCTACACCCCAGCGGTATCAACATTGACTTCCCTAATTTTAGATAACCTTTGTCTTCTCCCTCCTCCCCCTTCCCCTTCCCAGCTCTCCTAGTTCTACTGTCTCTGCCTCTTCCTTTCACCTCCCCACACATCAGTCTGAAGAAGGGTTTTGACCCAGTGGTGGAAATTGTCTTGTAAGTTATACTATGTTAACATGTTAATAATAACATTAATATTAACATGTTAACATAGAAAATGTCATTGTAATCACGGCGCAACTAGAGAAAATAGCACCACCTTTTAGCAAAACGGCAAAAATAGACTGATTCAGGCATTTGATCGTCAAAAAGGCATTATCCTGATGAAATCATCAAAAAAGGCATGAAAAGGCACATGGCATTTATGGCAAAACTCTAGTAACTAGGAATGTAATTTAGCCTAACCTTATTCATAGCTAATCCAATTTAATGCATAAATATTGCATTGAAGTGTAAGTTAAAAGACTCGCTACATTATGCCCCAGATTGCACAATTTCAAGCTGAAAAATGCAAAAGCTCCTTACCAATGGGAGGGGGGTGTAGACCCCCCCCCACCTTAGTCGCTGCGCTCCCTCGGGCTTGGTCGCTCGCAATTTCTCACTCCCAACTCTCACCAAATGTTGGCGGCCCTGAAGAGGGCCAAGGAGCCCAAAGGCAAGACTCCCTCTGTCCTGGTGTAGAATTAAAAAAATACTTCCGGTGGCGCTATGGAGGACTAGAAGGCAACGCCAGCCACCTCCATGAAAAAACGAGCAAAAACCGGGGAGAAAACGGGCAGAAATCCTACCTGCTGCTGCTGCTGCTTCTGCATCTGCTGTTTTTGCACCGGCTGCCGTGAGTGACGTCATCAGGCGTGCAACCCATAATGGCAACACAGCACAGCCCACCGGAGAAATCCAAACTCCGGTATCCAAGGAAAATGGCTGAACAAGAATAAGGCCCGACTGAAGCCTCGGCCTCAGGTAGGGCACAGTCCCTAGAAGATGTATCAAAAAAATCGGAAAAAAAATCGGAATTGGAAGAACTTAAAAATTTTTTTGTGCAAGAAATGGCAGAATTAAAAAAAGAAATGAAGTTGGAATTAAAGATGGAATTGGAAAAAATGAATTTTATGGAAGAAATGAAGAAAATCAAGATGGAGATGAAGGAGCTAAAGTCTGAAATCAATCTTTCGACTACGGAATTATCAGACATGCTGCGAAAGGAAATTGCAGAAGTTGTGACGGAAAAATTTGCAAGTATAATGGAAGTTGAATGAAAAAATTGAAAAAAAGGTGGAAATGGAAATGGAACCTGTGCTGGAAGAAATTACGGTACAATCAACATCCATAGAAAACCTTGAAGAACTAGTCGAAATTAGTACTCAGACTACGAAAACACTCGTCAAAGAAAATCAACGATTATCTGACTTACTGGGCAAAATTACTGATAAGTGCACTGAGCTGGAAGGACGCCAGAGAAGGCAGAACCTAAGGATCGTGGGTATTCGAGAAGGGAGAGAAAAGAATCCCGAGAGTTTAATGCAAACTTACTACAAAAGGTTTTATCTCTGGAACAAAAGCCTTTGCTAGCCCGAGCACACAGAGTAATGAGACGTTACACAAAGCAAGATGCTCCTCCAAGACAAATGATAGTAAAAGTCCAGTATGATTAAGTTTTGGAAGATATGATGAATAAAGTTGTAAAAATAGAAATCTTAAATATGAAGAAGATTCGATCAGCATTTACTGAGACTATCCAGCAGAGGTTTCCAAGAAACGAAATGCGTTTAAAGAGACCAAAAGAATTTTGAGGGAAGTGAAGAATCTGAAGTACAGTCTGAGATATCCAGCCACACTGAGAGTCACCTACAATCAGGAAGAACATTATTTTAAAAATCCAGAGGACGCATTGAGTTTTGCCCAAGGGATTAAGGAGCGAGAAGTAGACTGAATGAAATCTTCAAAGATGAATTAAACGAACAATTAAACCGTACTTTCAAGATTGGTTAAAGATTGTAATAGACTATTTACTTGTTTCATCTAAAGAAGACGGAGAAGGAGGCGGATGGGAGACTCGAAGAGATACGGATCGAAGACTATTCCATGGATACTAATAATTAGAATACTAACACTACTAATATTAATAATTGACATATATTAACATATAAACATATATTAAATTTAATACACTGGTATCATTATTAATTAGAGTTAATAACTGCTAATTATTGATTAATAATTAATTATAGCCGACTAACTTAGAATTAAATAAATAGTAAATATAAATATACAAAATATAAACTTTGACTTCATTTATCCCCCCTGGTACTTTTTATTTATTTTTTATTTTTTATTTTTTCTATAATTTGTTTTTTTTTAAATATATTCTTATTATTATAGTTTGTAATAAGCATTAAGTATATATATTAGTATATACTTGACTATGAACTTTGTACACATCATAGTTTAATAGCCCCGGTTTAAATAATATTTTTTTTAATGGAATAATAATTTTAGTGAATCATGGAGATGGATAACTATTTAACATTCACTACGGAAGTCTTTAGATTGCTAGCCATGTTAGTATGGCTAACACTAACTACACTAATACTAGATGTAGTTAGCCGACTAACTTAGAATTAAGTAAATAGTAAATATAAATATACAAAATATAAACTTTGACTTCATTTATCCCCGCTGGTACTTTTTATTTATTTTTTATTTTTTATTTTTTCTATAATTTTGTTTTTTTTTAATATATTCTTATTATTATAGTTTGTAATAAGCATTAAGTATATATATTAGTATATACTTGACTATGAACTTTGTACACATCATAGTTAAATACCCCCGGTTTAAATATTTTTTTTTAATGTAATAATTATTTTAGTGAATCATGGAGATGGATAAGTATTTAACATTCACTACGGAAGTCTTTAGATTGCTAGCCATGTTAGTATGGCTAACTCTAACTACACTAATACTAGATGTAGTTTTTTCTTTCCTTGTGCACCTTACTAATCTCTTAATCTATCCCTTTTTTAATATTATTTCTTGTTATTATTATTATTTTACATTTGAGTGGAATTATAAATTAATGCAAAGGAGATATATATGTGAGAGATACTCAAGGGTCTTGAAATTCATCTATTCGGAGTTCAGGTGTAAAGTCGGGTATGTCGAACTGAACCATTCGCTCTATTATATATTCCTTTAGATAAAAGATGCAAGACTTACATACGAATATGGGGAATGGAGGAATAACGTTTTGTAGCTGGAATGTTAAAGGTATTAACGATCCAATTTAGAGAGGTAAAGTATTAGCACATTTAAGAGCACTTAAAGTAGATGTGGCATTCATCCAAGAGACACATTTAAAAAAAGAGGCAGAACATAGATTAAAGGCTAAATGGATTGACAAAGTCTATCATTCTTCTTTCACACACAAATCTAGAGGTGTATCAATATTAATTTGTAAAGGCACTGCATTTAAATATACTTCAACAATAACTGATAGTGACGGTAGATATATTATTGTAATAGGAGAATTATACACACAAAAAATGATTTTTGTCAATGTATATGGCCCAAATTTTGATAGTCTGCTGTTTTTAAAAAAAATATTTGATACCATCCCGGAATTATCACAACACAATCTAATAATTGGAGGAGATTTAAATTGTACACTAGATCCTTATTTGGATAGATCATCAAAATAACGGAAACTTAAATCGCATTCCAGTGAGTTAATAAATGCATATATAGACACTAGTAATATTAAAGATGTTTGGAGATTGCAAAACCCAACAGGACGAGAATACTCATTTTACTCACCTGTGCATAAAACTTATTCAAGAATAGATTATTTTCTGGTAGATTTAAAACTCATTCCACTTATGTATAATTCAAAATATCATAATATTATAATTTCATGCACCTTTAACTTTTAAGATGAAAATAACTGGTAAAATGGAAAAACAAGGTCAATGGAGATTTAACCCACAAATTTTAAAAGACAAAATAACTCAAGAATATATCACAAAACAGATCAAGATTTTCTTTGAAATAAACGATATGCCAGAAATATCTTTGTCCCTTTTATGGGAAACTTTTAAAGCGTATGCTCGGGGAATTATGTTATCTTCTCAAGCATTTTATAATAAAGAGAATCGGAAGGTACAACAGGCATTGGAAAGGGAGATTAAACAGTTAGATACAGAGAACGCTGTTAATCCAACCATGATAAAACATAATAAAATCTTTGCATTGAAATATAAATTAAATAAAATACAGTCAGACCAAGTTGTAAAATTATACCAATATACTAAACAAATACAATTTGAATTTGGTGACAAACCACATAAATTATTGGCTCGTCAATTAAGAAAATTGGAAGGAGAAAAATTAATCTATAGGATTAAATCAGATAAAGGGGAATTACTAGTACAAACTAAAGATATAAACGAGAGATTTTTGCGATATTATAAAAATTTATATTCAGCTAAAACAAAAGAAAATCGGATAGGAGTAGAAATATTCTTAAAAAATTGTAATCTAAAAGGACTGGATTTAGAAGATAGAGAATTATTAAACGTTGAAATAACTACTAAAGAAATTGAAGAAGCTATCAGATCATTAAAAAATGGTAAAACTCCAGGACCAGATGGTATTGGAGCAGAATTTTATATAATATTTTATGATATGATAGCTCCACGTTTGAAGACACTATATGAACACATTTATGCACCACAGAAATTACCAGAAACATTAAATGAATCTATTATAACCTTTATACATAAATTAGATAAAAATCTTGATGATCCAGGGTCATATAGAGCTATATCTCTTTTAAATACTGATCAAAAAATATTAACTAAAATACTAGCACAAAGACTAAACACAGTGATTAATAAACTAATTCATTCAGATCAAACAGGATTTATACCAAAACGATACTCCTCAAACAACCTGATAAGATTATTTAATATTATATACTCGAAAAGAAACATTAATAAGGATTTATCAATTATTTCGTTGGACGCGGAAAAAGCTTGAATGGTTTATTTTCGGTTATGGAATTTTTTCAGTTGGGGGAGAAGTTTATAACATGGATTAAATTACTATATACAAAGCCAACAGCTAGAATATTAATAAACCAAATGTTAACAACTAAATTTAACTTATTCCGAGGCTGCAGACAAGGTTGCCCTTTATCTCCACTACTGTTTGCACTTGCAATAGAACCACTAGCAAAATCTGTGAGATTGCATCGTGAAATATACGGGTATGAAACTAAAGAAACTGAAAATAAAATCTCTTTATACGCAGATGATGTATTACTTTATATTACAAAGCCGGAAATTAGTATTCCTAACATTAGATTTAATAACTCAATTTGGATCGTTTTCAGGATATATAATTAATTGGAATAAAAGTGAACATGCCAATAATGGGAAATAACTTACATATATTACAACAATATCCTTTTAAGATTGCAAATGAAAAAATCAAATATCTTGGAATTTATGTAACAAAAAGATATGATTCTTTATTTAAATCTAATTTGCCACCCTTATTGAATAAACTACTTAAGAATATCCAATATTGGAAAACATTACCTATTTCAATGCTAGGGAAGATTAATGCGATAAAAATGATTTTTCTTCCACAATTAATAAAATTGTTTCAAATGATCCCGATATATCTTCCTAAAATTTTTTTTAAGAAAGTGGACTCTATAGTTACAAATTTTATTTGGGATTATAAGAACCATAGAATAATTAAAAAGCATTTATGTAAATCAAAAATGAATGGAGGTTCTGCATTGCCTAATTTTATGTTTTATTATTGGGCAGTTAATATAAAAAATATGAATTTCTGGTTGGAAGAACTAGATAGACAACCAAATTGGTTAAAAATGGAAAAGGAAGACTGTTCACCTTTCGAAATTAGCTCGATTTTATTTGCTAACACTACAATACATAAGAAAATTTATAGAGGAAACCCAATAATAGAAAGTGGTATACATATTTGGAAACAATTAAAAAAAACATTAAAATTACAGAATACACCACTAGCTCTTCCACTTGTAAACAATATTACTTTTAAACCTTCATTGATGGATAAAGGTTTTTTAAAATGGAAGAACTATGGAATAAATAAGATGGGTGATCTCTACAGGGAAAGTTTATTTCTCTCATTTCAGGAATTACAACAAAATTATGGATTACACTCCAAAGAATATTTTAGATATCTACAAATTAGAGATTATGTTAAATCAAATACACCAGATTTTAGGAATAGAAAGACAGAAATTTTAGATGAATGTCTAAATAAACATCCGAATACAGAAAAATTAACATCATATATTTATAATATCTTACTGGAAAATGATTTACCAAATACGGAAAAATATAGACAAGCATGGGAAAACAAATTAGGTCAAGTAATTAGTAGAGAAGTATGGAATGAAAGTTTACAACATATACACCATTGCTCATTAAATGCCAGACACTCCTTGATACAATTTAAAGTTATACATAGATTACACTTCTCAAAATCCAAATTAAACAGAATTTTCTCAAATGTTTCCGCTATATGTGATAAATGTCAACAATTAGAAGCTAATCTAACGCATTCATTCACAAAATGTGCAAAAAATACTAATTTTTGGACAGAAATTTTTAAGATAATCTCAAATGTAGTTAATGCAAATTTAATTCCAGACTCAAAATTAATTATATTGGGAATATTAGAAACGGATCAGATACTAACAACACAACAACTAATTTTTATTGTTTATAGTTTAATAATTGGTAAAAAAATAATACTAAGATTTTGGAAAGGTCCCATATCCCCTACAATCAAAATGTGGATTACAGAAATGTCGGAGACACTTCACCTGGAACGATTAAGACTTGTCCTAATGGACAGGTTAGATCAATTCAGAGGACTATGGTCTCCATTTATTGAATATTTAAAGGGTTAAGGTGGTCCGGTTCGAGGCCATGACTGAAGCCTGAATGAAGGAATAGATGAAGAATTATATACAATAGATCATGAATATATCTCCAATGAAGAATATCTTGCTTAATACTCCACTCATTTTATTTATCTCTTTCTTATTTCTTTTTCTTTTTATTACCTATCTTTATTTCCTACTGTTATAAAATTAAAAAAATATAGAAGTATAAATAAGATTGACTGTAAATTTTAAAAATATTAAGAATGTATGTGACGAATAATATTTTCTTTTTTTTTGATTTTATATTATTTCTTCTTAATATGTAATTACTTCTAGTAAAAATATTTTACAAAAAAAAGAATTAAAAAAATATTGCGCTCCAATTTTTTTTTTCACTCTGGATTTTTTCTACTGGAAAAAAAGAGGGGTGGACCTAAAACTCTGATCTTGTTATCTTCCAGTTTGTGCAGTCTTTCTATTTGCGCAAAAATGGTTCAAGATAGCTCTACGATATTTTACCAGTTCATTCACCATTCTCCTTTGCTGCGAGTCCACCAGTTTCGTTCTGACCGGTTAAATGTCGTAAAAAGTAACGAGATTTAAAAAATCTTAAAAACCACGTGTTTCTTCTTTGAAACAAATGACCAGATATTTCACGCTCCTTATTATGGGAAACTCTTAAGGCATTTATTAGAGGAACTATAATTTCATATCAAGCTTTCAAAAATAAAAAAGAACAACACCGAATAATTGCAGTTCGAACAAGGAATTAGACAATAGATAAACATAATAAGATAACAATATTAAAATACAAATTAAATAAAATTTTATCGGCAAGAATAATAAGATTATTTCAAATTACAAAACAAGAAAATTTCGAATTCGGTGATAAACCACACGTCTTAGCACAGCAACTTAAAAAACGGGAAACAGAAAATACATTTACTAAATTTAAATCAGATAAAGGTGAATTACTAACATTACCTAAAGGCATTAATAAAAGATTTGCTCAATTTTACCAAAATTTATATACATCTAAAACTTCTGCAAACAATATTAAAATTACAAACGTCTTAGACAATTGTAATCTTCCAAAACTTAATACGTTGGAACAAGAGGAATTAGGAGCTCAGATTACACTTAAATAAATAGAAGGAACAATAAATTTGTTGAAGAATGGTAAAACACCAGGACCAGATGACTTTAGTAATGAATTCTATAAAAGATTCTACGAGATAATTTCACCACGCTTACAACATTTATATATACATGTTTTTAAAGAAAATATACTACCAGAACCACTAACCGAGTCAACTATTACACTTATACCTAAAAAGGATAAAGATCTAAAAGACCCAGGCTCATATAGAGCCATAGCACTCCTAAATACAGATCAAAAAATATTAGCAAAGAGCTTAGCGAGAAGATTGAGTAAATATGTTAGCAAACTAATAAACCCGGATCAAACGGGGTTTATACCCAAGAGATACTCATTCAACAATTTGAGACGGCTGTTTAATATAATGTACTCACATAAAACTGAAGAGGAAGACTTAGCAATTATTTCATTGGATGCAGAAAAAGCTTTTGATCAATCAGATTGGCAATATCTATTCAAAGTATTGCAAAAATGTAATATGGGAGATAATTTTATCTCATGGGTAAAATTATTATATGATAAGCCGACGGCTAGAATACTGATTAATAATATATTATCCCCGAAATTCCAATTATCAAGGGGCAACAGACAGGGGTGTGCATTATCGTCCCTGCTATTTGCACTTGTGATAGAGCCTTTAGCAGAAAATATAAGAAGTCATCCGAATATTCATGGATATAATACCAAACACTCAAATAATAAAATGTCATTATATGCAGACGACATATTATTATATATTACAAATTCACAAATTAGCATACCAAATATACTAAATTTAATAGAGGAACTTGGTTGTTTTTCAGGATATAGAATAAACTGGAACAAAAGCAAAATTATGACGATTAAACCTCAAGAGCCTACACATCTGTTGAAATTCCCTTTTAGAATTGCAACAGAAAAATTCAAGGATTTGGGTATCCAAATTACTAGGAAATATAAATCATTACTCAACACAAACTATATGCCTTTATTAACAAAATTGAATGTGTTGATTAAATTCTGGAAAACACTGCCTTAATAGGTAGAATAAATGCTATAAAAATGATCTTTTAACCACAAATACTGTACCTATTTCAATCAATACCAATATATTTACCAAAAGAAATCTTTAAAAAACTAGACTCTGATATTACAAACTTCATATGGGACTACAAATCACATAGAATTCAAAGAAAACATCTGTATACATCTAAAGAATTAGGGGGACTGACACTCCCTAATTTGTTGTACTACTATTGGGCAGTGAATATTAAAAATATAATTTATTGGTTGGACAGTTGTGCCCAACAAGTAGATTGGATAAGAATGGAGAACGAGGATTGTTCCCCTTATAATATAGGAGCAATTCTTCTTTCCCCGATGAAACTGAACAATATAATTTATAAGAAGAATCCAATTATTCACAGCATAAAATATGAATTTGGAAACAAATAAAATTAACTTTAAAATTAAGAAATTTATCGCTTCTTTCCCCAATTGCTAACAGTCCCTCATTCAAACCTATTATTGATAAAACGTTTATCCATTGGGAAAGAATATGAATTAAAATGATTGGAGATATGTATGAAATTGGAAAACTTCTATCATTCCAACAATTACAACTAAAATATAATCTGAAAAGTAACCAATATTTCAAATACCTTCAAATTCAAGATTATTTGAAAAAATATATAGGATATCAAACTCTAACCTCAGATTTATTAGAGGAAGGAATGAACAGAAAGGCAGAATCAAGCAATTTAATATCATATTTATATAATATAATTTTAAATATAGAAACACCAATGACAGAGGCAATTAGAAGGGACTGGGAACAAAAGTTATTGATAAAAATCCCGAAAGACAGATGGGAAAAAAACCTATTATATGTATATAAA
Source organism: Okamejei kenojei (assembly GCA_035221665.1). Taxonomy (NCBI): domain Eukaryota; kingdom Metazoa; phylum Chordata; class Chondrichthyes; order Rajiformes; family Rajidae; genus Okamejei; species Okamejei kenojei. The sequence continues at coordinate 3,150,721 of CM069168.1, read as the reverse complement.
TGTTCGATTAGTGTAAGGCATAACTTAATTCAATTTAAAATTTTACATAGATTATATTACTCGAAAACCAGATTGAATAAAATTTTTCCAAATGTTTCCCACATTTGTGACAAATGTCTAACTCAAAATGCCACTAATGCACATTCATTTGTCTCTTGTACAAAACATCATAAATTTTGGAATGAAATCTTTGGAACTTTTACAAAACTATTCAACACAAAATTGAACCCCAATATAGAACTGATTATCTTCGGATCAATGGAAGAGGGACGTAAAATAACTACGTTCCAAGAAGCTCTCTTTAATTATGGTTTAATAACAGCAAAAAAACGTATACTTACATTTTGGAAAAACGCAACCACGCCAACGTTCAAAATGTGGATTTCAAATATGTCGGAAACGCTACATCTTGAAGAAATGAGATTCCTCCTACTAGGCAAAGTAGACCAATTCCTAAAGATTTGGTCTCCTTTTATCGACTTCTTACAAGCATATGGTGCAACATAACATAACCTTAGAAACTAAATGGTTCAGAACCGGATGACGGATGGGTAAAGATACTAAATAGGTATATATCTCCTAATTCATTTTCTTTCTATTTTCTCTATTTTTTTCTCAATCTCCTTAGCTTCTTATCTTTGCTCTTTGTCTCTCTCGCTATCTGTTTCTACTCGCTTGTCTATCTATGGGGAGAAGGCAGCATGGCTTATTGATAGCGAACGATCAGCCATGATCACAATGAATGGCAGTGCTGGCTCGAAGGGCCGAATGGCCTCCTCCTGCACCTATTTTCGATGTTTCTATGTTTCTATCTCAACACCCTTTATTTTCCTTTTTCTATCACTGCTCTTTTATTATTAAATTAAAAATAGAAGTTGTACAAGAATGGTAATGTGTATGTATGTATCAGGTACGCAGATACCACATCATTGTACTTACTGCTAACAAAAATTTATAAACATTTTTAAAAATTAAGCAAAAAACCACGCGTGCTCCGCTGCAGATTAATCCCTTCCACTGTCACTCACCGGGATGGTCCGCCTCTTCCTGCACCATCACGTCTTTACTGGCGCTGAGGATGGCTGGCGGAGGTTTCCAACCGGACACAATTTTCTGAGGGACCTGAAGCAGCCCAGCCCCATGCAGCCCAGCCCCATGCAGCCCAGCCCCATGCAGCCCAGCCCCATGCAGCCCAGCCCCATGCAGCCCAGCCCCATGCAACCCAGCCCCATGCAGCCCAGCCCCATGCAGCCCAGACGCATTCAGCCCAGCACCATGCAGCCCAGCCCCATGCAGCCCAGCCGCATGCAGCCCAGCCCCATGCAGCCCAGACGCATGCAGCCCAGCACCATGCAGCCCAGCCCCATGCAGCCCAGCCCCATGCAGCCCAGCCCCATGCAGTCCAGCATCGGAGAACCGACCCAGCCCAACATAGATTCAGAGACCCAGCTCAGCCCAATATCAGAGACCCAGCCCAGAGTCAGAGACCCAGCCCAGTCCGGAGTCGGAGATGTCACCAAACGGAAAGCGGAGACTCTGATCCAGGCGGAGGAGAACGACCTGCGACCAGAGCCTGCTGTGAGTCCCCATTGGACGGCCAATTCCAGCCACCATCCCTCTGGTCCCCCTCGTTAGCTCCTACCTCCCCCTCCCCTGTGATAACCCCCTGTCCCCCACGGCTCTTCCCATCTTTGCTCCGACCTCACTCCCCCTCTTCCCACAATCCCCCCACAACATCCCTCCCGCCCCCACACGACCGCCCCCACATCCCAGCCCCACACCAAACCCGCCCCCACACCCCGCCCTGCTCTCATACCCACCATGCCCTGCCCCCACCCCACCCACATCCCTGCCCCCACAACCCCCCCCTTCCCTACACCCCCGCTCACACACCCTCACACCTCCCGCCATCCTCACACCACCGCACCCCCACAACCCCCCCACCCTCACAAACCCCCACCACCATCCCCCTGCCCCTATCCCCACAATCCCCCGCCCCCACACACACACCACCCCATCGCCATACCCACTTCTCCTGTCCCCACACATCCCCCTACCTCCACATCCCCCGTCCCCACAACCTCCCCCGCCCCAACACCCCCCCCACACCCACAACACCCCCCACCCCACACCCCCCCCCCACAACCCACCCCACAACCACTCCACCACAAACATTCCCCAACACCCCTCTCGCCCCACGCCCCCCCATCACACACCCCCGTGCCCCAATAACCCCAACCCACCTGCCTCCATCGCTCCTGCCCCCCACATCCCCACACACCCCCCTGCCCCGTGCCCAACCCCCCGCCTCCACACACCCCCACCCCCACAACCAGTGTATGCAGGGATCACTGATCGGTGCGGACTCAGTGGGCCGAAGGGCCTGTTTCTGCACTATCTCAAAATTAAAACTAAACTAAACACACAATCGTTTGCCAAGTGATCTATTTAATCATACACATACAATGCACTTTGTTGGAGAATGGTGAGAGAAAAAACTGATGAAGGCACAGACATTACCTGACATGTTGTGTCCAACATTTTCTGTTTTTATTTAACACTAAACCAAGTGTGGACCCGTTGGGCCTCAAGCGATAGGACAATCAAATTGTTGCTTTGCTTCAGCACAACAAAATATAGCAGGCATGAATGAACACAGAACAGATCAGTGTGACCATGTAACATTGAATATATATATACACACATAAATAACCAGATAACATGCAATGGGCTATTAATATTCAGAGTTTTGTTTGAGTTGAGTTAATAGCCTGATGGCTGCGGGGAAGCAGCTATTCCTGAATTCCTGTACCTGATGGTGTGGATCCTTGATGATGCTGTCAGCCTTTTTGAGGCAGCGACTGCGATAGAACGCCTCGATGGCAAGGAAGTCAGAACCAATGATGGACTGGGCAGTGTTTCAACTTTTTGCAGTCTTTTCTGCTCCTGGGCGCTCAAGTTGCCGAGCCATGCCACGATGCAACTGGTCATCACCCTCTCTACTGTGCACCTGTAGAAGTTCGAGAGAGTCCTCCTTGACATACAGGCGCTGATGTGCTTTCTTTATAATTGCAATCGTGTTCTCGGACCAAGTGGCCTCAAGGCCTCGTCCCCAATTCCACCACTGACCCATACCCCCCAAGCGCAGGCGCAGCTGACGGGTTCCCGTTGTGATGCCAGTGATCCCCCATTGTGACGCGAGTTACGGCAACCCTCCCCCAACTGCGTAGACGGGACCAGGAGGTGGGAGAGTGACTGCGATGTTTTTAAAGTTTAAAATGGCAATAACTTGTAAATATAAGATTAATGTGAATGCATCTCATTCTCCTTCTTCAGTCCCCTATTCCTCTTTTCCATTATTCTCCCTCTCCCCACCCTCCACCAATGCTCCTCTGCTTCCTTACCCCCTCCATCCCCTCCTCCCCTCCTCCATTCCCTCGCCATCCCTCTTCCTACCCTTATCCTCCTCCAATCCCCCTCATCCCCAAGCACTCCCTCCTCCTCCTCTTCACCCTCCCTTTCCTTCCCCCTCTCTTTCTCCCCTCCCCCACTCCCTCCCTCACCTCTCCCTCCCTCTCCTTTCCGCTACCCTCAGTCACTCACTCCCTCCATAACCCCTTTCCCATCCCTATCCCCCTCCCCTCCCTCTATCCCCATGCGCCCCCCTCACCTTCCCATACCACAATGAAAACCGCGTTTTTTTAATGAAATTCTCAATGAAAATTGCATTTTCCTGCTCCCCACCTGCCCCTATCCCACCCCCCACATCTCCCCCTCCACAATGAAAATCACGATTTTTTAATTACATGCTGAAAAATCTCGAGCTTTTCTTTAAAATAACCTCAACCCAATGTTAGCTGTTAATGAAAACAGAAGAATTTGAATAAAATCAGTCAATGAAATTCGCTATTTCTTTTAATGATATTCGGGATCATATTGTGATGTCATCGTGATGTTGAACGCAGCTGACAGGCAGGGCAAGTGGAAAAGTGGTTTTGTAAAGTGTTTTTGTAAAGTTTAAAATGTGAATAACTTGTAAAATATAACATCAATCTGATCGAAACTTGGTAATGCACATTGTTGGACAATGGTGAGTAAGTTGGGCCACAAAAATTGGAGCTAGGGCTGCCAGGACTCAGTGTCCATGGATAGCAACATTGTAACGAGCAGGGCTACAATCCCATTGTGACGTCATAGATGTAAGTGTCAGTGCAGTGCAGTGTAACATAGAAACATAGAAAATAGGTGCAGGAGTAGGCCATTCAGCCCTTCGAGCCTGCACCGCCATTCAATATGATCATGGCTGATCATCCAACTCAGTATCCTGTACCTGCCTTCTCTCCATACCCCCTGATCCCTTCAGCCACAAGGGCAACATCCAACTCCCTCTTAAATATGGCCAACGAACTGGCCTCAACTACCTTCTGTGGCAGAGAATTCCACAGATTCACCACTCTCTGTGTGAAAAACTATTTTCTCATCTCGGTCCTAAAAGACTTCCCCCTTATCCTTAAACTGTGACCCCTTGTCCTGGACTTCCCCAACATCGGGAACAATCTTCCTGCATCTAGCCTGTCCAACCCCTTAAGAATTTTGTAAGTCTCTGTGAGATCACCCCTCAATCTTCGAAATTCCAGCGAGCACAAGCCAAGTCTATCCAGTCTTTCTTCATATGGAAGTCGTGTCATCCCAGGAATCAGTGTGGTGAACCTTCTCTGTACTCCCTCTATGGAAAGAATGTCTTTTCTCAGATTAGGAGACCAAAACTGTGCGCAATACTCGAGGTGTGGCCTCACCAAGACCCTGTACAACTGCAGTAGTACCTCCCTGCTCTTGTACTCAAATCCTTTTGCTATGAATGCCAACATACCATTCGTTTCTTCACAGCCTGCTTCACCTGCATGCCTACTTCCAATGACTGGTGTACCATGACACCCAGATCTCGCTGCATCTCCCCTTTTCCTAATCGGTCACCATTCAAATAATAGTTTACCTTCCTGTTTTTGCCACCAAAGTAGATAACCTCACATTTATCCACATTATACTGCATCTGCCATGCATTTGCCCACTCACCCAGTCTATCCAAGTTATCCTGCAGCCTCCTAGCATCCTCTTCACAGCTAACACTGCCCCCCAGCTTCGTGTCATCCGCAAACTTCAAGATAGAAACATAGAAACATAGAAATTAGGTGCAGGAGTAGGCCATTCAGCCCTTCGAGCCTGCACCGCCATTCAATATGATCATGGCTGATCATCCAACTCAGTATCCCGTACCTGCCTTCTCTCCATACCCTCTGATCCCCTTAGCCACAAGGGCCACATCCAACTCACTCTTAAATATAGCCAATGAACTGGCCTCAACCACCTTCTGTGGCAGAGAGTTCCAGAGACTCACCACTCTCTGTGTGAAAAAAGTCTTTCTCATCTCGGTCTTAAAGGATTTCCCCCTTATCCTTAAGCTGTGACCCCTTGGCCTGGACTTCCCCAACATCGGGAACAATCTTCCTGCATCTAGCCTGTCCAACCCCTTAAGAAATTTTGTAAGTTTTCTATAAGAACCCCTCTCAATCTCCTAAATTCCAGAGAGTATAAACCGAGTCTATCCAGTCTTTCTTCATAAGACAGTCCTGACATCCCAGGAATCAGTCTGGTGAACCTTCTCTGCACTCCCTCCATGGCAATAATGTCCTTCCTCAGATTTGGAGACCAAAACTGTACGCAATACTCCAGGTGTGGTCTCACCAAGACCCTGTACAACTGAAGTAGAACCTCCCTGCTCCTGTACTCAAATCCTTTTGCTATGAAAGCTAACATACCATTTGCTTTTTTCACTGCCTGCTGCACCTGCATGCCTACTTTCAATGACTGGTGTACCATGACACCCAGGTCTCGCTGCATCTCCCCTTTTCCTAATGGCCACCATTTAAATAATAGTCTGCTTTCCTGTTTTTGCCACCAAAGTGGATAACCTCACATTTATCCACATTATACTGCATCTGCCAAACATTTGCCCACTCACCCAGCCTATCCAAGTCACCTTGCAGTCTCCTAGCATCCTCGTCACAGCGAACACTGCCCCCCAGCTTAGTGTCATCCGCAAACTTGCAGATATTGCCTTCAATTCCCTCATCCAGATCATTAATATATATTGTAAATAGCTGGGGTCCCAGCACTGAGCCCTGCGGTACCCCACTAGTTACTGCCTGCCATTGTGAAAAGGACCCGTTTACTCCTACTCTTTGCTTCCTGTTTGCCAGCCAGTTCTCTATCCACATCAATACTGAACCCCTAATACCGTATGCTTTAAGTTTGTATACTAATCTCTTATTGGGACTTGTCGAAGCCTTCTGGAAGTCCAGATATACCACATCCACTGTTCTTCTTCCTTATCCACGCTACCTAGTTACATCCTCGAAAAATTCCACAAGATTCGTCAGACATGATTTACCTTTCGTAAATCCATGCTGACTTTGTCCAATGATTTCATTCACCACTTTCCAAATGTGCTGCTATCCCATCTTTAATAACTGACTCTACAGTTTCCCCACTACCGATGTTAGACTAACTGGTCTGTAATTCCCCGTTTTCTCTCTCCCTCCCTTCTTAAAAAGAGGGGTTACATTTGCTACCCCCCCGCCAATCCTCAGGAACTAACTCCAGAATCTAAAGAGTTTTGAAAGATTATCACTAATGCATCCACTATTTCCTGAGCTACTTCCTTAAGTACTCTGGGATGCAGCCTATCTGGCCCTGGGGATTTATCGGCCTTTAATCTATTCAATTTACCCAACAACACCACTTCCCGACTGACCTGGATTTCACTCAATTCCTCCTTTGACCCACAGTCCCCTGCTATTTCAGGCAGATTATTTATGTCTTCCTTAGTGAAAGACGGAACCAAAGTAGTTATTCAATTGGTCCGCCATATCCTTGTTCCCCATGATCAACTCACCTGTTTCTGACTGCAAGGGACCTACATTTGTTTTAACTAACCTCTTTCTCTTCACACATATCTATAAAAACCTTTGCAGTCAGTTTTTTATGTTCCCTGCCAGTTTCCTTTCATAATCTATTTTTCCTTTCCTAATTAAGACCCTTTGTCCTCCTCTGCTGGTCTCTGAATTTTCTCCCAGTCCTCTGATATGCTGCTTTTTCTGGCTACTTTGTACGCATCATCCTTTCCTTTGATACTATCCCTGATTTCCCTTGTTATCCACGGATGCACTACCTTCCCCGATTTATTCTTTTGCCAAACTGGGATGAACAATTTTTGTAGTTCATCCATGCAGTCTTTAAATGTCTTCCATTGTATATCCACCGTCAACCCTTTTAGAATTAATTGACAGTCAATCTTGCCAATTCACGTCTCATACCCTCAAAGTTACCTCTTTCTTTAAGTTCAGAACCATTGTTTCTGAATTTAAACAATGTCACTCTCCATCCTAATGAAGAACTCAACCATATTATGGTCACATCTTTGCCCAAGGGGGCACGTACAACAAGACGGCTAATTACCCCTTCCTCATTACTCAAAACCCAGTCTAAAATAGCCTGCTCTCTCGTTGGTTCCTCTACATGTTGATTTAGATAACTATCCCCATACATTCCAAAAAATCCTCTTCCTCAGCACCCCTGCCAATTTGATTAACCCAATCTATATGTAGATTGGTCACCCATTATAACTGTTTTGCCTTTGTCGCACGCTTTTCTAATTTCCTGTTTGATACCATCCCCAACTTCTCTGCTACTGTTAGGTGGCCTGTACACAACACCCACCAGCGTTTTCTGCCCCTTAGTGTTTTGTAGCTCTACCCATACCGATTCCACATCCTCCAAGCTAATGTCCTTCCTTTCCATTGCGTTAATCTCCTCTCTAACCAGCAACGCTACCCCCCCACCTCCTTTTCCTTTCTCTCTATCCCTCCTGAATATTGAATATCCCTGGATGTTCAGCTCCCAGCCTACGTCACCCTGGAGCCATGTCTCCGTGATCCCAACTATATCATAATCATTAATATCTATCTGCACGTTCAACTCGTCCACCTTATTACGAATACTCCTTGCATTGAGACACAAAGCCTTCAGGCTTGTCTTTACAACGCACTTACCCCTTATACAATTTTGCTGAAAAGTGGCCCTTTTTGATTTTTGCCCTGGTTTTGTCTGCCTGCCACTTTTACTTTTCACCTTGCTACCTAATGCTTCTACCCTCATTTTACACCCACCTGCCTCTCTGCTCTTGTACCCATCCCCCTGCCACATTAGTTTAAATCCTCCCCGACAGCACTAGCAAACACTCCCCCAAGAACATTGGTTCCATTCCATTCCAGGTGCAAACCGTCCTGTTTGTACCGGTCCCACCTCCCCCAGATGTTGCATTTAATTCCCTCGTCCAAATCATTAATGTATATTGTAAATAGCTGGGGTCCCAGCACTGAGCCTTGCGGCACCCCACTCGTCACTGTCTGCCATCCTGAAAAGGACCCGTTCACTCCTACTCTTTGCTTCCTGTCTGCCAGCCAGTTCTCTATCCACATCAATACTGAACCACCAATACCGTGTGCTTTAAGTTTGTATACCAATCTCACATGTGGGACCTTGTCGAAAGCCTTCTGAAAGTCCAGATACAACACATCCACTGCTTCTCCCTTATCCACTCTACTAGTTACTTCCTCAAAAAATTCAATAAGATTCTCAGACATGATTTACCCTTCGTAAATTCATGCTGACTTTGTCCAATGATTTCACCACTTTCCAAATGCGCTGCTATCCCATCTTTAATAATTGACTCTAGCAGTTTCCCCACTACCGATGTTTGACTAACTGGTCTGTAATTCCCCATTTTCTCTCTCCCTCCCTTTTTAAAAAGTGGGGTTACATTAGCTACCCTCCAATCCTCAGGAACTACTCCAGAATCTAAAGAGTTTTGAAAAATTATCACTAAGGCATCTGCTATTTCTGGGACTACTTCCTTTGGATGCAGCCTATCTGGCCCTGGGGATTTATCGGCCTTTAATCCATTCAATTTACCCAACACCACTTTCCGGCTAACCTGGATTTCACTCATTTCCTCCATCTTATTTGACCCGCGTCCCCTGCTATTTCCGGCAAATTATTTATGTCTTCCTTAGTGAAGACAGAACCAAAGTAGTTATTCAATTAGTCTGCCATGTCCTTGTTCCCCATGATCAATTCACCCGTTTATGACTGCAAGGGATCTACATTTGTTTTAAACTAATCTTTTGCGCTTCACATATCGATAAAAACTTTTGCAGTCAGTTTTTATGTTTCCTGCCAGTTTTCTTTCATACTCCATTTTCCCTTTCCTAATTTAGCCCTTTGGCCTCCTCTGTTGGTGGTCTGAATTTCCTCCCAGTCCCCTGGTAGGGCTGCTTTTTCTGGCTAATTTGTACGCTTCATCTTTTTCTTTGATACTATCCCTGATTTTCCCTCGTTATCCACGGATGCGCCACCTTCCCTGATTTATTCTTTTGCCATACTGGGATGAACAATTGTTGTAGTTCATCCATGCAGGTCTTTAAAATGCCTTCCATTGCATATCCACCGTCAACCCTTCAAGAATCAATTGCCAGTCCATCTTGGCCAATTCATGTCTCATACCCTCAAAGTTACCTTTCTTTAAGTTCATGACCCGTGTTTCTGAATTAACAATGTCACTCTCCATCCTAATGAACAGTCCCCTATTCCCCTCCTCCATTATCCCTCCTTCCCCCACCCTCCACCAACCCTCCTCTGCTTCTACCCCTCACCCTCTCCCTTACCTCCATTTCCCCCTCCATTCCTCCATTACCTCGCCATCCTTCTACCTACCCCTATCCTCCTCCACTCTCCCTCATTCCCCAGCACTCCCCTCCCCTCCTCTATCACCCTTCACTCCTCTGTCTCTCCCTCTGTCTCTCCCTCTGTCACCCCCTCTGTCTCTCTTTCTCTCTCTCTGTCTCTCTGTTTCTCTCTCTCACTCTGTCTCTCCCTCTGTCTCTCTTTCTTCTCTCTCTTTCTGTCTCTTTGTTTCTCTCTGTCTCTGTCTCTCTCTCTCTCTCTCTGTCTCTTTCTGTCTCTTTCTCTCTGTCTCTCTCTCTCTCCCCCTCTCTCTCTCTCTCTCTCTCTCTCTCTGTATGTCTGTCTCTCTCTCTCTCTGCTGTCTCTCTGTCTTACTCTTTCTGTCTTTCTCTCTCTGTCGCTCTCTATCTTTCTCTGTGTCTCTCTTACTGTGTCTCCCTCTTTCTGCCTCTCTGTCTCTCTCTCTCTTTCTGTCTCTCTCTCTCTCTGTCTTTCTCTCTCTATCTAAAAAAAAAATAGAGAGAATACAGAGGAGATTTACTAGAATGTTGCCGGGGTTCCAGCAACTATGTTACAGAGAAAGGTTGAACAAGTTAGGTCTTTATTCTTTGGAGCGCAGAAGGTTAAGGGGTGACTTGATTGAGGTCTTTAAAATGATGAAAGGGATAGACAGAGTTGACGTGGATAAGCTTTTCCCATTGAGGGTAGGGAAGATTCAAACAAGAGGGCATGACATGAGAATTAAGGGACAGAAGTTTAGGGGTAACGTGAGGGGGAACTTCTTTACTCGGAGGGTGGTGGCTGTGTGGAATGAGCTTCCAGCAGAGGTGGTGGAGGCAGGATCGATTTTAACATTTAAAAGTAAAGTGGATAGGTATATGGACGTGAAGGGAATGGAGGGGTATGGTCTGAGTGCAGGTAGATGGGACTAGGGGAAAACAAATGGTCGGCACGGACTGGAAGGGCCGAGAGGGCCTGTCTCCGTGCTGTAATTGTTATATGGTTATATGGTTATATCTCTCTGTCTGCCTGTCTGTCTCTCTGTCTCTTGCCCCCCCCCGATGCAGGGTGGCGATGATGTTGGGGGGGGGGCGAGCGTACCCGCACCGGCTGCAACGCGGGAGGGGGGGGGTGTGGAGACTCTCTCTCTCTCTCTCTCTCTCGGTCTCTCTATGTCTCTTTCTCCCTCTGTCACTCCCTCTTTCACTCCCTCTGTCACCCCCTCTGTCTCTTTGTCTCTCTCTGTCTCTCTCTCTGTCCCTCCCTCTCTCGCCCTCTGTCTCTCTCCCTGTCTGCCTCTCTTTTCCTCTGCCTCTCCCTCCCTCTGCCTGTCTCTACCTCTGCCCGTCTCTCCCTCTGCATCTCTCTCTCTCTGTCTGTCTCTCTGTCTCTCTCTGTCTCTCTGTCTCTCTCTGTCTCTCTGTCTGTCTTTCTCTCTCTGTCTCTCTCTATTTTTGTCTCTCTATTTCTGTCTCTCTCCCACTGTGTCTCTCTCTTTGTCTCTGTCTCTCTCTATCTTTATCTTGCCCCCCCCCCCCGATGCAGTGCGGCGATGATGGCGGGTGGGGTGAGCCTCCACGCACTGGGGGGGGGGGTGGAGACACTCTCTCTCTCTCTCTCTCTCTCTCTCTCTGTCACTCTTGTCACCGTTTCTCTGTCTCTCTCTCTCTATCTTTCTTTCTGTCTCTCTCTCTGTCTTTCTCGCCCTCTGTATCTTGCCCTCTGGCTCTCTCTCCGTCTGCCTCTCACTCCACCTGCCTCTCTCTCCGTCTGCCTCTCTCTCCATCTGCCTCTCTCTCTGTCTGCCTCTCTCTCTGTCTGCCTCTCTCTCTGCCCTTTAATCCTTTATTAATTTTATAAGTTTCTCTTTATTCTGACCAATGATCATTGGCAAACTACCAATGCTTGCACGTTGATATTAGCGTCTTTAGTCTTTTCCTGCGTGTAAATATGGACATATAAAGTCTGAGCTAGGCATTATATAATCATAATGCATTAGGAACTTGTGGTATCATCTAGAATTTTCTAAATACTTTTTAATGGATGGGAATGTTTCCCTGATTTCTAACTGTATTTCTAATGGGTATTTTCACTGGTAATTCATGTTCTTAACATAATTGTCTGTGTCTTTATCTCATTACTTGCTATCTACCTGCCAACTTGATGAAACATATATGAGGACTATCATAGATCAGGACATCTGCATATATATTATGAAATCAAATAATGATGAGCAGGAGTGTGGATATCAAATAATGATGAGACAGAGTAAATAGGAAAGAGATCGAAAATCTCGTTTAGACAACAACCTTTCTCTCAATGTCAGCAAGACACAGGAGATAATGATCAACTTCAGGCAGCGAAGCGGTACACATATCCTAGTTTGCATTGATGGTGCAGAAGTAGAGATAGGTCAAAATCCGAGGAGTCAATATCACCAATAACTTCTCCTGAACCACCCATATTTTAGCAACGACCAAGAAAGCACATCAACACCTCTACTTCCTTAGAAGGCTTGACATGTCCCCTACAACTCTCACCAACTTCTACAAATGCAACATAGAAAGCATTTTATCAGGGTGCATCACAGCTTGGTTTGGGAACAGCTCCATCCAATCTGCAAGAGATTGCCACGAATTGTGGACGCAGCCCAGACCATCACACAAACCAACATCCCTTCCATTGACTCAATTTATACCTCACGGCAAGGCCAGCAGCATATTCAAGGATGAGTCCCACGCTGGCCACTCCCTCTTCCCCCATCTCCCATCAGGCAAAAGGTATAAAAGTGTGAAAACGCACTCCTCCAGATTCAGGGACAGTTTCTTTCCAGCTGTTATCAGGCAACTGAATCATCCTACCACAACCAAAGAGCAATGCTGAACATCTACCTCTTTGGTGACTCTCAAACTATCCTTAATCTGATATTACTGGCTTTATGCAGCAATAATGATTGTAATCATGTATTATCTTTCAGTTGATTGGATAACACGCAACAAAAGCTTTTCACTGTAAATTATAATGGATGATTAAAATATTGCAAGGTTACAAAACAGCAGAGTCTCTGATGTATTAATGTAGTTTTCACCTGAATTGCATCAGCACTTTATGAATACCTGCTATCTTCTTTTTTGATAGGATGTCAGCAGCATTAAATCTTTTCAAAATGTGCGTTCTGATGATCACAGGGAGTTTGTACCATCCCCGCCTCCTGAGTGATGAAGTGGAGACAGAAGAGGTCCAGAACAGAATTAAGCAACACGTGCAGATAGAACGGCTCCAGCTGGAAATGGAGGGAAAAAGTAGCCATCAGCATAATTTAAAGATCCATTTACCTGCAGATACGGAACATTCACCAAAAATGAATTGGAACATCTATATTACGCTCATACTGGTCACAATCCAGATCTTTGGGCTCTGGAGAGGTGACACTTTGCCACGGAAACCCCAGGACTATAACAGTGAGGAAGAGGAGGAAGAAAAGCAAGATGTGGTTCCTCGAAGAACTGACAACAACATTTTAAATACCCCTGATCAAACTTTGCTGGATCAGTTCTACAACATCTGCATTCAAAATGTGCGCCAAGAGCCAGTTGAGACGTGTGAATTTGTACGATGTTTTGTGGATAGTCTTTTGGAAGGCAGTCATAATCTTTGTCCGTGGAGCTATGAGATGATCCTTGAAGACTGTGTGGGCATTGGGAGTCAGTTTGAAAAATGGGGCTGCAAGATACCATCTGTATATGATATTTTCGTTCCTATTTTTCTCCAGGATGGATATTGTTTTAAGACAGAGATGTGTTCCCGTGACATCCCACCTGAAAAACAGAGTTATGGTAGGATTCTCATGGTTACACCACACAACGCTGACCTGCCCAGATCCGGGGAATCTGAAGGGGATATTCTTTGTCTGATTCACAGCAAAGGATTTGAAACTCATGTTCATACCAATGGTTTTGATTCTATCGCATATTCCGAGTGGTATTTAGATTATAAGAAGGTAGTGAAATGGTTCAGGATTTTATTAGCCAAATCGTGGAACAAAATTTGTCATCAATATGATTTTGAACTTGCCTTCCGTAATATTACTGGTTGCTGTAGTTTAAAAGTACAATATCAGTCAGGACGAACTATTCATATCAAAGTCTTTCCAGCTTTGAGGCTGAAGGGTTCCGATGTCCATCTTGTACCTCGTTTTTCAGATTACCCCAAGAATAGTACAGTGCCCACCACCTACTGGCTCATTTCCTGTGCTGTCTGTGAGTACAGGTTTCTCAAAATCATGACAAAAAATATCCCCAAAAACTCCTGTCACCTCAAGTGTCTTCAAATACTGATCGTTCTCACTGAAAAACTTTGCAGTTCTCCAGACCAGCGAAATGTTATTGGCTCCTATCTCTTTAAGACTGTGCTGATGCATCTGCTCTTAAATCAGCCGTATTCAAACTGGCATGAATGTCACCTGGAACATCGGCTCAGAGACGTGTTAAAATATCTTAGGAAATGCTTGGATCAGAAAAGACTCCACAGATTTATGATTGGAAATCAAACTTTTCCTCAGCAAATTGGAATTCCAGAATTGCTTCTAAAAGCAGAGCCTATAAACTCTTCCAGTCTTTCGTAACAGAACCTGACTCTTACTGTCAGGCACTCATGGAATATCAGAAAATCTTAACGGACATGGGACCGCTGATGATGGAGTGTTTTAAAAATAATACAGCAGCTGACTGAAAACACTGCCTTTGGTCCCAGTGCATACAAGGAACTGCAGATGTTGACTCAGGGACGTTTGCTCTTAGGTTGGAAGCAGAATTATTTAAGTTAACTAGTAATCTTTGTTCTTAATAAAGTATATACAAAAAAGCTGTCAAAATTCTACATATATTCTTTGTGTATATGCATGCACTTGTGTCATACTCAGTGGTGTTCACACCTATCCGTAAACAAATCACACGTGCAACTCATATGTTTGGCTAGCATTATATCCCTTCCATTGTTTAAGGGGTGTCTCCACCAGACACTGTCCTCAATGTCCGGCAGCGGAAGGAGCCTTGACTATGGTTCACTCCCATGGACACTCAACATCAGCTTCAGTGCGTCCCTCAGTTTTCACTCCTGCAGTCTGGAAAGGGCCAGGTGGAAACATTCCCCGATCTCCCAGTGCTGAGAGACCAACAAGTTTTGGACAGACCAAAGAGGCTTTTTAAACTAGTCAATGGTCTTTCAACAACACCTGATGTCCATCTGGAAACATCAATGTGTCCTGGAGAAAGAGTGTCCATTCTTAAACTGCTGTCTGGGATGAACCGTCTGGATAACCCTTTCATTGTTCTCCAGGCAAATCCACACTCGGTTAAGAAGTGGACAACTGTCCTTAGCAGCTGTCCGACAGCAACCTGCATTGTCAGAAACACGGCGATGGTGCAGAAAGGATCTGAGTCGCTACCAGCAAAGCAAGTCATGGTGAGTTTGACAAAGATACATTTCACCAGACAAACTAGGCAGCCTGCTCAGGGAACTACATCACAGGATTTAATGTCATCTCCGGCAGTGCCAGCAAGATGTTCCATGCTGGCCACTGCCCAATGCACTTGTGGTCATAGATGTTGTAAGAACTTTATCACAAAGGACAAGTTGTACAACAGTGTTCAGCTGGATGGCACATTACATGGCAGCAATGCCAGGCTCAGCCTTTTCAAAAATGGGGAAAGGTAGAATGTCAGCAGGTGATGACGTTGGTACCCATGTGCTTTGGCGCTATATATAACCTGGTGCAGCCACACCCAAAGGTGGCCATCGGGATGAGGGTGATGTTTGGTAACCTTTTGACACTTTTGTCTGTGGACATGTGACCGGTCGGTCCCAGTCCATCTTTCATTCACAGATGACCGGGAAGACGGCACTGATGTTAGCCAAAGCAGAGAAGCTGGGGAGAGGACACACCTGCGCCAAGTACAGCAGCTCTGACAACACCTCACAACTGGTGATGTTGCTCAAATACAGGGACTCTGTAATGCCTCACTTCATGCTCTTGCCCTCCCTGATTGATTCAATACAGAGTTCTGCATAGCACACAAACAAGAAGGGGGGAGTGGGCAACCCAGCCTGAAACATTGGATCCAATTCTAAATTCACCACCAAGACGTATTTTAGAGAGCATGTCCATGATGTGCATGTGCGATTTACTATCCAAGGCCTTCTACTAATTCAAGATGTTCAGGCAGGTGTCCACCCCTCTCACGCATGCTCATAAGCAATGGGATCCATGAGCAGCATAAGGCTGTCTGAGGTTTTTCTGCCCGGTAGACCACGCGTTTGGATCACCTGTGCCAAAGCAGAATTGACACAGTTGGCAATGGCCTTTCAGAGCTCTGATCTTATTAACATTATTCATATTTAGCAGTGAGATGGGTCTCCAAATCCTGAGGTCATCCTTCTTCCCCTTTTGTTTGTCGATAAGGATCATGATGCCCTTCCTCATGGAGTCTGACATGCAGCCAGCCAGAATAGAAACATAGAAAATAGGTGCAGGAGGAGGCCATTCTGCCCTTCGAGCTAGCAGCGCATTGTACAATTCCAGCAGGTCCAGTTCGACCCAGTCCCACAGAACCAAGTATAACCTCACTAGTAAACCATTGCTTCTGTGAGTTTTATTCAAGGCAAAAGAGTAGATGGAGCCAGTCAGCTCCTCCACTATCAGTAGTGGGCACGGACACTCCTGCTTGTGGTCCTACAAGACCACATTATAGCGGATAGACATTTTAAGAGGCTGCAGTGTCATACTGTCATAGAAGGATCCGCAGAACCTGAGTATGTCAATCTACAAGGATGTTACCAAGCTCTTTAAGACTGTGAATCACAGAGCTCTCTCTGTGAACCTTTCGGAAGAAGGATCACATCTCATCCTGCTTGATGGAGCAGACTCTTGATCAGAAGAAGATCTTGGATCATTCTGAGGCATAGAGTGTAGCTTACCGGCCCTTCACTTCTCGGAGTTCCTTCCTCACATCCACACCCTTTGTCTGCAGAAGGAAGAGTTGCTGAAGTCTATCTGGAGTTGGCACATTTCTGTCAAAGCTTCAAAGGCACCCGGAGGTAGCCACCCTCTGACACTGTCCTGCCTTCCAAACATTGATGGAGAAGAAAAACCTTAATGTATTCCTAATATGCTTCCCATCGATATATCGGGGACTCAAAGTGGAACGTTGCACTTCTCTAACCTGCATAGTCCCTCTTTAGTTCCTTGACATTCTCTGGGGTCAGCAGATTCACATTTACTTTATATCTATATTACTAAAACTGAGATCTTGACCAATTTCGACTTACTGTTTTGTGATTTCCAAGAGAACGCCGTCACCTACGGCCATCATTTTTGGCCACGTCACTCAGAGCCCCCCTCTGACAAGCTGGACTGGAGGATTTTTCACATCGATGAAAAATCAGAGATATATTGACGTTTTTAAAAATATTTCCATTCTCTCTGCTGCAGGAGGAAGCGAGAGGGTCACGGCTCTCTGAGCTGCGAATAACACTGAACACATGTCTACTCCACGGTGAGTCCCCGATATGTGGTTTTCCAAAAATGTGTTTGTTGCTTGAAAAGTGTTTACACAATTGGCTTTTTTGGCTTTTTAAAGGGCGTTTACAAAATGTGTTTTGTTGGCTTGCAAAGTGTTTGCCCAATTGGCTTGGCTTTTAAAGGGCTTTCAGAAAATGTGTTTTGTTGGCGTGCAAACTCTTTGCCCAATTGGCTTTTTGCCTTTTCAAAGGGCTTTCAGAAAATGTGTTTTGTTGGCTTGCAAAGTGTTTGCCCGAATGGCTTTTTGCCTTTTTAAAGGGCTATCAGAAAACGTGTTTTGTTGGCTTGCAAAGCGTTTCCCCAATTGACTTTTTGGCTTTTTCTAGGGCACTCAGAAAACGTGTTTTGTTGGCTTGCAAAGTGTTTGACAAATTGGCTTTTTGGCTTTTTGGCTTTTTCAAGGGCTTTCAGAAAATGTGTTTTGCTGGCTTGCAAAGTGCTTGCCCAATTGGCTTTGCTATTAAAGGGCTCTCCGAAAACGTGTTTTGTTGGCTTGCAAACTGTTTGCCCAATTGGCTTTGCTATTAAAGGGCTTTCAGAAAATGTGGTTTGTTGGCTTGCATAGTGTTTGCCCAATTGGCATGGCTATTAAAGGGCTCTCAAAAAAACGTGTTTTATTGGCTTGCAAAGTGTTTGCCCAATTGGCTTTTTGGCTTTTAATTGGGTTTTGTTGGCTTGCAACGCTTTTGCCCAATTGGCTTTTTGGCTTTTAAAAGGGCTTTTAGAAAATGTGTTTTGTTGGCTTGCAAAGAGTGCCCTATTGGCTTTTTGGTTTTTTAAAGGGCTTTCAGAAAATGTGTTTTGTTGGCTTGCAAAGTGTTTGACCAATTGGCTTTTTGGCTTTTCAAAGGGCTTTCAGAAAATGTGATTTGTTGGCTTTCAAAGTGTTTGCCCAATTGGCTTTTTAGCTTTTTAAAGGGCTTACAGAAAATGTGTTTTGTTGGCTTGCAAAGTGTTTGCCCAATTGGCTTTTTGGCTTTGTAAAGGGCTTTCAGAAAATGTGTTTTGTCCGCTTGCAAAGTGGTTGCCCAATTGACTTGGCTATTAAAGGGCTCTCAGAAAACGTGTGTTGATGGCTTGAAAGTAATTACATATTAAGAAGAAATATAAAATCCAATTAAAACAAAAGAAAATATTATCGTCACATACATTTTTAATATATTTAAAATTTACAATCAATCTTATTTGTACTTCTATAATTTTCTTTTTTATTTTATAACAGTAGGAAATAAAAAAAGAAAAAGGGAAAAAAAACAGATAAACTAAATGAGTGGAATATTAAACAAGATATTCTTCATTGGAGACATATTTATGATCTATTGTCTATAATTCTTCATCTATTCATACATTCAGGCTTCAGTCATGGCTTCGAACTGGACCATCTTGACCCTTTAAATATTCAATAAATGGAGACATATTCCTCTGAATTGGTCCAGCCTGTCCATCAGGGCAAGCCTTAATCGTTCCATGTGCAGTGTCTCCGACATTTCTGTAATCCACATTTTAGTTGTAGGGGAAGTAGGACCTTTCCAAAATCTTAGTATTAATTTTTTACCAATTATTAAACTATAACCGATAAAAATTATTTGTTGTGTTGTTAATATCTGATTTGTTTCTAGTATTCCCAATATAATAGTAAGATTAAACGAGAACTTACCAGTTCGAAGTTTGATCGTTATTTTATGAGGAGTAACGATGAGGGATTACGTGAAGAACCCGCCTGGCGCTGGCAAACGGCATACTTCAAAGCAGCGGCATGAAAAACACAGAACACAAAAATAGCCGAAGTAACATAGTAAGGCTCATAATAGACTTAGAACTACCAGATGATCATTTATTTTATGAGGGTGGGGAGTGGAGGGCACGTAATCCCTCATCGTTACTCCTCATAAAATAACGATCAAACTTCGAACTGGTAAGTTCTCGTTTAATCTTACTATTTTACTTCGGAGTCACGTGAGTGACTACGTGAAGAGTTTAAAGCTTTCTGTGTTTTTCGTGTCGTTAGAATTTATTCCATACGACAGTACGGCTCATTAACACAATAACGAGCGAATAAAACACATTTTCCCCAAAGATTGCCTCAAGTTATGTGATAAATAATTTTCACATTATTAAAAAAAAAATGAAAATAATTCCCTTTCTATTGAAAAGCAAATTTATCACAAATACCAATTGATATATATTTTTTATTGGCATGACAAAGCAACAATTATAGCGAACCGAACATTGCGTGTCTAAATCTGACACCATGACTGGTTCCTTTATTTTAACAGTAAATTACAGCTCCTGCGGCCTTGCATCTTTGCTCGAGTGGCTCATCCTGTGCCATTCCTGTGAATGTATTTTCCTCATTAACAGTTTTTAGTGATTTTTCCACCTTTCAGTGTCTAGTTCCTACTGAATGTATCCAATTATTAACCATCTAGAAATACATTCCTCTATAACCATCCGTTTTTACTGAACCCAATGTGGTTTTTTGTGTGTAATAAGCAGTCTCATTGCCACAGACTCTTACCTACTGCAACATTTTCATCAATGTTCACACACACACACCACAACACACAGCTTAAAGCCAGCAGGATGTGCTTATAGGTTTACCTTGGTTTTGTTTTCAGGTCTTCTTAGCGTGCTTTGTTTGGTAGATTCATAAACATATATAATAATGCAATTTGTATCCACATGCCATTATAACGTAACATTTTGCAATGTTTGCACTCTTATATTGATACTAAAGTTATCAGAATTATTATTTTCAATGTTTAAGTTTTTTGAATCATAGATAGAGTTAAAGTCCATTTCTTAAGGCATTTCAAGATTTTTTATCTCCTGCCTTTATATTTTTTACAATTTTGGACAGATTATATATACATATACCCATATCTATATCTATATCTATATCTATATCTATATATATATATATATATATATATATATATATATATACACACACACATATATATATTTTATTAACTTTTACATATATATCCCTTTCCATATTGGGATATTATGAATGCATCTGATAACTTCTTGGTTAATATATTATCCGTTTATAAGACGGTAACACTCTGAGCCCTATTAATTGGCTCTATCAATTAGAGACTTAGAAAATGCAATCCACAAGGAATTCACATATATCTAAATGAAAAAAATAACTTTACTGTATATACAGACCTCCAATTTCTTATAACAAAATATAGTTATTTAGACTTACTTCCGCAAATTGCAGGTATAACACTTCTTTATATACAAATTATTTTATTGATATATCGTAATATTGGTTTACATTCATAGACTTCTTTGACCATCAGCTGTTGAGATGGTCTAGTCAACCTGTAGATAGTCAAATTCATATTTTCACTTATGGAGGTTTTTGTACAACAATAAATTACTGCAGGGTTTCTCAACCGGAGATCCCAGTGGGTGCAGCAGCATCCAAAGAAACAAAGGGAGACAGGCAACGACCTAGGTCGAGACCCCTTTTTTTTTACTTCAAATAAATTACTGCCATTATGAATCATCACTAGCAGTTCAAAATCACACAATATAAATGAACCATAAAAGGACCCATATTGGGCCACCAAAAATGCCTCTGGCAGTGTCCTGCTACATATTCATCAGACACTGCCCTATTAAACAAAAATGAGGAACACAAAGAATCTTTTCCTCATGTAATTTGGAGAAAAGCATCCACCTTCACTGTTCTTAGATTACCCACAAGAATATTCGAAAGATCAGTGATTTAATCTGTATGCAATCAGATTAATCGTAAGTAATCCATATTAATGACAATATGTTTTTCTTCCCAAATTTGTTCTCTTTCCGATACCATTGTCTCTTCCTTAGAGATAAACAGGTGGACTAACTTTAAAACATATCCACATCTGTTTTACTTAGATAATCCCATAATTGTTGTTTGGACTTATCTTGTGACCCACAAGAAATATTTAAAATCAGTGATTTAATCTGTATACAACCAGATTAATCGTAAGTATGCAAAATAAATGACAATATATTTTCCTCCCAATTTGACCATAGTTAACATATGCCACAGCCGTGGTATTGTTCATCTTGATACGACATGGACAGTTCCATAATAAAACAATCGATCTTTTTTATCCATAACTCCTTATACTTCAACAATTAATACGAATGTTTGGAAAAATTCTTTAGGACAAACCATTTATGTTTGCCTGGTACAATTATTGTTATAAGAATAGATAATATTCTTATCTTTACCCAAACATTCACAGAAGCTGTACATCAATCTGTAACACTTGCTTCAGTTGTAATTTTATAGTTGAAGCAGCTTATGAATCTTTTTTACATTACTAATAATGATAACGTATCATTTGATATTTTGCATAAGCCTCTTCACAAGGCATACATATTCTATAAGCTTCTGTATTCCTTCTTTTGGAACTTTATTTATATTTTCCCCTAACCTAATGGAGGAACAAAGTATGTCAACAACAATAATACATACTTTGTATCATGGAACAATTTTCCCCACTCTTATGGTGCTTAAATTACTTCTGAATTCAGAATAGTAATTTAAAAATATTTATTAATGCCTGAGCATATGCTTTATGTAATGGGTCAAGTCCTACCTGCCCACCAGGTTTAATGACAGGCACTAATTTGCAGCTGCTCTTTATCTCTTCTAATTTAAATGTAATCGAGATAACCCATACCATGTACCTCATTAGTGCAAGTGCTGATCTTTCTATCATATATATTGCTTCCTTCAGTGTTCAGTTTAACAACTTGAACTGATTGATTGTTTGGACAAGTTTTAACTTGCACAGCTTGACCCACTTTAATTAATTTCAAGCACCTGTAATATTGATTAACACTTTGTTAATCACAACAGTTTTCCATGTTCTAGATGTTTCTATTTTCTTTACACAGTGAAAGTGTTAAATAATGATATTATTGTATGGTTTATACCATGAATCTTTACACTAAGGTAATTTTATAATATACATGTACGTTCCCCTTCTTTTTAAAATTTACTTTTGAGTGCAAACCTGAAATCAGTTTTCCCCCCCTTATACAGGTGAACCAATCCTCCTTAGTTATATTAAGTTTTAACCATCATAATACACCTGTAATCCCCCATAATTGGAGATTTCATGACATTTTGTAACCAGATGTTTGCACCTCTTCAACGTACATCAAGCCTTCTTTTCCCCAATTATATAGGTTAAGATAAGGCTATGTTTGGATAATACCACTTCTGCCTTTATTTTGATCCATCATCAAATTTTTTCATTGGATCATAGTTTTTTTCACCGTAAGATAAAAGATCTTTGTCTTTGTTTTGATCCATAATCAAAATTTTTATTGGATCATAGTTTTCCTTCCCAAAGTTTAAAGATCAGTGGTCTGTTCTTTTGTAATTAATATCTTTGATTTATCATAAGGCAGGTATTCTATAATAATCAGGAGTTTAATATATCCTGATTTGTATTAATCTGCAACCCTATGATGCAGATTCGGTAAATTATATATATTTCTTCCTATTAAGCTCCACAACTAATGGCAATTTATTTTATATATTGCAAGTATTACATATTTGCACCATTTTGAAACTTTGAAATTGTATTTCTTATATCTCATATATTTGAGACATGGATATTTATAAATGGATTAACCATTGATATTTAAATAAAACATAAAGTTTCGTATTCTTGAAGTTGGTGAGATACCATATAATTAATGTAGGCAGCTAGGTTTTTCCATAGCCTCACCACTTCCTTTAGATATAGCAAAACTTTTGCTATCTCAGGCACACCTGGCCTCACTTTTATTTTTATTTTATTTGTGGTGTGCATTCATAATTCACATCACCACTTGCAGGGTCTGTCTTTTGCAGCCCTGATCCACTTGGAATTATATCCAAAGAGACTTCCTCCACCCTATCCAGGGTCAGAGTTTTTATTTTTCAATTTGGCACATAGCCATATTTTGTATATTCAAGCCCCTCAGGGTCTTTTTTTGGGGAACTGTTTGGGTACTGTGACCCTAGTCTTCAAGCACCCTCAGGGTTTTTTTGGGGATGTTTGGGTAACCCCCTATGGAGTACTTTCTCCATATCGCAAATTTATTAACTTTTTAAAAATACAGTCTTTCTGACTTTTAAAATATCCTGCCAAAATTGTGGAGCATTTAAACCCTTTCTACCGTATTTTAAACGTACAGTATCGGAACCGGCCCCGTAATTAATCTCTCGTCCCGATCGCTGGGGAATTTCCCTGGGACGTTCTTTTTAAAACTCCGTTATTTTAACAGAGTATATCTGTTCAATTTAAACTTTTAGTTAGTTTTTAAAACCTTTAAAATCCTGGTTTCCACCAGGCACGGAGTTTTCTAGTCCTAAAAAATTTTTTCAACAGCACTTACCTGCCGGTTCCGAACCTACCGCTGTCGAGGAGCTGTCTGTGCAGCTCCTGCTTCTGCCGTCAGCGTCGACGTAATGCCGTTTGCCAGCGCCAGGCGGGTTCTTCACGTAGTCACTCACGTGACTCCGAAGTAAAATTAGTTTTGAGTCTGGAGTTAACTTTGCATTAACTATAATTACCATATAACCATATAACATATAACCATATAACAATTACAGCACGGAAACAGGCCCTCTCGGCCCTTCCAGTCCGTGCCGACCATTTGTTTTCCCCTAGTCCCATTTACCTGCACTCAGACCATACCCCTCCATTCCCTTCACGTCCAAATACCTATCCACTTTACTTTTAAATGTTAAAATCGATCCTGCCTCCACCACTTCTGCTGGAAGCTCATTCCACACAGCCACCACCCTCTGAGTAAAGACGTTCCCCCTCACGTTACCCCTAAACTTCTGTCCCTTAATTCTCATGTCATAATTCTCAAGATAATTGAGATTATCTTAAAAATTTCTATCCAAAAATTAGTGATTTTTATACATTTTGTGAATGAATGCGTTAGATTAGCTTCTAATTGTTGACACTTATCACATATTACGGACACATTTGAGAAAACTCTATTTAATTTGGACTTTGAGAGATGTAATCTATGTATCTTTAAATTGTATCAAGGAGTGTCTAGCATTTAATGAACAATGATGTATATGTTGTAAACTTTAATTCCATACTTCTCTACTGATTACTTGACCTAGTTCATTTTCCCATGCATGTCTATATTTATCCGTATTTGGTAAATCATTTTCCAATAAAATATTATAAATATATGATATTAATTTCTCTGTATTCGGATGTTTATTTAAACATTCATCTAAAATTTCTGTCTTTCTATTCCTAAAATCCAGTGTATTTAATTTAACATAATCTCTAATTTGTAGATATCGAAAATATTCTTTATAATGTAATCCATAATTTTGTTGTAATTCCTGAAATGAGAAATAAGTTTTCCCTGTAAAGATCGCAATCTTATGTATTCCATAGTTTTTCTTCCATTTTAAGAAACCTTTGTCCATCAGTGAAGGTTTAAAAGAAATGTTTACTATTGGAAGAGCTAGTGGTACATTCTGTAATTTTAATGTTTTTTTTTTATTGTTTCCAAATACGTATATTCCACTTTCTATTATTGGGTTTCCTTTATAAGTTTTCTTATGTATTGGAGTATTAGCAAATAAAATCGAACTAATTTCAAAAGGGATACAGTCTTCTTTTTTCCATTTTTAACCAATTTGGTTTGTTTATCTAGTTTCACCCAACCAGAAATTCATATTTTCTATATTAACTGCCCAATAATAAAACATAAAATTAGGCAGTGCAAAGCCACCATTTATTTTTGATTTACATAGATGCTTTTTAATTATTCTATGATTCCCTTATAATCCCAAATAAAATTGGTAACCATGGAGTCCACTTTCTTAAAGAAATTTTTAGGAAGATATATCGGGATCATTTGCAACAAATATAGTAATTGTGGAAGAAAAATCATTTTTTATCGCATTAATCTTACCTAGCATTGAAATAGGTAATGTTTTCCAATATTGAATATTCTTAAATAGTTTATTCAATAAGGGTAAAAAATTAGATTTAAATAATGAATCATATCTTTTTGTTACATAAATTCCAAGATATTTATTTTTTTCATTTGCAATCTTAAAGGGGTATTGTTGTAATATATGTAAGTTATTTCCCATTATTGGCATGTTCACTTTTATTCCAATTAATTCTATATCCTGAAAACGATCCAAATTGAGTTATTAAATCTAACAAGTTAGGAAGACTAATTTCTGGTTTTGTGATATAAAGTAATACATCATCTGCGTACAAAGAGATTTTATTTTCAGTTTCCTTAGTTTCATACCCATATATTTCAGGGTTTGATCTCACAGATTTTGGCTAATGGTTCTATTGCAAGTGCAAACAGTAGTGGTGATAAAGGGCAACCTTGTCTACAGCCTCGGAATAAGTTAAATTTAGTTGTTTAACACTTGGTTTATTAATATTCAAGCTGTTGGTCTAGTACATAGTAATTTAACCCATGTTTTATAAACTTCTCTCCCAATTGAAAAAATTCCATAACCGAAAATAAGTAAGACCATTCAATCTGATCAAAAGCTTTCTCTGCATCCAGTGAGATAATTGATAAATCCTTATTAATATTTCTTTTCGAATATATAATATTAAATAATCTTCTCAGATTGTTTGAAGAGTATCGTTTTGGTATAAATCCTGTTTGATCCGAATGAATCACTTTGTTTAGTCTTTGTGCAAATATTTTTGTTAATATTTTTTGATCAGCATATAAGCATTTAAAAGAGATATAGCTCTATATGACCCTGGGTCATCGAGATTTTTTATCTAATTTAGGTATAAGGGTTATAATAGATTCATTTAGTGTATCTGGTAATTTCTGTTGTGTATAAATGTGTTCATATAGTGTCTTCAAACGTGGGGCTATCATATCATAAAATATTTTATAAAATTCTGCTCCAATACCATCTGGTCCTGGAGTTTTACCATTTTTTTTAATGATCTAATAGTTTCTTCAATTTCTTTAGTAGTTATTTCGACATTTAATACTTCCCTATCTTCTAACTCTAGTCCATTTAGATTACAATTTTTTAAAAATGTTTCTACTCCTATTCGATTTTCTTTTGTTTTAGCTGAGTATAAATTTTTATAATATTGCAAAAATCTCTCGTTTATATCTTTAGTTTGTATTAGTAATTCTCCTTTAACTGATTTGATCCTATATATTAATTTTTCTCCTTCCAATTTTCTTAACTGATGAGCCAATAGTTTATGTGCTTTGTCACCAAATTCAAATTGTATTTGTTTGGTGTATTGGTATAGTTTTACAACTTGGTCTGACTGTTTTTATTTAGTTTATATTTCAATGCAAAGATTTTATTATGTTTTATCATAGTTGGGTTAATGGCATTCTCTGTATCTAATTGTTTAATCTCTCTTTCCAATGCCTGTTGTAGCTTCCGATTCTCTTTATTATAAAATGCTTGAGAAGATATCATAATTCCCCGAACATACGCCTTAAAAGTTTCCCATAAGAGGGATGATGATATTTCTGGTGTATCATTTGTTTCAAAGAAGATCTTGATCTGTTTTGTAATATATTCTTGAGTTATTTTGTCCTTTAAAATTTGTGGATTAAATCTCCATTGATCTTGTTTTTCCATTTTACCCGTTATTTTCATCTTAAAAGTTAAGGGTGCGTGATCTGAAATTATAATATTATGATATTTTGAATTATACGTAAGTGGAATAAGTTTTAAATGACATGAGAATTAAGGGACAGAGGTTTCGGGGTAATGTGAGGGGGAACTTCTTTACTCAGAGGGTGGTGGCTGTGTGGAATCAGCTTCCAGCAGAAGTGGTGGAGGCAGGATCGATTTTAACATTTAAGAGTAAAGTGGATAGGTATATGGACGTGAAGGGAATGGAGGGGTATGGTCTGAGTGCAGGTAGATGGGACTAGGGGAAAACAAATGGTCGGCACGGACTGGAAGGGCCGAGAGGGCCTGTTTCCGTGCTGTAATTGTTATATGGTTATATGGTTAAATCTACCAGAAAATAATCTATTCTTGAATAAGTTTTATGCACGGCTGAGTAAAATGAGTATTCTCGTCCTGTTGGATTTTGCGATCTCCATACATCTTTAATATTACTAGTGTCTATATATGCATTTATTAACTCACTGGAGTGTGATTTAAGTTTTCGTTGTTTTGATGATCTAATCAAATAAGGATCAAGTGTGCAGTTTAAATCTCCCCAATTATTAGATTATGTTGTGATAATTCAGGATAGTATTAAAAAAAATTTTTTTTAATCGAGGGCTATCAAAACATCTTGGGGCCGTATTTGATTTATTATTATTTTAATAACAAAACAATCACTTTTTGTGTATAGAATTCTCCTATTACAATAATATATATCTACCGTCACTATCTGTTATTATTGAAGTATATTTTTTTTTGTTTAAAATGCAGTGCCTTTACGAATTATATTGCTACACCTCTAGACTTGTGTGTAAAAGAAGAGTGATATACTTTATCATCCATTTGGCTTTTAATCTATGTTCTGCCTCTTTTTCAGTCAAGTGTGTCTCTTGGATAAACGCAACATCTATTTTAAGTGCTTTGAAATGTGCTATACCTTACCCCTCTTAATTGGTTCGTTAATACCTTTAACATTCCAGCTACAAAACGTTATGCCTCCATTCCCCTGATTTGTATGTAGGTCTTGCAATCTTTTATCTAAAGGGATGTATACTAGAGCAAATGGTACGTTCGACATACCAGACCTTTCACCTGAACCCCGAATAGACGAATTTCAAGACCCTTGATTTTCTCCATCATATATATATATCTCCTTTGTATTAATTGATAATTCCACTCAAATATAAAGTATAATAGTAATAATCAGAGTAGTATTAAAAAAGGGATAGATTAAGAGATTAGTAAAGTGCTCAAAGAAAGAAAACTACATCTATGTGTGTGTAGTTAGTGTTAGCCCTACTAACATGGCTAGCAGTCTAAGGACTTCCGTATTGAATGTTAAATGTTATCCATCACCATGATTCATAAAATTAATATTACACAAAAAAACAGAGATTTACTATTTAAACCGGGGATATTAAACTATGATATATAAATAGTTTCCATAGTCAGGTATAATGACATATATACGTAGTACTAATAGAAAATTAAATAATATAAACATATTAATAAAGAAAAAAAAGTCTAAAGTTAAAATAAGAAAATAAATAAATAAATCAAAAAAAATATAAAAAATTAATGAAAAAACACAATTTATGAAAAAACATTTTTAAAAAAAAAACTAAAAAGAAAAGAAATAATAAAAAAAATACAAGGGGAGATAAATGAAGTCAAAATTTATATTCATAATTTATATTTACTATTTACTTAATTCTTCTAGTTAGTCGGTTATAATTAATTATTAATTATTAATCAATAATCAACAATCAATAATCAATAATCAACAATTACTAGCTCCAATATTAACGATACCAGTGTGTTAAATTTAATATATGTTTATGTATGTTAATATATGGTTAATTATTTAGATAATATATTACTATTCTAAATAGGGGTTGGACAGGCTAGATGCAGGAAGATTGTTCCCGATGTTGGGGAAGTCCAGGACAAGGGGTCACAGCTTAAGGATAAGGGGGAAATCCTTTAAGACCGAGATGAGAAAGACTTTTTTTCACACAGAGAGTGGTGAGTCTCTGGAACTCTCTGCCACAGAGGGTAGTTGAGGCCAGTTCATTGGCTATATTTAAGAGTGAGTTGGATGTGGCCCTTGTGGCTAAGGGGATCAGAGGGTATGGAGAGAAGCAGGTACGGGATACTGAGTGGATGATCAGCCATGATCATATTGAATGGCGGTGCAGGCTCGAAGGGCTGAATGGCCTACTCCTGCACCTAATTTCTATGTTTCTATGTTTTCTAAATATTAGTATTCATGGAAGCAGTCTTCAATCCAAATCTCCTCGATTCTCCCATCCGCTCCTTCTCCGTCTTCTTTAGATGAAACAAGTCCATAGTTTATTATAATCTTCAACCAATCTTGAAAATACAGTTTAATTGTTCCTTTAATTCAACTATGAAGGTTTCATTCAGTCTTCTTCGCTGTCCTTAATCCTTTGGGCAAATTTCAATGCGTCTTCTGGGTTTTTGAAGTAATGCTCTTCCTGATTGTAAGTAACTCTCAGTGTTGCTGGGTATCTCAAAGTATACTTCGGATTCTTCACTTGCCTCAGGATTCTTTTGGTTTCTTTAAACGCATTCCGTTTCTTAGAGACCTCTGCTGGATAGTCTCGGTAGATACTGATTGAGTCACTTCATATTTAAAGATTTCTGCTTTTTTTTTTTTTTTTTCTAATATTTATTTATTATAGAAACAAAATAATAACCAGTACATTATATTTCATAGTAAATAGTACATAGTCTTAATAATTGATTCATACTAATAATATTATTTTATACTGTATTATCCTTAATTATAAATTTCCAAAGTTGTATATTTTATTAACTAGAGATACATAATACTAATAATACATTTATAATATTAGAATTATACTCATACTATTAGTAATTTTCATTTTATCTCTAATTTTTTTAGTATAAGGCCAAAAATTTTATGAATTATTGATAACAAAAAGTTAGTAAAACGTATAATTTCCATTATTTCTTCCTAATGTTAACAATATTTATATTATCGCTAAATTTAAATTTAAAATTATTGTACCATTAAAGTACATATTTTTATATAATTAAAAATATAAAATACTAAAATACTAATAATACTAATAATATTCTCATAAATCTAATAATATTTATATTTGTACTAATATTAAGAAATTAAGATAATGTGTTTTCTATATTGTTTTTTTTTTCATTTTTTTTTTATATAGATATAAGAAAATAGAAAAGTTAAGAAAAAGAATAAAGAGTAAGAAAAGGTTTGGATGGAGAATAAAATATTCGTCATTAATCCGTCCTTATAGATATATTCATGATTTATTATATGTATTTCTTCATCCATTCAAATATCCAGCCTCAGTCAGGTCCTCGCGCCGAACCATTATGACCCTGTAAATATCTCAATTATGGAGACCAAATCCGTCTGAAGAGATCTAACCTATCCATAAGGACAAGACTCAATCTCTCCAAATGGAGTGTCACAGACATTTCTATATTCCACATTTTGATTGTTGGGAATGCAGGGCCTTTCCAAAATTTTAATATTAATTTTTTCCCAATTATTAAACCATAGTCAATGAAAGTTCTTTGATTCATTGTTATTAATTGCGTCATTTCAATTATTCCAAGATAATTAACTTTGGGTCAGGGTTATATCTATATTGATAACGGTCGAAATTATTTTAAATATTTCCTTCCATATTCTACAATTTTTTATGCAGTTAGTAATGAGTGTGTCAATTTGCTTCTGAAATTTGACATTTGTCACATATGGGAGATATCTTTGGAAAAAATATTATGTATTTAGATTTAGAGTAATGTAATCTATGTAATATTTAAACTGTATAAGAATGTTTAGCGTTTAATGAACTATAATGTATATGTTGTAAACTTTCATCCCATATTTCTGGTCTTATTATTTGGCCTAATTCCTTTTCCCAAGACTCTCTGTATATTTCTGTTGATGGAGTATCATTTTCCAATAAAATATTATATATATGATATCATTTTTTCCATATTTGGATGTTTATTCAAACATTCATCTAAAATTTCTATTTTCTATTTCCCTAAATTCATATATATTTGCAGAGGCATAGTTTCTAATTTGTAAATATCTGAAATATTCTTTATTATGTAGCCCATAAATTTGTTGCAACTCTTGAAATGAAAGAAAAGTGTTTTCCTTATAAAGATCACCCATCTTAGAAATTCCTTTATTTTTCCATTGTAAAAAAGCCTTATCCAAAATTGAAGGTTTAAACATAAAAATTATTAACAATCTTAGACTTAGTGGTATAGATTTTAGTTTTAATGCTTGCTTTATTTGTTTCCATATGCGGATTCCCCACCCACCTAAGTAATGATCTAATGTATACAGTTGAAATCTCCACCAATTATCAAATTGTATTGCGTTTAATTCCGGAATATTATTATAATACTTTTTTAAAAAAACAATGGACTATCGAAATTTGGTCCATATATATTAACAAGAATCACTTTTTCTGTATTTAATTCTCCTATCACAATAATATATCTACAATCTTTATCATCTATGGTTGATATATGTTTAAATAAAGTACCTTTACGAAATAATAATTGCTACACCTCTTGATTTATGTGTAAAAGAAGAATGATATATTTTATCTATCCATTTAGCTTTCAACCTGTTTTCCGCCTCTTTTTTTAGGTGGGTCTCTTGAATGTAAATTACATCAGCTTTACTTGCCTTTAAATATGTCAATACTTTTCCTCTCTTTATCGGTTCATTAATACCTTTAACATTCCAACTGCAAAATGTTAATCCCTCATTCCCCGTATTTCTTTTAAGTCTTGCATTTTAGATTTATGGGGATCTACAGGATCTAAGGATCAGCGCAATAGACCCAACCTTACACCTGAAACCTGAATGGATGTAATTTAAATCTCTTTTTTGCCCCTCATGAATATATCTCCCTTGGTACATTATATTACTCCAATCAAACCAAAGATTACTATAGATATAAAGATAGATAAAAAAATAAATAGAGGTATTGTGTGTAAAAGTAAAAAGAACTACATCTAGAATCGATGTAGTTTGTGCCAGCCCATATTAAGATGGCTATACATCTAACGACTTCCGTCATCGATGTTATTAACACGACCAGCTCCTGGAATTAGGGAAATATTATTCCTTAACAATATTTTAACGGGGGTATAATATATATAATTAAAAAAGGGGGAGGGGGAATGATAATAAAAAACAGGAAGGGGAGAAAGAAAGAAAAAAGAGGAAAAATAAAAATTCATCCTTTAAAAATATCAATATCTAAAGATAACTTAAAAATCTAAATAATACTTAAACATAAAAAATACATAGGCTATAAAAAGAAGAATAACATACAATTAATTCAATTCAAAAAGGAAAAATTTATTATTAATTATTAGTAATAGTGATTAATAATAGTGAACATTCCTAATTAATAAAAAAAAAAGGTGGGAAAAACTAATAATAAACCGTGTTATAATCTTAATATGTGTGTTATTTATTTATATTAGTTATATGTTAGAACTAATTATCAATGTCCAGATATCCAGATAACGTTTTCGAATCTCGTTTAAATTCCTCTCCTTTCCGTTCGACATTGTCTATTCCATCAAGTCCAATATCATCTTGAAGAGTCTCAGTAAAATATTAAAAGTCCATGTTGAATATCTGAGAATGATAAAAGTCAGTATATTACTTGCTTGTAGGTACTCTTCAGGTCTTGAACTGCTGAGCAAATTCCAATGCTGCGGTTGGGGTCTTGAAAAAGTGTTCTGCATTCTTATAAGAAACTCTTAAAGTCGCTGGGTAATTCAAACCATATCTCAGATTTTCTACTCCACGCATAAGACTTTTGGCTTCATTGAATGCTTTTCGTTCCTGGCGACCTCTGGTGGATAGTCTCGATAGATACTATCCTTGACCTTCAAATGTCAAGTTTTTAGTTTTTCGAAGCTTTTTCGCATAATCTCATCCAGAACAAAGTCAAATTGTACCTTTATAATCATTTGTCTGGGAGGAGCGTTGGGTCTGGTCTGACGTCTACTGACTCTGTGGGCACGAGCTAATAAAGGCATTTCTTCCAGAGATAGAACTTCTTTGAGTAATTTAGCAGTGAACTCTTGAGGGCCGTCGATATTCTCTCGACCCTCAGGAATCCCTTACAATTCTCAGATTTTGCCTTCTCTGATGTCCTTCTAGCTCAGTACATTTCTCTGCTGTTTTAGTCAGCATGCTTATCAGACGTTCATTTTCTGTAAACAGGTTCGCTGTAGTCAAAGCATTCGTCTCAGCTGTTTGCTCAAGGTTCTTATTTCAGCCATCTGTTGTTTCTTCAGTATTTCTTCAATAGGATTAACCATATTATCGATGTTCTTTTTTAAACTTTTCCAGTTTTTTATCCATCTTTTTCTCCATGACGATTAAACATTTCAATAAATTCTTCCTTTAAAATCATCCGACATTTTCTTAACCTTTTTTTCAATATTTAACTTTGTTTCCTGTTTTAAATTCTTTCAGTTGATTTTCATCTGATTCAGCTGATATCCATCAACTATTTATTTGATTTATTTCTCCTTTATATCTTTTATTTCTCCCTTTAATTCTTCCTTTAAGCTAACCATCTGATGAAAAAAAGATTTCAGTTCCTCACCTTCCATTTTTTGTCCCTGGTTTTTTGGACACATCTTCCAGGGATCGAGTCCTACTCGACTCCCTGAGGCTTCACTTGGCCTTCTACCCGGTCTCTGCCGGGTTTGTCGAACTTTACCCCTTGTCGGTAGGGCTCCGTGAGACCGACATAGTTCATCGCGCGCCTGAATGACGTCACTCGGCACAGTCGGTGAAGAAACAGCAAGCAGTTTGTTGCAGGCAGCCGTAAGTCTTTTAAAACCCCCGTTTTTTACAATTTTTTTTTGCGGAGCTGGCTGGCGCTATACTCTAGGGCTCCATAGCGCCACCGGAAGATTTCTGCTTTTTACCACGTTATTCATCATATCTTCCAAAACATAATCATATTGGACTTTGACTTATCATTTGTCTTGGAGGAGCATCGTGCTTTGTACAACGTCTCATAACTCTGTGTGCTCGGGCTATCAAAGGTTTTTCTTCCAGAGATAGAACCTTTTGTAGTAAATTTGCAGTAAATTCTCGGGTATCTTGATTTCTTTTCTCTCCCCTTCTCGAATACCCACGATCCTTAGATTCTGCCTTCTCTGGCGTCCTTCCAGCTCAGTACACTTATCAGTAACTTTGGCCAGTAAGTCAGATAATCGTTGACTTTCTTTGGCGATAGTTTTCATAGTCTGAGTATTTGTTTGGACTGTTTCCTCAAGGTCTTTTATGGTTGTTGATTGTAACACAATTTCTTCCAGCACTGGTTCCATTTCTTTTTTCCAACTTTTTTTCAATTTTTTCATGCAGCTCTTCCATTATACTTGCAAATTTTTTGGTCACAACTTCAGTAATTTCCTTTCGGAGCATTTCTGATAAATTCGTGGCCGAGAGATTAATTTCAGATTTTAACTCCTTCATCTCAATCTTGATTTTCTTCATTTCGTCCATAAAGTTCATTTTTTCCAATTCCACCTTTAATTCAGACTTCATTTCTTTCTTTAATTCTGCCATTTCTTGCACAAAAAAAATTTTAAGTTCTTCCAGTTCCGATTTTTTTCTCGATTTTTTTAACACATCTTCAAGGGACTGTGTCCTACCTGAGGCTGAGGCTTCAGTTGGGCCTTGTTCCTGTTCAGCCATTTTGTTTTGAAATCGGAGTCTGGATCTCTCCGGTGGTGGGCTGCGGTGCATTGACATTACCGTCGCAGGCCTGATGACGTCACTCACGGCAGCCGGTGCAGATGCAGAAGCAGCAGGAGCAGCAGGTAGGTTTTTTCAGCGTTTTCTCCCCGTTTTTTTCCCGTTTCTTCACGGCGGTGGCTGGCGTTGCCTTCTACTCCTCCATAGCGCCACCCGCTTTTTGGCTTTTTAAATGGCTTTCAAAAAATGGGTTTTGCTGGCTTGCGAAGGTTTTGGCCAATTGACTTGGCTATTAAAGAGCTTTCAGAAAACGTGCTTTGTTGGCTTGCAAAGTGTTTGCCCAATTGGGTTGGCTTTTAAAGGGCTTTCAGAAAATGTGTTTTTTTGGCTTGCAAAGTGTTTACCCAACTGGCTTGGCTATTAAAGGACTCTCAGAAAACGTGTTTTGTTGGCTTTCAAAGTGTTTGCCCAATTGGCTTTTTGGCTTTTTAAAGGGCTTACAGAAAATGTGTTTTGTTGGCTTGCAAAGCGTTTACCCAATTGGCTTTTTAGCTTTTTAAAAGGCTTTCAGAAAATGTGTTTTGGTGATTTGCAAAGTGTTTGCCCGATTGGCTTTTTGCCTTTTTAAAGGGCTCTCGGAAAACGTGTTTTGGTGGTTTGCAAAGTGTTTGCCCAATTGGCTTGCCTTTTAAAGGGCATGCAGAAAACGTGTTTTATTGGCTAGCAAAGTTTGCCCAATTGGCTATTTGGCTTTTCAAAGTGCTTTCAGAAAATGTGTTTTGTTGGCTTGCAAAGTGTTTGTCCAAATGGCTTGGCTATTAAAGGCTTCTCATAAAATGTGTGTTGTTGGCTTGCAAAGTGTTTGCCCAATTGGCTTTTTGGCTTTTCAAAGGGCTTTCAGAAAATTTGTTTTGTTGGCTTCCATGTGTTTGCCCAATTGGCTTTTTAGCTTTTTAAAGGACTTACAGAAAATGTGTTTTGTTGGCTTGCAAAGTGTTTGCCAATTGATTTTTCGCTTTTTAAAAGGGTTTCAGAAAATGTGATTTGTAGGCTTGCAAAGTGTTTGCCCAATTGGCTTTTTGGCCTTTTTAAAGTTTTCATTTACATGGTGCCACTTCTGACACCATGTAAATGAAAACTTTACAAGCTCTTAAGTGTACAACATCTTTTAATGATAGCACTGGGTATTACACACACCTTCAAGCACCGGCTACATTTTCTACTGAGGGGAAGGGCGTTATGATTGATGTTAACTGGGCGGGGTTAATGGGAGTGAGGTAACTATATTATTGGTTGCATATAAAACCATCTACAAAGGGCTTTCAGAAAATGTGTTTTGTTGGCTTGCAAAGTGTTTGCCCAATTGTCTTGGCTATTAAAGGGCTCTCAGAAAACGTGTGTTGTTGGCTTGCAAAGTGTTTGCCCAATTGGCCTGACTATTAAAGGGCTTTCAGTAAACGAGTTTTGTTGGCTTAAAGTGTTTGCCCAATTGGCTTGGCTATTAAAGGGCTCTCAGAAAAACGTGTTTTGTTGGCTTTCAAAGTGTCTGCCCAAATGGCTTGGCTTTTAAATGGCTTTCAGAAAATGTGTTTTGTTGACTTGCAAATTGTTTGCCCAATTGCTTTTTAAAGGGCTTTCAGAAAATGTGTTTTGGTGGCTTGCAAAGTGTTTGCCTAATTGGATTTGCTATTAAAGGGCTCTCAGAAAACGTGTTTTGTTGGCTTGCAAAGTGTTTGCCCAATTGGCTTGGCTATTAAAGGGCTCTCAGAAAATGTGTTTTGTTGGCTTGCAAAGTGTTTGCCTAATTGGCTTGCCTATTAAAGGGCTCTCAGAAAACGTGTTTTGTTAGCTTGCAAAGTGTTTGCCCAATTGGCTTTTTGGCTTTTTAAAGGGCTTTCAAAAAATTGGTTTTGTTGGCTTGCGATGTATTTGCCCAATTGGCTTTTTGGCTTTGTAAAGGGCTTTCAGAAGATGAGTTTTGTTGGCTTGCAAAATGTTTGCCCAATTGGCTTGGCTATTAAAGGGCTCTCAAAAAATGTGTTTTGGTGGCTTGCAAAGTGTTTACCAAATTGGCTTGGGAATTAAAGGGCTCTCAGAAAATGTTGTTTGTTGGCTTGCAAAGTGTTTGCCTATTGGTTTGGCTATTAAAGAGCTCTCAGAAAACGTGTTTTGTTGGCTTGCAATGTGTCTGCCCAATTGGCTTGGCTTTTAAAGGGCTTTCAGAAAATGTGTTTTGTTGGCTTGCAAAGAGTTTGCCTAATTGGCTTGGCTATTTAAGGGCTCTCAGAAAATGTTGTTTGTTGGCTTGCAAAGTGTTTGCCCAATTGGTTTGGCTATTAAAGGGCTCTCAGAAAACGTGTTTTGTTGGCTTGCAAAGTGTTTGCCCAATTGGGAGAACAACGATGTGCCTTCCCGAGCCCCCATTCACTGTGATGGTATTTCAGTCTCAGTCACAGAGGCCGACGTCAGGAAATCCTTCAGAGGGGTGAACCCTAGAAAAGTGCCTGGACCTGATGGTATAACTGGTCGTGTTCTAAAAACCTGTGTGGACCAACTGGCTGGAGTTTTTACGGACGTTTTCAACCTCTCACATCTGAGGTCTGAGGTTCCCACCTGCTTCAAAAAGGTATCAATTATACCAGTGCCCAAGAAGAGCAAGGTGACGTGCCTCAATGACTATTGACCTGTGGCACTAACGCCTGTGGTGATGAAGTGTTTTGAGAGGTTGATCATGGCGCAAATCAACTCCTACCTCGACAAAAACCTGGACCCACTGCAGTTCGCTTACCGCCACAACAGATCAAAGGTGGATGCGATCTCGCTGGCTCTCCACTCCACTCTGGACCACTTGGACAACAAAAACTCATATGTCAAGCTGTTATTCATCGATTACAGTGCGGCATTTAATACTAGCATCCCCTCCAAGCTGGTTACCAAACTCGCAGAACTGGGTCTCTGCGCATCCCTCTGCAACTAGATCCTTGACTTCCTTGTTCACAGACCACAGTCTGTTCATATTAGTGGAAATGTGTCCGACTCGATAACAATCAGCACGGGAGCACCTCAAGGCTGCGTGCTCAGCGCCTGCTGTACTCTCTCTATACTCATGACTGCATAGCCGGTCACAGTGCGAACTCCATCATCAAGTTCACTGACGATACCACTGTTGTGGGACGTGTCACTGATGGCGATGAGTCGGAGTACAGAAGAGAGATCGTGCAACGATCCATATGGTGCCAGCACAATAATCTGGCCCTCAACACCAGCAAAACCAAGGAACTGATTGTGGACTTTGGAAGGTGTAGGATGGGGACCCACAGTCCTGTTGCAATGTTCAAGGACTCGGCAACGGACTTGAACGAATACGCCACAGTCGTTACAGACTTCATTAAGAAATGTGTGGAGGACTGCATCCCTACAAAAACCTTCCGAGTGTTTCCCAATCAGAAACCTTGGATCAACTTTGAGATCCGCACTCTTCTGAAGACCAGACACCAGGCATTCATGACTGATGATGCAGAGGTCTATAAGAAGTCCAGATACGACCTTGGTAAGACCATCAAAAAGGCCAAAAGGGACTTTTGGTGACACTTTTGAAAAATATAAAGGTGGATAAGTCTCCAGGTCCTGACAGGATATTCCCTAGGACATTGAGGGAAGTTAGTGTAGAAATAGCAGGAGCTATGACAGAAATATTTCAAATGTCATTAGAAACGGGAATAGTGCCGGAGGATTGGCGTACTGCGCATGTTGTTCCATTGTTTAAAAAGGGTTCAAAGAATAAACCTAGCAATTATAGACCTATTAGTTTGACGTCAGTGGTGGGCAAATTAATGGAAAGGATACTTAGAGATAATATATATAAGCATCTGATAAACAGGTCTGATCAGGAACAGTCAACATGGATTTGTGCCTGGAAGGTCATGTTTGACAACCTTCTTGAATTTTTTAAGCGGTAACTAGGGAAATTGATGAGGTAAAGCAGTGGATGTTGTCTATATGGATTTCAGTAAGGCCTTTGACAAGGTTCCCCATGGAAGGTTGGTTCAGAAGGTTCAATCTTTGGGTGTTAATGGCGGAGTAGCAAGATGGATTCAACAGTGGCTGAATGGGAGATGTCAGAGAGTAATGGTGGATGGCTGTTTGTCAGGTTGGAAGCCGGTGACCAGTGGGGTGCCTCAGGGATCTGTGTTGGGTCCACTGTTGTTTGTCATGTACATCAATGATCTGGATGATGGGGTGGAAAATTGGATAAGTATGCAGATGATACTAAGATAGGTGGTATTGTGGATAATTCTCAAAAGTCTACAGAGAGATTTGGGCCATTTGGAAAAGTGGGCTGAAAGATGGCAGATGGAGTTCAATGCTGATAAGTGTGAAGTGTTACATCTTGGCAGGACAAATCAAAATAGGACGTACATGGTGTAGATGCTTGTGTGTATACCTTTAATTGCTGGTGTGTTATCCATGCTAACCACTCCCCCCAGCAGTCGGTATAATCGTAGCCTGCACGCCCCTAGCTCGCTCTCTGGTGCTTGTGACAGACCACGTACAGCCAGGGCTATGTAGGCTGTGTGTTTAATAAACGTTCTGAAGACTTAAAGACATTCTGGTACGATCTTCATGGTGTCAGAAGTGGTAGTTCCTGCGTCTGTGTTGTTTCGCGTTTTATTTTGTTATTCCCAGTAACCCCCCCCCCGGTTCCTGCGATGGCTTCTGCTTGCCGTAAGCCTGACGTCCTGGTCTTTGATGCGGACATCACTCATCGCTGGAGTGTGTTCCGTCGGGACTTTGAACATTACGTTGCTATTGCCCACCCTGCTGTGACCCCCCGCCGTCAAAGCTTCCCTGCTGCTAAACTTGCTGGCTCGGAGGCGCTCGAGCGTTCGGAGTCGTTCGTCTATGGACAGGGTGAGAGTGCTACTGACCCCGACTGCTTAATTGCTAAATTTACGGCGTTATGTGACCTCCCCCACTAATCACATTCTGGAGCGTTTTAAGTTGTTCTCCCAGACGTCAGAACCCTGGGGAGTCTATTGACAATTTCATGGCCTCGTTGCGGCAGCTGGCTCGCCGATGTAACCTGCGTGACCTGACCCCCCGATGCTTTGACCCGTGACATTTTGGTCTTTGGTTTGAGGGATGAAAAACTGCGTTCTGAACTGTTGCGGAAGCCTGATCTGACACTACAAGAGGCACTGCATGCTTCTCGCCTGGCCGAGGCTGTCTCCTCCGCTGTGCCTGACCCTGTGGTTCACACGGCCAGCCTCGCTGGTCCCAGATACACTGCTCCTCGTGACAGAGGGCAAGACCGTTGCTGGGCTCCAGACCGCCTCAACGGTGTCCCAATTGTAACTTTGTCTCCCACCGTTTTAATGTGTGCCCTGCGTTGGGGAAGACCTGTAACTTTTGCAACAAGCTCGGGCACTTTGCAGTGGTATGCCGTTCCCGTGGGAACAATGCCCAGCCGCAGCAGAAGCCGTCTCGTTATCTGACTCGTGAATGATTCAGTGTCTGGTTCGCATCTGCAGCACGATGAATCTTCCCCCCCGTCTGACCCTGAGTCTTCGCAGAGCGAGCTGGAGGTGTTTTCCTTGCGAGGTGCAGCTGGACTGATAACGGACCCGACTATCCGTCTCACGGTGAATTGGCACGGCCTTCTCTGCCAAGGTTCGATACTGGGGCGGCTGCCAACGTTATGTCAACCGCCTGTTTTTAACTTTAACAAGATAAGAAATAATGAGCCTGTTTCCACAGAAGTGGGGGTTCTGCGTGCCTATGGGGGCTGCTTGTTTATGTGGGGAAGGTCACTCAACTGCACGGTGCGGGGTCGGCCACTCGGCCCCTCTCCTTCTTCCTACTGGACGGTCAATGTGTTCCCCTGCTCGGCGTGGAGGCCTGCCAAGACCTCGGGTTGGTGCGTTTCCACAGCGATGTCCACCTGGTTGAGGCGTCCCTGGATCCGCTGGCAGAGTTCCCAGACCGGTTTGGACTCGAAGCTGGGGAAGTTGCCTTGGCAGCTATAGGATTGACATCGACCCTGACGTTACGCCGGTTGTCCGTCCCCCCGCACCGTGTGTTCCTTTGCCATGAGGGGCAAGGTCGAGTCTGCTCTTCGCGAGATGGTGGCCATGGGCATCCAGGCGCCCGTCACAGCCTCTACCCAATGGGTTTCGACTATGGTCGTTGCTGCAAAGAAGGACAAGAGCGAAATACGGATCTGCATCAACCCCAAAGACTTGAACTTGGCCCTTCAGGCGCCCGTACTATCCCATGCGGACGGTGGAGGAAGTTGCTGCACAGATCGGCCCTGCAACCATGTTCTCGGTTCTTGATGCCAAGAGTTCGTTTCTGGCAGATTCCTCTGGACGAGCGGTCCTCGCACCTGACGAACTTCAGTACACCTTTCGGCAGGTAACGCTTCCTCCGCAATGCCGTTCGGGATCAACTCTGCTAGCGAGGTGTTTTTCCAGAGGACCATGGAACAGCTGTTTGCTGGACTTCCGTGTGCCATCATTGTCGACGACATCCTGGTTTATGGGAAGGAGATGTCGCGGAGCACGACCGCCACCTTCGTCAGGTGCTGCTGCGGGCCCGGGAGATTAACCTGAAGCTTAACCCGAAAAAATGCAGGTTCCGAGTCCCTGAGGTCACCTACGTGGGGCATGTTTTCACGGCATCGGGGCTGAAGCCCGACCCGCAAAAGAACGACCGCCATTTCCGAGATGCCTGCGCCTGTTGATGTGCCTGGACTGCAGCGCTTCCTGGGCATGGTCAACTACCTGGGAAAGTTCATTCCTGACCTAAGTGAACTGAGTGCCCCTCTGCGGGAATCTGGTGAAAAAGGACACTGCCTGGGTTTGGTTCCCGCAACACCAGCACGCGTTTGACAGCCTCAAGTCCAAGCTGGTCAGCATGCCGACGCTGAAGTATTTCGACCTCCGGCGCCCCATTGTTCTCACGTGTGATGCCTCTAAGTTTGGCCTCGGGGCTGCCTGCCTGCAGATCCATGACGGGGTGCAACTGCCTGTGTCTTACGCGTCCCGCACGATGACGCACGCTGAACAAAACTATGCCCAGATTGAGAAGGAGCTGCTGGCGGTTGTCTTCGCCTGCTCCAAGTTCAAGGACTATATCCTGGGCAACTGTTTCAACTGTCGAGACGGACCACCAGCCGCTGGTCATCATTCTCAACAAGCCGATACACATGGCCTCCTCCCGGCGTCCAGCGCATGATGCTCCAGCTGCAGCGTTTCACTTTCACGGAGGTTTACCGCAAGGGCAAGGACATGGTTCTTGCGGACACGCTGTCGCGAGCGCCTCTTTCATCCACGATTCGACATCCATATGAGGCGTCCGATCTGATGGTTCTGGGGCGTGAACTTCGTGCCCCTCCAGTCAGTTGAAGTCCCTGGCCGAGCATACAGCGGCAGACGCTTCGCTACAGCAGCTGGCCGAGGTCATCAAGCATGGTTGGGCCCGACCGACGTTTTCTTCTCTGCCAGACGCGGTGGCACCTTACTTCTTGGTCCGTGACGAGTTGGTGCTGCGTGGTGGTGTGATCGTGAAGTGGCACAAGGTGGTGGTGCCCGAAGCACTACGTGAACAGTAATTTTGAGACCGCTCATCGTGGACATCCCGGGGCCGAGGCGAACCCTTGCAGTCGCTCAGAGCCAGTTCTTCTGGCCCGACATGCCTTCGCTACTTCCGGGATAGGGTCTCCGCGTGCCCTACCTGCAACAGCCTCGCTCCACAGCAACAGCGGCAGCCGCTCCTGCAGCAGCCAGCTGCTGACCTGCCATGGTCCTGCGCTAGCGACCGATATCTTCGAGTTGGCACGGAAAGCACTTCCTGGTACTTGTCGACTCGTACTCCGGCTGGTTTGAGGTTTTGACCAGCTTCACTCCCTCTCTTCCGCCGCGGTCATCGACAAGCTGCGCCGCCACTTTGCCACATTCGGGTCCCCCGTCAGCCTGCAGTCGGACAACGGCAGCCAGTTCACCAGTGCCGAGTTCCGGGAGTTTGCTGACCGTTGGAACTTTCGACATTACACCAGCAGCCCGGAATACCCGCAGAGCAATGGACTGGCCGAGCGCGCGGTCCGCAGTGCTAAAGACTTTGTTGGAACGTTGCCGTCTGTCCCGCTCCGACATCTACCTGGCCCTGCTGAACCTCCGCAACATCTCCCCCCGACCGTGCCCTGGGCTCCCCGGCTCAGCGCCTAATGTCCCGAGTGACGAGGCCCACGGTCCCGGTGTCTCAGCAGTCCCGTCCCCGTCCGTCCTTAAACCTGCCTTAGTCCGGGAACGCATTGCTGTCAGACACCGTATCCAGAAGCGTTCCCACGATAGGTCTTGCCGTGTCCTCTGTCCTCTTCTCCCCGGTCAGGTGGTCCGTATGTGGTCCTCTTCTCGGCCGCTCCAGGCTGGCTGTGGTCGTCGGCCTCTGCCGGTTCCCCTCGCTCCTACCTTGTCAACCGCGACGGCAAGGTGTAACCGCCGGTCCCTGCCGGCATCTCCGGCTCGTGAACGAGCCTCTCCCTCCCCCGGCGGCTCCGTATGCCCCTCCGCTGCCTCTGTCGCAGCCCCTGTGCTCCCCCCGCTCCTCTGGGGGCCGCCTCCCCTCGTCCTCCTCACGGAACGTCTTTCTTCCTTTTCTCCGGGATCCCCACCTTTCTCTTCGGCCTCCCTCCCCGCTGTCTTCGTCGTCTGGGGGATCTCCTCTCCGTAGCCCTCCCTGGTCCCTAGCCCCCACCTTGATCCGGCGTTCCCGCTTGTTGCTGTCGGGGAGGGAGGTGATGGCGAGGTGCGGACCCGGTCTGGTCGCCTGGTCAGGCCGCCGGTCCGCTATGGCGATTACGTGTGATTATGTATCCCTGTACTTTTACTGTCTGTACTTACCCTGGCGCATGAAGACGTGGTCGCCCTGTCACTCACTGCTTGCTTTTTTT
This sequence comes from Okamejei kenojei, assembly GCA_035221665.1. Classification (NCBI taxonomy): domain Eukaryota; kingdom Metazoa; phylum Chordata; class Chondrichthyes; order Rajiformes; family Rajidae; genus Okamejei; species Okamejei kenojei. The sequence goes on along the minus strand of CM069168.1, from coordinate 3,106,920 downwards.
GGTAGAGGAAGGATGTAGATGCTTGTGTGTATACCTTTAATTGCTGGTGTGTTATCCATGCTAACCACTCCCCCCAGCAGTCGGTATAATTGTAGCCTGCACGCCCCTAGCTCGCTCTCTGGTGCTTGTGACAGACCACGTACAGCCAGGGCTATGTAGGCTGTGTTTTAATAAACGTTCTGAAGACTTAAAGACATTCTGGTACGATCTTCACATGGTAAATGGTAGGGAATTGAGGAATGCTGTGGAACAGAGGGATCTAGGAATAACTGTGCATAGTTTCCCTGAAGGTGGAATCGCATGTAGATAGGGTGGTAAAGAAAGCCTTTGGTGTGCTGGCCTTTATAAATCAGAGCATTGAATATAGGAATAGGGAAGTAATGTTAAAATTGTACAAGGCATTGGTAAGACCAATTCTGGAGTATGGTGTACAATTTTGGTCGCCTTGTTATAGGAAGGATGTCAACAAAATAGAGAGAGTACAGAGGAGATTTACTAGAATGTTGCAGGGTTCCAGCAACTATTTACAGAGAAAGGTTTTGAACAAGTTAGGTCTTTATTCTTTGGAGCGCAGAAGGTTTAAGGGGGGGACTTGGATTGAGGTCTTTAAAATGATGAAAGGGATAGACAGAGTTGACGTGGATAAGCTTTTTTTTTTCCCATTGAGGGTAGAGAAGATTCAAACAAGAGGGCATGACATGAGAATTAAGGGACAGAAGTTTAGGGGGTAACGTGAGGGGGAACTTCTTTACTCAGAGGGTGGTGGCTGTGTGGAATGAGCTTCCAGCAGAGGTGGTGGAGGCAGGATCGATTTTAACATTTAAAAGTAAAGTGGATAGGTATATGGACGTGAAGGGAATGGAGGGGTATGGTCTGAGTGCAGGTAGATGGGACTAGGGGAAAACAAATGGTCGGCACGGACTGGAAGGGCCGAGAGGGCCTGTCTCCGTGCTGTAATTGTTATATGGTATTTCAGTCACAGTCACAGAGGCCGACGTCAGGAAATCTTTCAGAGGGGTGAACCTTGGAAGGTGTAGGATGGGGACCCACAGCCCTGTTTATATCAATGGGTCGATGGTTGAAAGGGTCAAGAGCTTCAAATTCCTGGGCGTGCACATCTCTGAAGATCTCTCCTGGTCCGAGAACACTGATGCAATTATCAAGAAAGCACATCAACGCCTCTACTTCCTGAGAAGATTACGGAGAGTCGGTTTGTCAAGGAGGACTCTCTCTAACTTCTACAGGTGCACAGTAGAGAGCTTGCTGACCGGATGCAAAGTGTTTGCCCAATTGGCTTTTTGGCATTTTAAAGGGCTTTCAGAAAATGTGTTTGGTTGGCTTGCAAAGTGTTTGCCCACTTGGCATGGCTATTAAAGAGCTCTCAGAAAACGTGTATTGTTGGCTTGCAAAGTGTTTGCCCAAATGGCTTGGCTATTAAAGGGCTCTCAGAAAAACGTGTTTGGTTGGCTTTTAAAGTGTTTGCCCAATTAGCTTGACTTTTAAAGGGATTTCAGAAAATGTGTTTTCTTGGCTTGCAAAGTGTTTGCCCAATTGGCTTTTTGGCGTTTTAAAGGGCTTTCAGAAAATGTGTTTTGTTGGCTTGCAAAGCGTTTCCCTGATTGGCTTTTTGGCTTTTTAAAGGGCTCTCAGAAAACTTGTGTTGTTAGCTTGCAAAGTGTTTGCCCAATTGGCTTTTTGGCTTTTTAAAGGGCTTCAGAAAATGTGTTTTGGTGGCTTGCAAAGTGTTTGCCCAATTGGCTTGGCTATTAAAGGGCTCTCAGAAAATGTGTTTTGGTGGCTTCCAAAGTGTTTGCCCAATTGGCTTGGCTATTAAAGGGCTCCCAGAAAACGTGCTTTATTGGCTTACAAAGTGTTTGTCCAATTGGCTTTTTGGCTTTTTAAAGGGCTTTCAGAAAATGTGTTTAGTTGCCTTGCAATGTGTTTGCCCACTTGGCTTGGCTTTTAAAGGGCTTTCAGAAAATGTATTTTGTTGGCTCGCAAAGTGTTGGCCAATTGGCTTGGCTATTAAAGGGCTCTCAGAAAACGTATTTTGTTGGCGTGCAAAGTGTTTGCCCAATTGGCTTTTTGACTTTTCAAAGGGCTTTTAGAAAATGTGTTTTGTTGGCTTGCAAAGTGTTTGCCCAATTGGATTTTTGGCTTTTTAAAGAGCTTTCAGAAAATGTGTTTTGTTGGCTTGCAAAGTGTTTGCCCAATTGGCTTGGCTATTAAAGGGCTCTTAGAAAACTTGTTTTGTTGGCCTGCAAAGTGTTTGCCCAATTGGTTTGGCTATTAAAGGGCTCTCATAAAACGTGTTTTGTTGTCTTGCAAAGTGTTTGCCCAATTGGCTTGGTTTTTAAAGGGCTTGCTTGCAACAGTTTTCTAATGGATAACGCGTGAATAAACATTTTATTCAGGACTGTTTAGTTGCAAAATTGGCGCTCTTTCCGTGACTTCAGCTTAGTGGCAAGATGGCGCTGATGATGTCATTTTCGGTTAGCGCAAGATGGCGCTGAGTGCGTCATTTCCAGTTCGTGGCAAGATGGCGCTGAGTGAAGTCGTCGTTGAATAATTCAAGAGAGCTTACTGCTCTGTCTATGGTGAGTGTGTTTGTCGGACGTTATTTAAAGCACATTTTTGCTTCAGCAGCAGCCTCGACAGGAGGCTTTAAAAGTTTGAATCATTCGGTTTACACACTATGTTCCCCACGTTCTGAAGTTACTTGGCATTTTAGTACTAGTGTGTGAGTGAGCCTCTGTGTGTGTATCTGTGTGTGTGTCTGTGTGTGAGTGAGTCTATGTGTGAGTGTGTGTCTGAGAGTCTGTGTGTGTGTATAGGGGTTGCACATAAGGTCTCCGGGTGAAAGGGCTTGACGAACAGAACCGCTCACTCCATCTGGAGGACATCGCAGCTTCCGGTATATGTTGTTAATACACGAAATGTGTACTTTCCTACCTGTTAAAAACCGCCAAAATGGTGAATTTATGCGCTGTAAATTGTGGAAGTCAGGGTAACCGTGAGAGACAAGTATCCTACTTCAGAATTCCAAAAGTGAAGGGAAATGAAGGTAAAGAGAAGCGAGAGCTGAAGGGACAACAACAGCTAAAGTGCTTGGCGAACATTGACCGTGCAGATATCAGGATTGAAAATATTGGGAATTATCGCGTTTGCTCACTGCAGTTCATCAACTGTAAGGCATTATTTGTGTTTTTTCTTGATTCCTTTGGTATCTAGAAAGTTTCATAAAATTGCCCATGGTTCTGAAGTGAGTTTTTACATGCAAAAAGAAAACCCTTCTGAAGCTAAAGTTAGTGATTTCTGCAAGGGTGCAGGAGGTAGCACCAATGCAGTCGTCAATGTACCGGAGGTAGAGTTCAGGGATAGGGCCACGGTACGCCTCAAACAAGGGCTGTTCGACGTATCGTACAAAGAGGCAGGCATAGCTTGGGCCCATGTACGTGCCCATAGCTACGCCTTGGATTTGGAGGAAATGGGAGGAGTCAAATGAAGTTATTAAGGGTAAGGACCAGCTCCACTAGGCGGAGGAGAATATCGCTTGACGGGGATTGGATGGTTCTATGGTCGAGGAAGAAACGAAGGGCTTTAAGACCCTCCTGGTGGGGGATGGAGGTGCAGAGTGACTGGACACCCATGGTGAATATGAGGAAATGGGGACCTAGAAAACGGAAGTCATGGAGGAGACGAAGCGCATGTGAGGTGTCTTGAACATAGGTAGGGAGGGATTTAACCGGGGGGATAGGATGGAGTCGAGGTATGTAGAAATAAGTTCGGTAGGACACGAATAGGCAGAAACAATGGGTCTGCCAGGATAGTGAGGTTTGTGGATTTTGGGGAGAAGGTAAAATCGGGCCATGCGGGGCTATGGAACGGTGTGGTTGGAGGCTTGGGAGGGCAGGGAGCCAGAAGTGATGAAGCCAGTGATAGTGTTAAAGATAATGGCCTGGTGCTCGTCTGTGGGTTCATGGTCCAAGGATAAGTAGGAGGAGGTGTCTGAGAGTTGGCGCGTGGCCTCAGCGTTGTGGAGATCAGCGTGCCAGACTACCGCGGCACCTCCCTTGTCGGCAGGTTTGATCACCCAGTCTGGGTTGTTGCAGAGTGAGTGGAGGGCTGTACGTTCAAGGGGGGAGAGGTTAGAGTGAGACAGGGGAGTTGGGAAGTAGAGGCAGTTGATGTCCCGCCAGCAGTTTAAAATAAAAAGGTCTGGGGGAGTCCAATTCAATTCAATCTACAGGTGGAGATTCCCTCCCTCTATTTGGAAATGATTCATGATGGAAATCATACATTCATAACTTCAAGACACAACCTGAATTCAATTGTATTCAATTTTTGCCAATTACTTCATGTAACGCCAATATCTGATTTCATGAACATAAATGAGACCCAAGTCAAAAAATCAAATGTATGAATTTCTCTGATAAAGAACACCAATGTAGTTCATACGAATTCAAATTCTAGGGTTTCATTGCCCTCATAAAATATTAGAAATTTGTAAAAAGGGTTGCAATGAAAGTTTGATTCACAAGAATTGGTATTTAGCAACACTTTATTAGTATTATTAACACTTAGTTATAATACTTAATTAGTAATATTAACACTAGTTATATTCATTTAGCAGCACTGGTATTTAGTTCCACCCATAATGTAATCTTGACTTCACTGACAACAGCGTTATATTTATGCCAAGTGAAAACTTCCAAATACACGCCGTCTGGAATCTGAATTATTGTTCACAAATTCCTCAGCTATGAATCCACTTTTGATTGCAGCTCCTTGTGCACATTGCAGATCATGAGATGGTTCAGCCTCTTCTGAGGCATGGTGTTGCAAAGCCATGTTTTAATGCGGCGTAATGCGCTGAACGATCGTTCTGCCTCGCATGAACTGACTATTGGGAACTGTTTCCTGAAAAAGTCAAGTTCATGGAGAAGTGTCTTATTAAGTTCAGGATACCTGTCTACTAAATCCTGGTGAAAGACACCATTTAGAAGCATTGAGGTGAGTTTATTTTGTTCCATCAGGTCTGTGGATGTGAAGTATTCATTTAAATTGCATATAGCAGAGTGTATGACTAGAAAAAATTCTACTCGCCACAGATCTTCACTGGACTGGGCAACATACTCTTGTGCTCCACTACTGTACTTTGTACACGTTTTCCGATGGTGTTCAACAAAAGGATCGAGTCCCAAATCCTCCACTTTTAGCTCAGCAGATGCAAGCATGTTCTTGAAGACTTCATCTGACCGAAAAAATTCCTTTTTCACAACTTCAGCTGCCGCCATCATTCCTGGAAATTCTTGGCCCCTGCAAGGCACGATTGAATTTCTCCAGGCATTGCATTACAGGTAGAGCAAATATTAGTCCAAGGACACACTTGCTTGAAGACAGACATTTGCTGATTCCATTCGCACGCGAAGAGACATTTGTCCCAAATTCCGTTGAGGCTCCTTTGAGTGCCTCTAAAACGTCCTTGTGAAGGACATCAACGATTTCAATGCAGCCGGTCGATCCAGCTTGCGGCTTTCCAGGTGAGTGCCCTCGAGCTTGAAGGTCGAAGGCACTCTTCTGGACACGCGGATTAGGTCGCCCAAGTGGGATAGGGACTTTAGCAACACTAGTCGGGAGAACAGAAGCCTCCAAGACAATGTTTGAGGAATAGTATGTCACTTAAAGATCAATATTAAAGGGCTGAGAACCTACAAAGTGGTTAAATGCTGACTACTGGAAAAGGCAGCGACCAGCTTTTCACTGCCATTAATCCTCAAGTCCATTTGTCCCAATTCGAGCTAAGAAAACGGGGCAAACTGCTTTCCTCAACCCGATCGTTTCTGGTTCAGTTAGTTTATGTCCAGTTTTGTTTAATTCTGTCACTTGCTGCGTGTTTACATCTCGATCCCCCACTTCGTTGCATCGATTTCACCCGGTTTTGCTCCAAACTTTATTACGCAGCCCACTAAAGGTAACCACACGTCATTGCCCGAGTAAAGGAGAGCGATCCAAAAATCAGCGACCCCCGCTCTACCATATGTTGCTGGCCCCACAATAATAGGGAGAGACGATAGTTAACAAATCAACTCGGTACGATTTATATTTTAAGACGGGGAAGATGAATTGTGGGAACTGATATCCGCGAGTTGTTTCAAAACGGGCTGCATACAGTGGCTTGCAAAAGTATTCATACCCCTTGAACTTTTCCACATTTTGTCACGTTACAACCACAAACGTAAATGTATTTTATTGGGATTTTATGTGATAGACCAACACAAAGTGGTGCATAATTGTGAAGTGGAAGGAAAATGATACATGGTTTCCAAATTTTATTACAAATAAAAAAACTGAAAAGTGTGGCGTGCAAAAGTATTCAGCCCCCCTGAGTCAATACTTTGTAGAACCACCTGTCGCTGTAATTACAGCTGCAAGTCTTTTGGGGTATGTCTCTACCAGCTTTGCACATCTAGAGACTGAAATTTTTGCCCATTCTTCTTTGCAAAATAGCTCAAGCTCAGTCGGATTGGATGGAGAGCGTCTGTGAACAGCAATTTTCAAGTCTTGCCAGAGATTTTCAATTGAATTTAGGTCCGGACTTTGACTGGGCCATTCTAACACATGAATATGCTTTGATCTAAACCATTCCATTGTAGCTCTGGCTTTACGTTTAGGGTTGTTGTCCTGCTGGAAGGTGAACCTCCGCCCCAGTCTCAAGTCTTTTGCACAATCTAACAGGTTTTCTTCCAAGATTGCCCCGTGTTTGGCTCCATCCATCTTCCCATCAACTCTGACCAGCTTCCCTGTCCCTGCTGAAGAAAAGCATCCCCACAGCATGATGCTTCCACCACCATGTTTCACAGTGGGGATGGTGTGTTCAGGGTGATGTGCAGTGTCAGTTTTCCACCACACATAGCGTTTTGCATTAATGCCAAAAACTTCAATTTTGGTCTCATCAGACCAGAGCACCTTCCTCCACATGTTTGCTGTGTCCCCCACATGGCTTGTGGCAAACTGCAAACGGGACTTCTTATGGCTTTGTTTTCAACAATGGCTTTCTTCTTGCCACTCTTCCATAAAGGCCCGATTTGTGGAGTGCACGACTAATAGTTGTCCTGTGGACAGAATCTCCCACCTGAGCTGTGGATCTCTGCAGCTCCTCCAGAGTTACCATGGGCCTCTTGGCTGCTTCTCTGATCAATGCTCTCCTTGCCCGGCCTGTCAGTTTAGGTGGACGGCCATGTCTTGGTAGGTTTGCAGTTGTGCCATTCTCTTTCCATTTTCGGATGATGGATTGAACAGTGCTCCGTGAGATGTTCAAAGCTTGGGATTTTTTTATAACCTAACCCTGCTTTAAACTTCTCCACAACTTTATCCCTGACCTGTCTGGTGTGTTCCTTGGGCTTCATGATGCCCAAGGAATATTGTTTGTTCACTAATGTTCTCTAACAAACCTCTGAGGCCTTCACAGAACAGCTGTATTTATACTGAGATTAGATTACACACAAGTGGACATTTACTAATTAGGTTTCTTCTGAAGGCAATTGGTTGCACTGGATTTTATTTAGGGGTATCAGAGTAAAGCGGGCTGAATACTTTTGCACGCCACACTTTTCAGTTTTTTATTTGTAAAAAGATTTAAAAACCATGTATCATTCCATGGGAGAACTCTGTTGTGGAGGCCTATGAGCGTAAGAAGCTGCGCTACACAGAGCTTGCAGCAGAAGCAAGGCAGCGTGGTTGGAACATCAACGTTTATCCAGTTGAAGTGGGATGCAGAGGATTTGTTGCGTCATCTACCATCAGACTGCTGAAGGAGCTTGGAATCCACGGTCAGGCTCTGCAGAAGACCATAAGATCACTCTCAGACGCGGCTGAAAGAAGCAGCTGTTGGATTTGGCTCAAGCGGAAAGACCCATGCTGGGCCCCAAATGCGTCATGGTGAATCTTTGAGGCAGTTTGACACGGGACACACGCTGAGGGCTGATCATCCTGCAGCGGGCCGCCCTTGTGGAGGGTGTATAGTGATAAAAGGCCAAAACACCCAGTGATGCAAGGGTACACTACTGATGATGTGTCCTGTGCCCAGCTGTCCTGAAGGTTACCCAGGCCAAGATATACGTATACGTACCCCCCGCCCCCCCCCCCCCCTGATGTTGAGCGTCCACCACTCTCAGCAATCAATGAATGTCGTGAAATGCTCCCCACCTACTGGCACAAGGGACTTCTTAACATCTAGTCCTGTGTATTTGATTCTGAAAATCTGGACTTATCCAGTGACTGCTGTGAAAGGACAGCTGACAACATGGGAAAGTCCATGTGACAGCTTGGAGAGACAGCTGACAGGAGGGAACAGACTCCAATGGGGCCGTCATGGGCTAGCTCCCCATGACAGCAGTCTCCAAAGCTGTTTCAGCTAGTTGGAGACACCCGCTAAATGCTACAAAAAGTAAATTAAAAGAAATACCCCCTAGAGCCTGCGAGAGCGGGGTCACAAGATGGCTCACCGATTGATAACACGTTACAGACCCAGGAACGGAAACGACCACGGACAAGGAGAGCATGGCACATGAGACATCCACAACAGCTGCGGGACACAAACTTCAGGTGTGCATCTGTGGTTGGGAGAAAAGAACATCAATGATGGGCTTGAAGATCCACCAAGGGAGGAAAAAGTGCTTGAGAGAGCAGAGACATGGGCCTCGCATTGACCAGTACTTCTTACAAAGCAACCAGTCAAATCAGTCGAATGAAGCACAGCGACTGGGACACAAACCAAAGTTCGCAGAGCATCAGCACCCATGTCACTGAAGAGGGTGATACAAGCACAGAAATGCCGGTGGAGGAGCCCAACGCAACAACTACAAAGACCTCCATTGGAGGGAAAGATCAAAGGGCATAAACCTGGAGTGAAGTGGCCCAAAGCTGTTCAAAAGAAGAGTGGGAGACGGTCAACAGTGACCATATACATATCTTGGAGCAACAAGTGGGCACAGCAGTGGAAAAGCTTGAAAGGATGGGCAACATAATCTACAGCTATGGAGAAGAACGGTTTGAGGTGAGTAAAGGGAGAGGAGGAAAGAAGTTACCAACACCAATCAAGTCCAGGAGGCAGCAGGAGATCGAGAGGCTAATCAGAGAGAGGAGACAAAAAAAAAAAAAAAAAAAAAAAAAAAGAGATTTAAACTACATCCACTCAGGGTTCAGGTGTAAGGTTGGGTTTATCGCGCTGATCCTTAGATCCTGCAGATCCCCATAAATCTAAAATGCAAGACTTAAAAAGAAATACGGGGAATGAGGATTAACATTCTGCAGTTGGAATGTTAAAGGTAATTAATGAACCGATAAAGAGAGGAAAAGTATTGACATATTTAAAGGCAAGTAAAGCTGATGTAATTTACATTCAAGAGACCCATCTAAAAAAAGAGGCGGAAAACAGGTTGAAAGCTAAATGGATAGATAAAATATATCACTCTTCTTTTACACAAATCAAGAGGCGTAGCAATATTATTTCGTAAAGGTACTTTATTTAAAACATACATTAACCATAGATGATAAAGATGGTAGATATATTATTGTGATAGGAGAATTAAATACAGAAAAAGTAATTCTTGTTAATATATATGGACCAAATTTTGATAGTCCATTGTTTTTTAAAAAAGTATTTAATAATATTCCGGAATTAACGCAATATAATTTGATAATTGGTGGAGATTTTCAACTGTACATTAGACCCTTACTTAGACAGATCTACAAAACAAAGAAAAAACAAATCACGTTCTAGTGATTTGCTAAATGCATATATGCAAACAACCAACATTAAAGATGTTTGGAGAACAGAAAATCCTACAGGACGAGAATATTCTTTTTACTCCCCAGTACATAAAACTTACTCAAGAATAGATTATTTTTTGGTGGACGCAAAACTTATCTCACTTACTTATGAAGCTAAATATGATAATATAATAATCTCAGATCACGCTCCAGTAACGTTTAAAATTAAAATTAATAATAAAATAGAAAATTTTAAGACAGTGGAAATTTAACCCACAAATTTTAAAAAACAAAGCCACTCAGGAATATATCATAACTCAAATTAAAACTTTTTTGAAATAAATGATCAACCAGAGATATCGCGTTCTTTATTTGTGGGAAACATTTAAGGCATATCTTCGAGGAATAATGATTTCTTTACAAGCATTTGACAATAAAAAGATTCGGAAAGAACAACAAGATCTAGAAAAGGAGATTAAGGAATTAGATATACAGAATGCAATAAAACCAGATACGACATTACATAATAAAAATTGTTATATTGAAATATAAATTAAATAAAATATATACAGATCAAGTGATAAAATTTTACCAACATACTAAACAATTACAGTTTGAATTTGGGGATAAGCCCCAAAAACTGCTGGCTCGACAATTAAGGAAAATTGAAGCGAAAAAAAATTATACATAGGATTAAATCACAAAACGGTGATTTATTAATACAACCTAAAGATATTAATGAAAGATTTATGCAATATTATAAAAATTTATACACTGCTAAAACAACAGTAAGTAAAATAGAAATAGATGCATTTATAAAAAAATGTAACTTGAAAGGACTGGATTCACAAAATAGAAAATTATTAAATGCTGATATTTTCAATAAATGAAATTAAAGAATCTATTAGATCATTAAAAAACGGTAAAACACCAGGACCTGATGGTATAGGTTCGGAATTTTATAAAACATTTCATGAATATATAGTTCCATATCTAAAATCATTATATGAACGATATATACAGAACAGAAGCTTCCAGATACATTGAACGAATCGATTATAACACTCATACCTAAAATAAATAAAGACTTAGACGAACCAGGATCAATAGAGCAATAGCTCTATTAAATACAGATCAAAAGATATTAACAACAATATTAGCAAAAAGATTGAGTTTCAATTGTTGATGAATTAATACATCCGGATCAAACTGGATTTATACCAAAACGATATTCTTCATATAATCTAAGACGATTGTTTAATATTATATATTCGAAAAGAAATGATAAAAAAGATTTAGTATTATTTCGCTTGATGCAGAAAAGGCTTTTGACCAAGTGGAATGGCCCTATTTATTTTCGGTGATGGAAGCTTTTAAACTAGGAGAGGAGTTTTATTACTTGGATTAAATTATTATATGCAAATCCAATAGCTAGAATAACAACAAATCGAATGTTATCAATTAAATTTAATTTATCACGAGGTTGTAGGCAAGGTTGCCCTTTATCACCTTTATATGTTTGCATTAGCAATAGAACCACTTGCTCGAGGGTAAGACTACACCCGGAAATATATGGATTATGATACCGCAAATACTAAGAATAAAATTTCCTTATATGCAGATGATGTATTACTTTATATCACTCAACCAGAAATAAGTATTCGAAATTTGTTTAAAACTAATAACGGAATTCGGATCACTTTCAGGATACAGTATTAATTGGAATAAAAGTGAACTTATGCCTATAACAATGAATAAGTTACATATATTACAACAATTTCCTTTTAAGATAACAAATGAAAATATAAATATCTTGGGATTTTTGTTACAAAAAGATTTAATTCTCTATTTAAAATCTAATTTTCCCCCATTACTAGATAAATTAAATAAGAATATTTTCATACTGGAAAAGTTTACCTATTTTGATGATAGGGAAAATTAATGCAATAAAAATGATTTTTCTTCCACAATTATTATATTTATTTCAATAATTCCGATATATCTTCCAAAAATTTTTTTTAAAAAAGTAGATTCTTTAATTACGAATTTTATTTGGGATTATAAGATTCATAGAATAAATAAAAAACATTTATTGTAAGTCTAAAATAAATGGAGGATTAGCGTTACCAAACTTGATGTTTTATTACTGGGCAGTTAATATTAAAAACATGAATTTTTGGTTAGGAGAAATAGATAATAAACCAAATTGGTTAAGTATGGAAGAAGAAGATTGTTCTCCATTAGAAATTAGCTCTATAATATTTGCTAATATTAATGTAGCTAAGAAAGTTTATAGTGAAAATCCGATAATAGAAAATGGAATCCGCATATGGAAACAAATAAAGAAAGCATTAAAACTAAAAATCTATACAATAAGTCTTAAGATTTGTTAATAATTTTATGTTTAAACCTTCAATTTTGGATAAGGCTTTTTTACAATGGAAAAATAAAGGATTTCTAAGATGGGTGATCTTTATAAGGAAAATACTTTTCTTTCATTTCAAGAGTTGCAACAAATTTATGGGCTACATAATAAAGAATATTTCAGATATTTACAAATTAGAAACTATGCCTCTGTAAATATATATGAATTTAGAAATAGAAAAATAGAAATTTTTAGATGAATGTTTGAATAAACATCCAAATATGGAAAAAATGATATCATATATATATAATATTTTACTGGAAAACGATACCCCATCAACAGAAATATACAGAGAATCTTGGGAAAAGGAATTAGGCCAAAATAATAAGACCAGAAATATGGGATGAAAGTTTACAACATATACATTATTGTTCATTAAACGCTAAACATTCTCTTATACAGTTTAAAATATTACATAGATTACATTATTCTAAATCTAAATTACATAATATTTTTCCAAAAATATCTCCAATATGTGACAAATGTCAAATTTCAGAAGCAAATTTGACACATTCATTCACTAACTGCATAAAAATTGTAGAATACTGGAAGGAAATATTTAAAATAATCTCGACTGTTATTAATATAAATATAATCCCTGACCCAAAGTCGATTATACTTGGAATAATTGAAACTGACCAATTAATAACAACGAATCAAAGAACTTTTATTGATTATGGTTTAATAATTGGGAAAAAATTAATATTAAAATTTTGGAAAGGCCCTGCATTCCCAACAACAAAATGTGGAATATAGAAATGTCGGAGACACTTCATTTGGAGAGATTGAGGCTTGTCCTTATGGATAGGTTAGATCTCTTCAGATGTATTTGGTCTCCATATATTAAATATTTGCAGGGTCATAATGGTTCGGCGCGAGAACCTGACTGAGGCCTGGACATATGAGTGGATAAGAGATACATATAATAAATCATGAATATATCTATAAGGACGGATTATTGACGATTATTACCCATATCAGCCATCTGAGGTATGGTTTTACCAAATCATATTCCCTTCATTTTACTGCCAGCAAGGCTAACAGGGAATATTTTCTTATATTCCCCTTTCTAGCCAACCCCCTATGGAGTTTGCCTGTTTAAACAGCGGGGAATATAACCTTATATTCCCCTGGTCTCACATCCGGAAACGTGACGCTGCGTGACGGCAACGTCACGCTGCGTGGGAAATTTAAAAATTTATTCTCAAAAAAAAAAAATGGCTGCCGTTTTGCGAGAAAAGGTTCCCTTTTAAAACTTCGACCTTCACATTGTCACATAAATGAATGACATAAATTACATAAATGAAACATAAATGTTACATTGTTTTAGTACCCTTATATACAAATGTTGCAATGGTTTTAGTACCCTTCTTTTACAATGTTGCAATGCATATTGCAAAATGTATAGATACATTCATATCATATGAGATGTCAGATTTTCCTCTAGATGTCTGATAATGGGTAATAAATAACAATATTGACTGTTCCTCTTTCGGGAGATACGACATATATTGCCCTCACTAGATCCATATTGCCCTCGTCCTTCGACTCGGGCAATATGAATCTACTTCAGGCAATATATGTCGTTATCCCCCTCAAGGCCAAGTCAATATTCTATTAATATTTTATTCTCCATCAAACCCTCTTCTTATTCTTTATTCTAATTTCCTAATTTTCTATTTTCCTTATATCTAAATAAAAAATAAAAAAAATAATATAGAAACACACTATCTTAATATTAGAGTGAATATAAATATCATTAGATGTATAAGAACATTGTTAGTATTATTAGCATTTCTTAGTATTTATATTTTTAATTATATAAAATTATATACTTTTAATGGTACAATAATTTTAAATTTAGCGATAAAATAAATATTGTTAACATTAGGAAGAAATAATAAGAATTATATAAGATTTACTAACTTTTTGTATCAATAATATTATAAAATTTGGTCTTATACTTAATAAAATTAGAAATAAAATGATAATTACTAATAGTACGAGTATAATGCTAATTATTGTGAATGTATTAGTAGTATTATGTATCTTTAATTATATAAAATACATAACTCTGAAATCTATAACTAAGGATAATACAGTATAAATAATATTATTAGTATGAATCAGTTATTAGGACTATGTATTTTTTAACTACTGAAATATAATGTAACTGGTTGTTATTTTGTTTCTATAATAAATAAATATTTAAAAAAAAAAAAAAAAAAAAAAAAAAGAGAGAGGAGACAGTTGAAAAAGCAATGGAAAAAAAGCAACTGACGCAGAGAGAGAAGGTCTTGTGCTACTCCAAGAGGACATCAAGAGCCGATTGGCAACCTTGCGAAAAGCAGAGAACATGAGGAAACTTCGCAAGAATAAAGAACACACAAGAACACGGTTCTACAAAGACCCTTTCAAGTTCATCAAAGACCTCTTCGCAAGGAAAAAAGTGGAACTTTGAAAACATCAAAACAAGAATTGGAGGAACACCTGGAAAAGGCCCACCAAGACATGAAAAGGCATGAGAAGTTAGTCATCCCACATGACATCCCACCTATTCAACCACCTGAATTCAACCTGGACACCAGCCCTCCGAAATGGAAAGAGGTAGGGAACACTGTCCGGCGAGCAAGAGCAGCATCAGCTCCGGGGCCAAACGGAGTACCATACAAGCTCTACAAGAATGCACCGGATGTGTTACGCTTTCTATGGAAGCTCATGAGGGTGGTGTGGAAGAAGCAAACAATACCTAAGGTGTGGCGAAGGGCCGGCGGCATACTAATACCTAAAGAAAAGGATGCATCAGACATCAGCCAATTCCGGCCAATATGTCTCCTCAACGTCGAGGGGAAAATCTTTTTCAGCATTGTATCACAAAGGCTATCCACCTATCTGGTAACAAACAAGTACATTGATACATCTGTACAGAAAGCAGGAATTCCAGTTTTTTCGGGCTGCTTGGAGCATACAAGCATGATCTGGCACCAGATCCAAGCAGCTAAGAAGGACAAGAGAGACCTACATGTGATCTTCCTCGATCTGGCCAATGCATTTGGTTCAGTTCCACATGAACTCCTTTGGGAATCTTTTGCCTTTTTTTCCATGTACCAGAGCTCATCACCACACTGGTCAAGAACTATTTCCAAGACCTGCAGCTGTGCTTCACAACAGCTGAATTCAGTACAACATGGCAGCGCTTGGAAGTAGGCATCATGGCAGGCTGCACAGTCTCACCCTTGGCCTTTACAATGGCCATGGAAGTCATCATCAGGGCCTCAAAATGGGTGGTGGGCGGTGAACGAACCAGAGCTGGGCTCCGTCTGCCACCCATCAGGGCATACATGGACGATATGACAACAATAACCACTACTGCAGCATGCACCAAAGCGGCTACTTGGAAAGCTGCAGGAGAACATCAAGTGGCCCGAATGAAAATCAAACCAAGTAAGTCTCGAAGCATCTCCATAGTTAAGGGGGTGCTTAGAGACACAAGGTTCTGCATCGGTGACGACCTAATACCAACAGTGTCTGAGCAGCCAGTAAAAAAGCCTGGCAGATGGTACAACGCAAGTCTCAAGGACAAAGAGCAGGTGCAACAGCTAAGGCAAGAAATTGTCAACGGCCTGGAGATCATCAATCAGACCCTACTGCCTGGGAAACTGAAGCTCTGGTGCCTACAGTTTGGACTCCTTCCTCGGACAATGTGGCCACTGACCGTTTATGAAGCTCCAATAACAAACTGTGGAGAAGATGGAGCGAACCATAACTTCATACGCGAAGAAATGGCTCGGTGTCCCACGATGTCTAACTAACATCGGCCTCTATGGCAAAGGGGTCCTGGAACTACCTCTCACTAGTCTAACAGAGAATACAAGTGTTCCAAAGTAAGACTCCAGATGACACTGAGGGACTCTAGAGACAAGACCATCAGTGCTGTTGCGCCGCCCCTAGTAACCGGCCGGAAGTGGACACCATCTGATGCAGTACAGCAAGCTTCATCAGCCCTGAGGCACAAAGACGTCGTGGGGCAAGTGCAGCAGGGAAGAGGAGGCTTTGGCCTTACGACAAGTAAACCAACTTGGCGAAAGGCCACAACATCAGAGCGGAGGACATTGGTGGTTGAGGAGGTGCGGCGACAGAAGGAGGCCGCAAGAAGTGCAAAGGCGGTCTCGCTTGCCAAACGGGCAATGGATGCAGTGGGAAGGTGTGGAGCGGAGGAAGATCAGCTGGAAAGACCTATGGGAAATGGAATCAAGCAAGATCAGCTTCATCATCAGAGCGACATACGATGTCCTTCCATCACCAAAGAACCTCAATCAGTGGTACGGCGAGGATCCAACCTGTGCCCTCTGCCCAACTCCAGCGACCCTCAAACACATCATGGTAGGCTGCAAGACCAGCCTCACGCAAGGGAGATACACGTGGAGGCATAATCAGGTATTAAAAAGCCTGGCAACAGCCCTTGAGAACAGGCTGTGTGCGACCAACTCCTTGCCTCCGAGAGCAAGCAACCCCTCCCACTTAAGGGCGACAACCTTTGTCCGAGAAGGACAGAAAACACCGAAACATCCTTCCACTAGATCAGAAGAAGGAAACCTATGCAGGGCCCGTGACTGGAGGATGCTGGCGGACATCGGCCGACAACTAATCTTTCCACCTGAAATTGCTTCAACCAACCTCAGGCCAGATTTGGTGTTCTGGTCCCTTTCACAGAAGACTGCTTACATCATAGAGCTCACAGTTCCATGGGAGAACTCTGTTGTGGAGGCCTATGAGCGTAAGAAGCTGCGCTACACAGAGCTTGCAGCAGAGGCAAGGCAGCGTGGCTGGAACATCAACGTTTATCCAGTTGAAGTGGGATGCAGAGGATTTGTTGCATCATCTACCATCAGACTGCTGAAGGAGCTTGGAATCCACGGTCAGGCTGCAGAAGACCATAAGATCACTCTCAGACGCGTCTGAAAGAAGCAGCTGTTGGATTTGGCTCAAGCGGAAAGACCCATGCTGGGCCCCAAATGCGTCATGGTGAATCCTTGAGGCAGTTTGACACGGGACACACGCTGAGGGCTGATCATCCTGCTGCCCTTGTGGAGGGTGTATAGTGATAAAAGGCCCAAAACACCCAGTGATGCAAGGGTACACTACTGATGATGTGTCCTGTGCCCAGCTGTCCTGAAGGTTACCCAGGCCAAGATATACGTATACGTACCCCCGCCCCCCCCCCCCCCCCCCCCCCCCCCCTGATGTTGACGTCCACCACTCTCAGCAATCAATGAATGTCGTGAAATGCTCCCCACCTACTGGCACAAGGGACTTCTTAACATCTAGTCCTGTGTATTTGATTCTTCTTCCACTTCACAATTATGCACCACTTCGTGTTGGTCTATCACATAAAATCCTAATAAAATACATTCACGTTTGTGGTTGTAACGTGACAAAATGTGGAAAAGTTCAAGGGGTATGAATACTTTTGCAAGCCACTGTAAATAAGCCTTATTATAAAGACATTTAGTAAAACCATACTTAGACTTTCCTTTGTGTCACTTTGTTCACCATTGGAACATTCTGCCCAGAAGTTCTGTCCTCGCATTTACATCAATATTTACAAGTGTGAATTGTTAGTTTAAGATTGTGTCTGTGTTTAAATTGTCCTGTCAACTTTTTTATTTCCCCAAAATTATTACAAAGACAAATAAAAATACATTGGAAGACCTGAACATAATAGTTGCGCTTCCTCGCCAATTTTTAATTTAGTCAGCTGTAGCTCGACTTCTTTAGAACATCGATATTTCAGTTAAAAGTTAAAACTGGAAAGTTTGTGTTAAAAAGCTAGTTACATTACAAAGTTCAAATTGTTAAATCATTGAAAATTTACCAGAAGTTAAGTTTCAATTAGTAAGTATGTTTTCTGTTATTTTTTATTACAAGTTTATCTAATGGCGAAGGCAACTTTGACCCTAAAATGTACATTGGAATGAAGTTTGTAACATAGAAACATAGAAAATAGGGGCAGGAGGAGGCCATTCGGCACTTTGAGCCAGCACTGCCATTCATTGTTATCATGGCTGAACGTCCCCTATCAATAACCCATGCCTGCCTTCTCGCCAAATCCCTTGACTCCACTAGCCCCTAGAGCTCTATCTAACTCTCTCTTAAATCCATCCAGTGATCTGGCCTCCACTGCCCTCTGTGGCAGGGAATACCATTTACACTGCCACCCAGCTTCGTGTCTTCCGCAAACATGCTAGTGTTGCTCTTAATTCCCTCTTCCAAATCAATTATGGTAAACAGTTGCGGCCCCAACACCGAGCCTTGCAGCACTCTACTCGCCACTGCCTGCCATTCTGAAAAGGACCCATTCACTCCTACTCTTTGCTTCCTGTCTGCCAACCAATTTTCTATCCATGTCAACACCCTAGCCCCAATACCATGTGCTCTAATTTTAGTCTCCCTTATCAAAAGCTTTCTGAAAGTCTAGATACTCTACATCCACTGGCACCCCTTCATCCGTTTTACTTGTCACATGCTCAAAAAATTCCAGAAGATTAGTCAAGCATGATTTCCCTATCATAAATCCATGCTGACTTGGACTAATCCTTTTAATGCTATCCAAATGCCCCATTATTACCTCTTTATAAATTGACTCCAGCATCTTTCCCACCACCGAAGTCAGGCTAACTGGTCTGTAATTCCCCGTTTTCTCTCTCGCTCCTTTCTTGAAAAGTGGGATAACATTAGCTATCCTCCAATCCACAGGAACTGATCCTGAATCTATTGAACATTGGAAAATGATCACCAATGCGTCCACTAGAGCCACCTCCCTGAGGACCCTGAGATGTAGACCATCAGGTGCAGGGGATTTATCATCCTTCAGTCCCATTAGCCTACCCAATACTATTTCTCGCAAATTTCTTTCAGTTCCTCTACCCCCTTAGATCCTCTTTCCTCCAGTACATCTGGGAGATTGTTTGTGTCTTCCTTAGAGAAGACAGATCCGAAGTACCTATTCAACCCTTCTGCCATTTCCTTGTTGCCCATAATAATTTCACCCGTCTGCCTTCAAGGGACCCACATTTGACTTTGCTACTCTTTTTCCCTTAACATATCTAAAGAAGCTTTTACTGTCCTTCTTTATATTCCTGGCCAGCTTCCCTTCATATTTCATCTTTTCAGCCCGTATTGCCCGTTTTGTTTACTTCTCTTGTCCTATGAAAGTTTCCCAATCCTCTGGCTTCCGTCTACTCTTTGCTCTGTTATACATCTTTTCTTTTAGTTTTATTCTTTCCCTAACTTCTCTTGTCAGCCATGGTTGCCTCCTACTCCCCTTAGAATCTTTCTTCCTTTTTGGAATGAAATGATCCTGCGTCTTCCGGATTATGCCTAGAAATTCCTGCCATTGCTGTTCCACCGTCATTCCTGCTAGGACCCCTGTCCAGTCTACTTTGGCCAGCTCCCCTCTCATGCCTTCATAGTCCCCTTTGTTCAATTGCATCACTGCCACTTCCGATTTAATGTTCTCCTTCTCAAATTGCCAATTAAAACTAATCATATTATGATCACTACCTCCAAGCAGTTCCTTTACCTTGAGTTCTCTTATCATATCTGGTTCATTGGACAACACTAAATCCAGAACTGCCTTTTCTCTGGTCGGCTCCATTACAAGCTGCTCTAAGCAATCCATCTCGGAGGCATTCTACAAACTCTCTTTCTTGGGGTCCTGAACCAACCTGATTTTCCCAGTCCACCTGCATATTGAAATCCCCCATCACCACAGTGGCATTACCTTTGTTACATGCCAGTTTTAACTCCTGCTGCAACTTACACCCTTCATCCGGGCTACTATTTGGGGGACTGTAAATAACACCAATTAGTGTCTTCTTGCCTTTACAATTCCTCAACTCAATCCACAGTGAATCTACCTCGTCAGTCCCTATGTCTTCCCTCGCAACGGACTGAATTCCGTCCCTCACTACACTTGGCCATACTCTCCTATTCCTTTATGAGCTTCCTTGCCCGTTAATTCTGGGGTCTTTAACCATCCCTTTACTCTCTTTCCCTTTAACTCCATCCTCGACTATCCCATTTGACATCCCACCCTCCTTATTCAGTTTAACACCACCCGTGTAGCAGTGGCAAACCTGCCTGCCAGAATGCTGGTCCCCCACCTGTCAAGGTGCAATCCGTCTCTTTTGTACAGTTCCCCCTTACTCCAAAACAGATCCCTGTGATCTATGAATCTAAATCCCTGCCCCCTGCACCAGTTCAACAGCCACACATTCAGGTCCCGTATCTCCCTGTTCCTGCTCTCGCCAGCACGAGGGAACTGGAAGCAAACCGGAGCTAACAACCCTGGAGGTCATGCTTTTCAGCATTTTTCCGAGCTCTCTAAAGTCAC
Organism: Okamejei kenojei; assembly: GCA_035221665.1. NCBI lineage: Eukaryota > Metazoa > Chordata > Chondrichthyes > Rajiformes > Rajidae > Okamejei > Okamejei kenojei. Next base: position 3,086,326 of record CM069168.1, on the reverse strand, counting down.
GCTGCAGAATATTCATCCCCTTCATTCCGACATCGTTTGTGCCAACATGCACTACCACTTCCGGCTGTTCACATTCGCCCTTGAGGATTTTCTGTACTCTGTCCGTGACATCCTGGATCCTGGCACCAGGAAGGCAGCACACCATCCTCGAATCCCGTCTGTTGCCGCAGAAACCCGTCCGTACCTCTCACAATGGAGTTTCCAACGTGCCTGACGTTGGCCTCTTTGGTTTTGGCTCAACAGCCGTTTTTGCTTCGCAAGCCAGTCCGCCGCTCAGTGTGATAACGTCTTCTCGTCCAACAGCTTCTAAGTGGGTGAACCTGTTCACAAGAGGTACAACACCCGAGGACCTTTGCATTCCATGTTTCCCTCCCTTTCTCACCGTCACCCACTTTCTCTCTTCCAGTACCTTAAGTGTAACAATCTTACTGTAGGACTCGTCGAGGAACGACTCAGTTTCTCGGACGAACCTGAGGTCATCCACTTGCTTCTCCAGTTCCCCTACATGGTCCTTCAGGAGCTGTTCCTGGATGCACTTCTCACATTTGTAGCATCCAGAGGCACCAGCAGTGTCCTTGACCTCCCACATACTGCAAGGATCACACTGAATCAGCTTGCTTGACATCTTCTTTCGTCTCTATCTCTCTAGTGTTTTGCGTAGCCTCCTTCCTCTCCTCGCCGAAGACTCTCGAGCCAAAGACTCACACTTTTTCCACAAGGCCGTTCCCTCACTGCCGCTCCCTAAGAGCCGGCTTGCTTATATTGACTGATACATTGCCTAATTTACCAATTTACAAACCAAATTCCTCAGTTTTCAACTGTTTTCCCCCCTCTCACTTCTCTGACTCTGTTTCCTATTATTAATTGCAAACTGTAGAGCCGATGAACGTCGCAAGCGTCCCTAATCCATCTGTAATGATATGTGCAAGTCCCGGGTAAAGTATATGATGGGGACCGTCCTCCACCTCTGAAAACCATATAACAACCATATAACAATTACAGCACGGAAACAGGCCCTCTCGGCCCTTCCAGTCCGTGCAAAACATGGAGGGGACGTCCCCCCTGCCCCCCAGGGTTTTCCGCCAATGCAAATGGAAAAACGCTTTGTTGCAAAGGCGACGAAAGAAGAGCTCCACATCGTGGCGGGTGCGTAACTCATTGAGGTGGGACAGAGGGGAACAAAGGTGAGGCCTCTGCTGAGGACAGACCATTCGGTATCAGAGAGGGAGCGGTCAGGGATGATGGTAAACACACCACAAGAATGGGGGTTGCGGCCGGAGGAAGGCAGGTGAGTGGGTGGAGGCCGAGGCAATGTGTGGTGGGTGGTCAGGGAGGAGGGGGAGGTATGAGGACTATAGTGTGGGTGAGGAGGAGCTGGGGTCACATGGTTTAAGGGGGAAGGGGAAGACCCAGTGGAACAACAATTGAGATTCCCAGTGTCGGGGACGAGCACTAGGACCCAGCACAGTCAGACCCCGTGATGTTAATGTCTGCAGCGTGGAGACTTCAGGCCCGGTGCTCAGCCTGCGGCCTGCTGGAGGGCGGTGGAGTGGCGAGGGTTGGGAGAGTCAATGGTAGATGCCCGCGGGGAGTGGCGTCCTGGTCAGCGGATGGCCGGTGAGGCGGAGAGGTTCGGCTGGCCCGTTTTGGTGGCGTTAGTCGGAGTTACCGGTGAGGCCGCGAGGATCGGCGTCATTGGTGGGTGGGTGGAGGTCGGCGGCGGCGGCATCTTCGGTGTCCGGGCCTGCAGTCGGTCAGGGAGGCGGTGGGCGCTGCAGCTGCTCCACGTGGCAAAGATGGCGTCGCGGGACGCGGCCTGGTGGTGTCCGGGCAGGCGGCGCGGGCCAGTGTTGATTATTGCGTCTTTGATTATTTAAAGGTCTCATTTAAATAATCTTCTGCATTTGATATATTATTAATATGTCGTTATGGTCGCCCAATGTTTCAGAATGGGCTGCCAGGAAAATCCGAGGGAAGATACAAGGAACTGCAAATGGTGGTTTATATGGAAAAAGGCACAAATTGCTGGAGTAAGTTAGCGGGTCAGACACTATCTTTTGAGATCAAGGATGTTTGTTTGACTTGTTGACATGTTTGACATATTTGACCTGACATGTTTCAGGTCAGGATGCGTCATACAAATTGTATGGGATGGTGGTGAGAAAGCTGGAAGAGTTGCGGGGACAACGGGGACACTGTCTGTGCGGATTCATTGACCTTCATCCTGTGGGGGAGCCGCCGATGACAGCGGGGCTGCGGACGCGTGGAGGTGAGGGCACAGGCGCTCGGGCAGGCAGTTGCCCGGGATCCCCCAGCTGCTTGACGGCCAGTGGCGTCACAGGGGGCGGCATTGTTGCGGGTCAGCGGTGTGAGTACAGGCAGGCGGCGTTTCCCACACACAGCAGTGTGAACCGCGCCTGTGTAGCGACGCCCCAGCTCTGTGTCAAGTGGAGCTTTGGGGCCACCAGCGACCAGGTAAGAGACAGTGGGCGCACAAGACCTTCCTGGCCTGGTGGTCGACGGGCTCAGCGGCCCTGGACGCGGCATCAAGCCGCTGCATTAAGGCCAGGTTACAGAAGGCCCGTCACCCTTCCTTCCCTCGTTTACACCTCTCTTCCTCGTCAGTTTGAAATGTTTGCCGTTTTCATTTAAGAACCGCGGCTAATTTGTGAGTAATATTCTGCCACGCATAATAATTTTGATTGATGAATTTTAACATTGTTGATCGCGGGATAAATATTGGCCAGGAAATCGGGGACAACTCTCTGCTCTTCAAAATAGTGCTATGGGATCCTTTTCATCCACCTGAGACAACAGGTGGGGCCTCAGTGCAATATCTCATGTGAAACACAGCACCTCTGACGGTGCAGACTTCCTTCAGTCATGCACTGGAGTGCCAGCCTAGATTTTATGCCTAAATCATTGGTGTAGAAGTTGAACCCACTTTCTTCTGATTTAGAGTGCCTCAACAAACCCAAACTATACAGGATATACTCAAGCACATGTATTATTTAACCAAGGTAAAACACACAACACTTGACAATGTGATTTATGTACTTACAGACACCCAAATTCTTCCCCTTTACATATCTACTTTTCCTCAGTTTCTTCCTACTGGTGACATGCTTCTCTCCCGCGTTCTTATTTTCAAGAACAAATTATTTACGTATAATATGCATGTGTTCCTCCCAAATGTTTTGAAACACATCTTTTCATCAATGTACTTTTAAGCGTGTGTTACCCACCAATTCCAAAATAACATTTGTTAAAAATCTGAAATTGAAAAATTGCTGGCACATTTGTCCCCGTCTACGACTAAAGAAATATGAGTTGTGTAAAAGTTAAAGAACCTACTGTGCAGAGAAAGTGAGATGGTGGGGTAGTGGATGGGAAGAACAAAATAGATGGTCTGTAACATGATAGAATGTAGCTGAGGGTAATTGATAAAAAACATTGTGAATTAAGCTAAAAAAGGGATATTAGAATCAATGACAGGCCTTTGAAAATGTTAAATATATTGGATGAAAAATACAGATTGTTTCATGAGTTAAGGTTAGTTCATATCTGCCTTTTATCAATTTACTCAGTCATTTTTTTTATTTTAATAATGCTTTGCATTCAAATAAGGGAGTACTTCTCATTAAAGTGTTTCAAAGTATGCCGAAAAGTCAAAAGTATATTCAGGAAAAACAATCATGGTGACAACTTTGAATATAGATAAAACCTAGAAACGTACAGCACAAGTACTCATTCTTCTGCCCACAATGTGTGTGGCAAACATGATGTCAATACCTTCTCTTATATACCTACACATAATCTACATTGCACTATTCCCTGCATATCCAAACGCCTCTTAAATGCCACCATTGTATCTATCTCAACCACCAACCCTGGCGGCATGCTCCAAGCACCTACCACCCCCTGGAAAGTGTATGTACACATCTTATCCCCTTTTCCCCTGTCACCATTCCTTCGATTATTCACTCTTTCGTTCAAAGATTAGAAGTATATAAAACTTTGAGAGACTAGAGGTAATAGTGTTTATATAAGAGGAGATATTCAGGGCAAATTGTTTGCACAAAGTGTTGGGTGCCTGATACATGCTGCTATGGGTGGGTTCGATGGGCATTTAAAAGGTTTTTAGATGGGGGCTTGGATATGCAAGAAATGGAGAGATGTGCATCACATCTAGATCTCTCATGTTCCACATGGACATTGTGGGCTGAAGGACCTGTTTCTGTGCTGTACCTTTCTATGTTTGATAGATTTAAGTTAATAATTTAAGTAAACCATTGGGTATCAGGACAAACAAAAATGGATTCTGGAAAATCGGAAATAAACACGGATCTTGTAGGTACCATTTTCCATAGAATTTACACCTTTCACAAAGTTCAATGCTTAAAGGTTTCAAAGGTCATTTATTGTCACGTGTACCAATTAAGGTACAGTGCAACTCGATTACCATACAGCCATACTAATAAAACCGACAAAAGACACACAACTACATAGAAATTAACATAAACATCCACCACAGTGGATTCCCCACATTCCTCACTGTGATGGAAGGCAATATAGTCTAACTTTCTTCCCTCTTTATTGCTGTGAACGATATTGCAATTGATATTAACTTCTTACTGTGACCTCTTTTTTTGTACTTTGTTCCCCTAATAATAAAACCAAGATGCACCAAAGCTTTTTTGAAACAAATATTTAGACATAGGTTCATGGATTTATATGGTTCATGGAATGACACACAAGTGCCATTTATTTGTGCTTCTCTTCATTCTTCCTTCTTAAGTCTCAGTATTAAGGAGAGATTTGGTTACGAAGATAAAGATAATGTTTCTGCCAAATGTATTTCAACCAGATAGATTGGAGAAAAAAAGGTCACATTTTTAATTTTATAAGATCAGAACCATGTTAGATGGTGAGGAAGCAGAATGGAGACACAAGGCACTGCAGATGCTGGAACCTTAAGTAAAACACAAAATCCAGGAGTACCTCAGCGGGTCAGACAGCATCAGTGGAAGAAATGGTGAGGTATCTTTTTCCCTAGGAAATAATTCTAAGAGTTAGCTGTGGCTATTACTGAACTAGGATGGAATTCACCATGTGTGAGAAGAATATGCAATGTTTATCAGTCCGGCTTCCTTGACTTCTTTTGATAGATGTAAATGTATATTTTAATAGTCCGAGCTAACCATTATATAATCATAAAGCATTAGAAACTTGCATTATCATTGAGAATTTTCTAATACAGTGCAGAAACAGGCCATTCGTCCCACTGAGTCTGCACCGACCAGCAATCCCAGCACATTCACAGAACCTTACACACACTAGAGAAAAATGTACATTTATACCAAGCCAATTAACCTACAAACCTGCAGGTGTTTGGAGTATGGAATGAAACCAAAGATCTCACTGAAAACCCATGCAGATCACGGGGAGAATGTACAAACTCAACACAGACAGCACCCATAGTCGGGACCGAACACGGGTCTCTGGCGCTGTAAGGCAGCAACTTCCTCTACACCACCTTGCCGCCCTTAATTGATGAGAATGTTTCCATGATTTCTCGCTGTATTTCTAATGAGTCTCCTTACTGGTAATTCATATTCATATAATGATCATGTGATTCCTGACCTCACTAATTGCCATCCAGCTGCCCACTTGGTGAAAGATATCGGAGGCCAATTGTAGGCAGGAAAGCACAGAAATTATGAAATAATGATGGATGATGACATATTGCAATATCTCAAAACAGCAGAGGCTCTGATAGATGTACTAATGTAGTTTCCATTTGAATTGCGCACACACACCCTCTGAATATAGAAACATAGAAACATAGAAAATAGGTCATTCGGCCCTTCGCGCCTGCACTGCTATTCAATATGATCATGGCCGATCATCCAACTCAGTATCCTGTACCTGCCTTCTCTCCATACCCCCTGATCCCTTTAGCCACAAGGGCCACATCTAACTCCCTCTTAAATATAGCCAATGAACTGGCCTCAACTACCTTCTGTGGCAGAGAATTCCAGAGACTCACCACTCTCTTGTGAAAAATGTTTTCCTCATCTTGGTCCTAAAGGAATTCCCCCTTATCCTTAGACTGTGACCCCCTTGTTCTGGACCTCCCCAACATCGGGAACAATCCCCCCTCAGTCTTCTAAATTCTAGCGAGTAAAAGCCAAGTCTATCCAGTCTTTCCTCATATGAAAATCCTGACATCCCAGGAATCCTAAAGGAATTCCCCCTTATCCTTAGACTGTGACCCCCTTGTTCTGGACCTCCCCAACATCGGGAACAATCCCCCCTCAGTCTTCTAAATTCTAGCGAGTAAAAGCCAAGTCTATCCAGTCTTTCCTCATATGAAAATCCTGACATCCCAGGAATCAGTCTGGTGAACCTTCTCTGTACCCCCTCTATGGCAAGAATGTCTTTCCTCAGATTTGGAGACCAAAATTGTACGCAATACTCCAGGTGTGATTTTACCAAAACCCTGTACAACTGCAGTAGAACCTCCCTGCTCCGAAACTCAAATCCTTTTGCTATGAATGCTAACATACCATTTGCTTTCTTCACTGCCTGCTGCACCTGCATGCCTACTTTCAATGATTGGTGTACCATGACACCCAGGTCTTGTTGCATCTCCCCTAATTTGCCACCATTCAGATAATAGTATACCCTCCTGTTTTTGCCACCAAAGTGGATAACTTCACATTTATCCACATTATACTGCATATGCCATGTATTTTCCCACTCACCCAGCCTATCCAAGTCACCTTGCAGCCTCCTAGCATCCTCCTCACACCTAACACTACCCCCCAGCTTAGTGTCATCCGCAAACTTGGAGATGTTGCATTAATATATATTGTAAATAGCTGAGGTCCCAGCACTGAGCCTTGCGGTACCCCACTAGTCACTGCCTGCCATTCTGAAAAGTACCCATTTACTCCTACCCTTTGCTTCCTGTCTGCCAGCCAGTTCTCTATCCACATCAATACTGAACCCCCAATACCGTGTGCTTTACGTTTGTATACTAATCTCTTATGTGGGACCTTGTCGAAAGCCTTCTGAAAGTCTAGATATAACACATCCACATGCTTCTCCCTTATCCACTCTACTAGTGACATCCTCGAAAAATTCTATAAGATTCGTCAGACATGATTTACCTCTCGTAAATCCATGCTGATTTGTCCAATGATTTCATCACTTTCCAAATGTACTGTTATCCCATCTTTAATAACTGACACTAGCAGTTTCCCCACTGCCGATGTTAGACTAACTGGTTTGTAATTCCCCGTTTTCTCTCTCCCTCCCTTTTTAAAAAGTGGGGTTACATTAGCTACCCTCCAATCCTCAGGAACTACTCCAGAATCTACAGAGTTTTGAAAAATTATCACCAATGCATCCACTATTTCTGTGGCTACTTCCTTGAGTACTCTGGGATGCAGACTATCTGGCCCTGTGGATTTATCACCCTTTAATCCATTCAATTTACCCAACACCACTTCCTGGCTAACCTGGATTTCACTCAGTTCCTCCACCTTATTTGACCCCCGGTCCCCTGCTATTTCCGGCAGATTATTTATGTCTTCCTTAGTGAAGACAGAACCAAAGTCGTTATTCAATTCTCTGCCATATCCTTATTCCCCATGATCAATTCACCTGTTTCTAACAAGGGACCTACATTTGTTTTAACTAATCTATTTCTCTTCACATATCTATAAAAACTTTTGCAGTCAGTTTTTATGTTCCCTGCCAGTTTTCTTTCATAATCTATTTTCCCTTTCCTAATTAAACCCTTTGTCCTGGGTACACAAAAAGCTGGAGAAACTCAGCGGGTGCAGCAGCATCTAAGGAGCGTAGGAGATAGGCGACGTTTCGGGTCGAGACCCTTCTTCAGACTGTCTGAAGACGGGTCTCGACCCGAAACGTCGCCTATCTCCTACGCTCCTTAGATGCTGCTGCACCCGCTGAGTTTCTCCAGCTTTTTGTGTACCCTCGATTCTCCAGCATCTGCAGTTCCTTCTTTAAAACCCTTTGTCCTCCTCTGCTGGACTCTGAATTGCTCCCAGTCCTCTGGTAGGCTGCTTTTTCTGGCTAATTTGTATGCTTCATCTTTTGTTTTTATACTATCCTTGATTTCCCTTGTTATCCATGGATGCACTACCTTCCCTGATTTATTATTTTGCCAAACTGGGAAGAACAATTGTTGTAGTTCATCCATGCAGTCTTTAAATACCTTCCATTGCACATCCACTGTCAACCCTTTAAAATCACTTGCCAGTCTATCTTGGCCAATTCACGTCTCATACCTTCAAAGTTACCTTTGTTTAAGTTCAGAACACTTGTTTCTGACTTAATTACGTCACTCTCCATCCTAATGAAGAACTCAACCATATTATGGTCACTCTTGCCCAAGGGGCCACGCACAACACGACTGCTAACTAACCCTTGCTCATTACTGAATACCCAGTCTAGAATAGCCTGCTCTCTCGTTGGTTCCTCTACATGTTGGTTTAGAAAACTATCCTGCATACATTCCAAGAAATCCTGTTCCTCAGCATCCCTGCCCATTTGATTCATCCAATCTATATGTAGATTGAAGTCACCCATTATAACTGTTTTACCCTTGTTGCACGCATTTCTAATTTCCTGTTTGATGCCATCCCCGACTCCACTACTACAGTTAGGTGGCCTGTACACTACTCCCACTAGCATTTTCTGCTACTTAGAGTTTCACAGCTCTACCCATATCGATTCCACATCCTCCAAGCTAATGTCCTTCCTTTCTATTGCATTAATCTCCTCTCTCACCAGCAATGCTACCCCACCTCCTTTTCCTTTCTGTCTATCCCTCCTGAATATTGAATATCCCTGGATGTTCAGCTCCCAGCCTTGGTCCCCCTGGAGCCATGTCTCCGTGATACCAACTATAGCATAGTCATTAATAGATATCTGCACATTCAACTCGTCCACCTTATTACGAATGCTCCTCGCATTGAGACACAAAGCCTTCAGGCTTGTTTTTACAACACTCTTACTCTTTATACGATGACAAATGGCCCCTTTTGATTTTTGCCCTGGAAACCCACCACCTCTTATTCTCTGTTTATTATTTTTTTCTTCTTTCCCCCCTACACGTTGAGTCTGAGTGCTTCCCTTCTCTGCTTCCTGCCTCAGACCCTGTCCACTAGCTATCTCTATTTGACTCCCTCCCCCCAACAGGTCTAGTTTAGTCCCCCCAGTAGCCTTTGCAAATTTCCGTGCCAGGATACTGGTCCCCCTCTGGTTCAAGAGCAACCCGTCCTTTTTATACAGGTCACTCCTTCCCCAAAAGAGGTTCCACTGATCCAGAAACTTGAATCCCTGCTCTCTGCACCAGTCCCAGAGCCAGGCATTTATCCTCCACCTTGCTCCATTCCTACTCTCACTGTCGCGTGGCACAGGAAGTAATCCTGCGATTGTTATCTTTGCGGCCCTTTTCCTTAACTCTCTTCCTAACTCCCTAAATTCTCCTTTCAGGATCTCTACTCTTTTTTTTTTTACCTATGTCATTGGTACCAATATGTACCACAACCTCAGGCTCCTCTCCCTCCCTTTTCAGGATATCTTGGACTATCTGTTATCTGCTTCTTGTTCATAGGATGACAACTGCGTTAAACCTTTTCAACATGTGTGTTCTGATGTTCACAGGGAGCTTGTACCATCCCCCCCTCCTGAGTGATGAAGTGGAGACAGAAGAGGTCCAGAATAGAATTAAGGAACATGAATACCGGTACCAACAGCAGATAGAATGGCTCCAGAGCAAAATGGAGGGAAAAAGTAACTATCAACCTAATATAAAGATCCGTTTATCTGCAGATAGGGAAGATTCACCAAAAAAGTACTGGAACACCTATATTACGCTCACACTGGTCATAATTCAGGTCTTGGGACTGGAGAGGTGACATTTTGCCAAGTAATCCCCAGGACTATGATAATGAGGAAGAGCAGGAAGAAATGCAAGATGAAGTTCCTCGAAGACCTCACAACAATATTTTGAATAGCCCTGATCAAAATGTGCAGGATCAGTTCTACAACATCTGCATTCAAAATGGGAGCCAAGAACCAATTGAGACCATTAAATTTGTAGAATGTTTTGTGGACAGTCTTTTAGAAGTCGGTTGGAATCTTTGTCCATGGAGCTCAGAGCTGATCCTCAACGACTGTGTGGGCATTGGGAGTCAGTTTGAAAAATGGAGCTGTAAGATACCATCCGTATATGATATTTTGGTTCCAATTTTTCTCCAGGATGGTTATTTTAAACCAGAGATCTGTTCCTGTGACGTTCCACGTGAGAAACAGAGTTTCGGCAGAATTCTCATGGTTACAGCAAACAGTACTAACCTGGCCAGCCAATGTGAAACCAAAGAACCTGAATGGGACATTCTTTGTCTTATTCACAACAAAGGATACGAACCTGATGTTCATTCCAATGATCTTGCTTCTATCATGGATATTGTGATCCAATTGTTATTTGGATTATAAGAAGGTAGTGAAATGGTTCAGGGTTTTATTATCTCAATAATGGAAGAAAATTTGTGATCAAAATGAATTTCAAATTACCTTCTGCAATATTACTGGTTGCTGTGGTTTAAAAGTACAATATCAGTGAGGGCAAGCTATTCACATCAAAGTCTTTCCAGCTGTGAGGCTGAAGGGTTCCGATGTCCATCTTGTACCTCGTTTTTCCAATTTACCCAAGAAATGTTCATTACCCACTATCTACTGGCACATTTCCCGTGCTGTCTGTGAGTACAAGTTCCTCAAAATCATGACCAAGAATATCCCCAATAGCTCTTGTCACCTCAAGTGCCTTCAAATACTGATTGTTCTAACTGAAAAAGTGTGCCATTCACCAAACCAGCGATGTGTTCTTGGCTCCTATCTCTTTAAGACTGTTCTGATGCATTTGCTATTAAGTCAGCCTTATTCAAACTGGCAGGAATGTCACCTGGAACATCGGTTCAGAGATGTATTAAAGTATCTTGGAAAATGTTTGGATGAGAAATGTCTACACAGATTTATGATTGGCAATCAAATATTTCCTCAACAAATTGGTATTCCAGAATTTCTTCTAAAAGCAGTACCTATAACCATCTTCCTGTCATTTGTAACAGGAAATGAATCTCACTGTCAGGCACTCATGGAATATCAGAAAATATTAAGGGACATGGGACCCCTGATGATGGAGTGCATTAAAAATAATACAACAGCTGAGTGAAAACATTGCCTTTGCTCCCAGCACACTCAAGATACTGAAAATGTTGGCTCATGACCCTTTGTTCCCAGATTGGGAGCAAAATTATTTAACCTATCTAATATTTACATTATCGTTACAAATAAAATTAATAGGTTTTTAATTTAAAACTGTACTTTTAGAATTAAATTAATAGATTTGTCCAAAAATAATCTTTGTTCATAATAAAAATGTATACAAAAAATATTCTTAAACTCTTCATATATTTTTAGTGTCTACATGTGCACTAGTGTCATTTTCAATAATGTTTGCACCTATTTTTAATCAAAATACCGTTGCTACTCATGTGGCTGCCTGGGATTATATTCCTTCCCTTGTTTGATGAGTGTCCCACCGGACTCTGCCCATCAATACTCGGCAGCAGAAGGACCCTAGACTGTGGTCTCCCTCCCACGGAGACTTGGCATCAGCTGCGTCAGGCTTCAGAGTGCCAACCAGTTTGGGTAGACCAAAGAGCATCGTTCATCCAGTTGATGGTCTTCCAACAATACGACGTCCACCCGGGAACATCAATGTGACATTGGGAACAGCCTGTAAAGCAGAGAGCTCTGTTATGAGGCTATTTTAATTGTTACGATGACCCCTTCATCTTTCTCCAGACCCTCTTTGCAAATCTACACTTTGAAAAATGGTGGACCACTGCCTCCTGTCTCTAGCAGTGGTCGGTGCTGGGGCTGCTACTCTTCACATTGTATATCCGTGATTTAGTTGAGGGAATTGAAGGCTTTGTGATCAAGTTTACAGTTGATATGAGGATTGGTCCAGGGGCAGGTAGTATAGGACCTACTGTAGAAGGACTTGAACAGGTTGGAAGAGTGGTGAAAGAAGTGGCAGATGGCAATACAGTGTAACACAGTGTGGAGTCATACATTTTGGCAGTAGGAGTAAATAAATAATGATAGATTATTTTCTAAACGGAGAGAATATTCAGAAATCAGAAGTGCAAAGAGACTTGGGAGTCTAGATACAGGATTTCCAAAACGCTAATTTGCAAGTTGAATCGGTAGTAGGGAAGGCAAAAGCAATTCTTGCATTAATTTCGAGAGAACTAGAATATAAAACAGATGTATGTAATGCTGAAATTTTATAATGCACTAGTCAGACCGCATTTAGAATATTCTGATCGGTTTTGAGCCCCATATCTAAAGAAGGATGTGTTCATGTTGGAGACGGTCCAGAGTAGATTTACAAGAATGATCCCAGAAATGATTGGTTTAACATATGATGAGTGTTTATATGGCACTGGGCCTGTACTATCTGGAGTTATGAGGGACCTCAATGAAACATACCGAATAGTGAAAGTATTGATTAGTACGGGCGTCCTTCTCTCTACCAACAAAGCGAGGTCTTAGTACTTGATGCTTAAGAAGGAACTGCAGATGCTGGAAAATCGAAGGTAGACAAAAATGCTGGAGAAACTCAGCGGGTGAGGCAGCATCTATGGAGCGAAGGAAAATGGCGATGTTTCGGGTCGAGACCCTTCTTCAGACTGATGTGGGGGGGGCAGAAGAAAGGTAGAGGTGGAGACTGGGTTGTGGGACAGCTGGGAAGGGGGCTGTAAAGAGGTAGAAAGAAGAGACTACCTGAAATTGGAGGTCAATGTACATACCGCTGGAGTGTAAACTACCCAAGCAAAATATAAGGTGCTGCTTCTCCAATTTACTGTGGTCCTCACTCTGGCCATGGAGGAGGCCCAGGTCGGATTTGGAATGGGAGGGGGAGTTGAAGAGCTGAGCCACTGGGAGATCAGGTTGGTTATTGCGGACCGAGCGGAGGTGTTGGGCGAAGTGATCGCCAAGCCTATGCTTGGTCTCACTGATGTCGAGCAGCTGACACTTAGAGCAGCGGATGCAATACATGAGGTTCGAAGAGGTGCAGGTGAACCTCTGCCACACTTGGAAAGACTGCTTAGGTCCTTGGATGGAGTCAAGGGGGGAGGTAAAGCGTCAAGTGTAGCATTTCCTGCAGTTGCAAGGGAAAGTACCAGGAGAGGGGATGGTTTGGGTGGGAAGGGACAAATTGACCAGGGAGTTACAGAGGGAGCAGTCTGTGGAATGCCAAAAGGGGAGGAGATGGGAAGATGAGGCCAGTGGTGGGAACCCGTTGGAGGTGGCGAAAATGTCGGAGGATTATCTGTTGCATGTGACGGCTGGTGGGGTGCGTGAGGACAAGGGGGACTCTGCCCTTGTTATGAGTGGGGGGGATGGGGAGTGAGAGCAGAGTTACAGGGTATAGAAGAGACCCTGGTCTAGCCTTATCTATAGTAGAAGAGGGGAACCCCCGTTCCCTTAAGAATGAAGACATCTCCAATGACCTGGTTTGGAACACCTCATCCTGGGTGCAGATGCGGCGTAGATGGAGGAATTGGGAGTGGGGGACGGAATATTAAGGCCCTGTCCCATTTGGCGATTTTGCTGGCGTCATTTCAGTGTCGCCAAAAGATTTTGAACATTTCAAAATCCAGCGGCGACAATAAAAATGTTCCGACACTTGAAAAAACATTGCGCGTCATACGTTATCACCGCCACATCATGTCATCACGGCGCGTATTTTCCGGTGACCTGATCTGTCACTTAATGATGCCGGCAGTCGCCGAAAAAAATTGGCAAGTGGGGACAGGCCCTTTGGAATGGGCTGCCAGGGAAATCCAAGCGGAAACGCAAGGAACTGCAAATGCTTGTTTATACAGGAAAAATACACAAATCGGCAGAGATGAAAAACACACAAAAGGGCCTGTCACACTTTGCGATTTTATGGGCCACTACGGCCGTCAGTGACTGACGCCGATGTCGCCTGACAACCGGCAAGTAGTACGACAGGATGCAACACAACTGCGTCAAAGTACGTCACTCCACGTCACCAATCTTCACCTGTCACAATGGGACAGGGCACGCGTCACCATTGGACAGCATAGGACAGCGACTGTGATGTCAAGCGGCGTCAATGTACGTCCACCCACGACACGATACGGCAAGATACGACAGGTTGCGTCATCTGGGGCGCGTGACGTCATTTGATTGACCAGCTTCCCTATAAAAGGGTACAGGATGCTATTGTGCATCATGACTATCATGGAGCAACGACAGATTGCATTTCTATTAGTACAACAACAACAAAGATTTCTGCTTGCAGCAGCCCTCGTGCTTACAGATCTGCCAGGCAGGAGTACAACAAGAAAGGGGAGGAAGCCCAGGAAGAGGTCTGTGTGGACGAGGTCCTTGTTCCTGATGAGACCCACTTTGGGCCAGTGTGAGATGGCTGATGACTGATCTCCAGCGAGAAGATGAGGCTGCCTTTAGAAACTTCACTAGGATTCCCCCTGACCTGTTTTAGGAGGTAAAGACCAGAGTCGGTCCTCTTCTGGAGGAAAAGGACACCATGAGGAAGGCACTGGAACCAGGCCTGCGCCTAGCCATCACCCTCACCCACCTGGCCATCACCCTCACCTACCATCAGGAGACTCATACAAGAGCCTTTCCCACAACTTTCGTGTGGCCCACAACACCATCGGCAAGGTTGTCCGAGAGACCTGTAACGCCATTACCAATGCATATGAAGAAGAAATAATTGACTGCCCAAATACACCAGATGAGTGGAGGAGAGTGGCGCACGGCTTTCAAAACAGGTGGAAGTTCCTGCATACATGTCGGGCAGTTGACGGGAAACCGTCCACTCAGAGGAGGTTCTACGTACTTTAACTACAAGTTCAATTTGATCGTACTCCTTGCTGTGGTGGATTCAAACTACAACTTCTTATTTGTGGATGTGGGCACACCTGGCAGTGCAGCAGATGGTGGGATCTGAAGAGAGACCTGCCTTGGGCAAGCACTAGAAGAAGGGAGAGCAGCCCTTCCTGATCCAGCACCTCTGCCAGGAGAAGACAGCCCTGACATCCCCTACGCACTGGTTGGTGCTGACGCCTTCGCACTCAGGACATGGATGATGAAGCCATACCCTCACAGGCGGATTTCAAGGGAGTAGAGGAATTACAGGCTGTCCAGGGCTAGGAGGGTCATAACCATATAACCATATAACAATTACAGCATGGAAACAGGCCCTCTCGGCCCTTCCAGTCCGTGCCGACCATTTGATTTCCCCTAGTCCCATACCCCTCCATTCCCTTCATGTCCATATACCTATCCACTTTACTCTTAAATGTTAAAATCGATCCTGCCTCCACCACTTCTGCTGGAAGCTCATTCCACACAGCCACCACCCTCTGAGTAAAGAAGTTCCCCCTCACGTTACCCCGAAACTTCTGTCCCTTAAATAGTCCCTTACTGTTGTGGAAAATGCCTTTGGTATCCTCGCTAGCATATTCAGGTGATTGCTGACTACAATGGAGCAGGAGCCCAAGTATGCGCAGATCATTGTCTATGCAGCATGTGTCCTCCACAAACTGATCCGCACCAGAAGTGCAGCAGCAGCAGCCATGATGGAGGGTGACACGGTGGACAACCAGACAAGAAACATCACACCAGGCTCATGGAGAGCTGGAGGACATGCTGCACCGATGGTAGCACTGGAAACACCTGCAACAAGACAGCCAAGAAGCAGGACGACCACCTATACGCTTATTACAACTCCGAACTAGGCAGGGGACTATGGCAGAGGATGTGCTGAGGCCCTGGACTGAAGACATGTGCTGAGGATCAGCAGCAAACATCCCACACCACAAACGGAGAACCACCACTACAGGAACTGATCTAATAAAATGAGGATTTATACATGTGAAATTAATACCATGACTAACAATACTGTGAAGTGAGAAGATCATCACACATCAAATTTTCATAGAAATACCACAAAGCAGTGAAATGCTTGTGTCTGTTTTTCTTTTATTGACCACATTATATGACACATTTTGCATTTCAATGCAGTTCAATGTTTGTGTGTATTTTATTAATCTGAATAAATGATGATTTATAGATGTGAAATTAATTCCGTGATTAACAATACTGAGAAATGAGAAGAGCATCACACATCAAATTTTCATAGAAATGTCGGGAATTTTATTGATAGTCGTACAAACAGCTTTTTTCGCAATGCAAAAAGGTTACACTGAAATATAATAATCACATTGTAAATGAACTTATCATACCTCTATGCTTAAAAAACTCTGATCTTGGATGTGTATTTATTTGTGTGCGTGTCTGTGTGTTTGTGTGTAATCACATCTTCGCGAAAAAACGACGCTGTAACGATAACATTTTTACATATTCCGGTAGAGACTTTCCCCCTGGAGTTCAAAAATCACCTTATCTGAAAATGTTATGCTTTATTTCTCAATTTATTAATTAAAATGTTCAAAAATCTGACAAAACTTGGAATTTTAAAATGACTGTCATTCGCTGATGATGTCACAATGGGTCTGCGTGCCTTCTTCCTCGTGCTGTGAGTGACGTCACCACTCCCTCCACCCTCCTCACCCCTCCCTCACCCTCTCGCCTCCTCGCCCCCTCGATCAGGGTCCTCGTGTCAGCGCATGGTGGGGAGGTTGCTGCCGCTGTCTGCCACTCTCGCTGCCCTCTGCCTCTGCATCTGCCCTCTACCTGCTACCTCTGCCCTCTGCCTCAGCCTCTATCCACTGCCTCTCTCTCTGCCCTCTGCCCTCTACTCCTCAGCCCCTGCCCTCTGCCCTCTGTCCCTGCCTCTGCCCACTGCCTTTACCCACTGCCTCAACCCGCTACTCGCTGCCCCTATGTTTGTCCTCTGCCCTCTGCCCCCTTGCCCTCTGCCCCCTGCCCCCTGCCCTCTGCCCCCTGCCCTCTGCCCTCGCTCTCTCTACCCCCTCCCTCTCTAGTCATGCCTGCGAGTTGGGGGCTATGCATGAGTGGATATGGCGGGGATGGGATAAAAGGCGTGAATGAATAATATTAATATAATATCAAGGGGGGTGGTTAGTATGTGTGTGTGTGTGGGGGGGGTGGTTAGTGTGTGTGTGGGGGGGGGTTGATGGTGTGTGTGTGGGGGGGGATGGTGTGTGTGTGGGGGTGGTTAGTGTGTGTGATGCCGCAGGGCGCCCCCACAACCGAGCGTTGAGGGGACGGGACCCAACGGGTCCCACTTGGTCTAGTCTAGTAACTATTAAAAGTCTGATCTTGGATGTGTGTATATTTGTTTGTTCGTGTGTGATCACATCTTCTTGAAAAATCTACGCGGTAACTATAACATGTTCCGGTAGAGATTTCCCCCCGGGAGTCCTAACCGCCTTATCTGAAAATGTCATGCTTTATTTCTCGGGTTATTGCTGAAAATGTTCAAAAATGACAAAACTTTGAAATAAAAACGACTGTCTTTCGCTGATAACGTCACAATGGGTCTAGTCCCATCCCTAATCCCACAATGGGTCTAATGACTACAGGCCTGTCGGACTGACCTCTGTAGTCATGAAGACACTCGAAAGGCTTGTGCTAACCAAGCTGAAAAATATCACAATATATCACAAACCATCATAACCTTCCTGCTGGACCTATCACAAAATATCACAAACTGGACCCTCTGCAGTTTGCATATCGGGCCAATAGATCTGTGGATGATGCAGTCAACCTGGGCCTGCACTTCATCCTACAGCACCTGGACCGCCAGGGGAGCTATGCGAGGATCTATTTGTTGATTTTAGCTCTGCATTCAACACCATCGTGCCAGAGCTACTACACTCCAAACGTTCCGAGTTGACTGTGCCTGAACCCCTCTGTCGGTGGATCACCAGCTTCCTGACAGACAGAAAGCAGCATGTGAGGCTGGGAAAGCATATCTCAGACGTGCAAACACTCAGCATAGGAGCACCGCAAGGCTGTGTCCTCTCTCCTCTCCTCTACTCTCTCTACACCAACGACTACACCTCCAGACACCTCTGTCAAGCTTCTCAAGTTTGCGGACGACACAACCCTGATTGGACTGATCCAGGATAGGGAGGAATCTGCCTACAGACAGGAAGTGTCATACCTGGTGTCCTGGTGCCGTCGCAACAACCTAGAGCTCAATGCTCTTAACACAGTGGAATTGATTGTAGACTTTAAGAGAGCTGCCCCTCCACTCACCCTACTCACCATCAACAACACCACAGTCACATCTGTGGAGTCTTTTAAGTTCCTTGGAACCATCATCTCCAAGGACTTTAAGTGGGGGGCTACCATCGATTCCACAGTCAAAAAGGCACAACAGAGGATGTAGTTCCTGCGGCAGCTGAGGTAGCACAATCTG
Source organism: Okamejei kenojei (assembly GCA_035221665.1). Taxonomy (NCBI): domain Eukaryota; kingdom Metazoa; phylum Chordata; class Chondrichthyes; order Rajiformes; family Rajidae; genus Okamejei; species Okamejei kenojei. The sequence goes on along the minus strand of CM069168.1, from coordinate 3,067,812 downwards.
CCACAGGCAATGATGGTCCAATTCTACACGGCCATCATAGAGTCTGTTCTCGCCTTCTCTATCATGGTCTGGTTTGGCTCAGCCACCAAATACGACACCAGAAGGCTGCAGCGAATCGTCCGATCAGCAGAGGTTATTGGCTGCAACCTTCCCTCCATTGATGAACTTTACACTGCAAGGGCCAGGAAGCGAGCGGGCAAGATCATCTCTGACCCCTCTCACCCTGGCCACAAACTCTTTGAATCACTTCCATCTGGAAGGCGACTCTGGACTGTAAAAGCGGCCACAGCCAGACATAAAAACAGTTTTTATCCACGAGTAGTTGCTCTACTCATTGGAGCGAAAGAGAAAACGGGGAATTACAGACCAATTAGCCTGACTTCGGTGGTGGGAAAGATGCTGGAGTCAATTATTAAAGAGGTAATAATGGGGCATTTGGATAGCAGTAAAAGGATTAGTCCAAGTCAACATGGATTTATGAAAAGGAAATCATGCTTGACTAATCTTCTGGAATTTTTTGAGGATGTGACAGGAAAATGGATGAAGGGGTGCCAGTGGATGTAGTGTATCTAGACTTTCAGAAAGCCTTTGATAAGGTCCCGCATGGGAGACTGGTGACTAAAATTAGAGCACATGGTATTGGGGGTAGGGTGTTGACATGGATAGAAAATTGGTTGGCAGACCGGAAGCAAAGAGTAGGAGTGAACTTTTCAGAATGGCAGGCAGTGGCAAGTGGAGTGCCGCAAGGCATGATTTTGAAGAGGTAATTAGGTGCAACACTAGCAAGTTTGCGGATGACACAAAGCTGGGTGGCAGTGGGAACTATGAAGAGGATGTTAGGAGGTTGCAGAGTGACCTGGACAGGTTGAGTGAGTGGGCAGATGCATGGCAGATGCAGTATAATATAGATAAATGTGAGGTTATCCACTTTGGCGGCAAAAACAAGGGGGCAGATTATTATCTCAATGGGTTAAAGAAGGAACTGCAGATGCTGGAGAATCGAGGGTACACAAAAGGCTGGAGAAACTCAGCGGGTGCAGCAGCATCTAAGGAGCGAAGGAGATAGGCGACGTTTCGGGTCGAGACCCTTCTTCAGACTGGTCAGGGATCAGGGAAACGAGAGATATACACGGTGATGTGGAGAGATAAAGAACAATGAATGAAGGATTCATTCATTAGCCCGCCTCCAGGCCGGTCCAGCCACCGACCGCCCGCAGGCCCCGGACCCCCACTCTGGCCCGAGCCGCCGGCCTGAGTCCCCCGACGCCATCTTTGCCACAAGGAGCGCCTCCAGGACTCACCGGGACGCCGCCTTCACCGACCTCCACGCCGATGCTGCCGCCGACCTCCACCTGCCTACCGATGCCCAGCCCCGTTGCTTGCCCGGTAACTCTGTTTATCTCCCTCTCCCCGATTCCACCGCCCATCACCAGCACAACGCAACTACCGAACCTCGCCGTCCCCCGACCACCAAACCCCATCGCCACACCGGAACCATCCAGCATCGCCGTTGTACTGGGCCTGCCGAAGACCACAGGCGCTGCACCGGACCCATCCAGCATCGCCGTTGTACTGGGCCCGCCGAAGCCCACAGCCGCACCCGCCTCACCTTGCATCGCCGCCGGACCGGGGCTCCCCGAACATGGCCGCCGCACCGCACCCCACTCATCTCGCCGCCTCACTGGTCGGACTGACCACCCGCCCACCGGGACCTCCAACACACCGCCCGCCGACCCCAACTCTACTGCCCGCGGACTCCTACCTTCGGGTCCGCCGACCCACGACACTCCACCGCCCTCCAGCAGCCCGCAGCCGTCGCCTCACCTGCAGACTGGACTCTGCAGTGGGCCTGAAGCCTCCACATTGCTAACTCCTCCCACCACTGTCTTTAACGGCACTGGGTCCTAGTGCCCGTCTCCCCAGCCCCAGTAACCTTAGTGGCTATTCCACTGGGTCTTCCCCATCCCCCCCCTACCATGTAACCCCTGCTCTTCCCCACCCACACCACAGCCCCCATACCCCCCACCCCCACCCCGACCACCCTCCACCCCCCCCCACCACACAACGCTACGTCCTCAGCGCACTCACCTGCCTTCCTCCGACCACAACCCCCATCCTTGCCGCGTGTTCACCATCCCCCCCGACCTCCCCCTCTCCGACACCGAATGGTCTGTCCTCAGCAAAGGTCTTACCTTTGTCCCCCTCCGTCCCCACCTCAATGAGTTCTGCGCCCACCACGACTTGGAGCTCTCCTACCGTTGCCTCCGCCTCACAGCGTTCTTCCACGGGAAGAAGTCCTCGCCCCCCACTGATGATCCCTTTTCCTGTCTCCAAAGTACCCCCTCAACTTGGACCCGCCCTCGTAGCCTTCCGGCTCTAGAACTATTTATCCAGAACTGCCGTCGGGACATTAACCGCCTCGACTTCTCCACTCCCCTGTCTCACTCCAATCTCTCCAGCCCCGAACGTACTGCCATCGACTCACTCCGTAACAACCCAGACTGGGTTATCAAACCCGCCGACAAGATCTCTACATAGGCGCGTCGATCTCTACAAAGCGGAGGCCGTGCTCCAAATCTCGGACACCTCCTCCTACTTACCCCTGGACCATGACCCCACTGACGAACACCAGGACACCATCTCGAGCACCATAACTGACTTCATCAGCTCCGGCTCCCTACCCACGCCCCCCCCGAGCCTCCAACCTCATCGTTTCCCAGCCCCGCACAGCCCGATTTTACCTTCTCCCCAAAATCCACAAACCCGACTGCCCTGGCAGACCCATTGTCTCTGCCTGTTCGTGCCCCACCGAACACATTTCTACATACCTCGACGCCATCCTATCCCCCTATGTTAAATTCCTCCCCACCTATGTTCAAGACACCTCAGACATTCTCCATCGGCTCCGCGCATTCCATTCTCCAGACCCCCATCATCTCATCTTTACCATGGACGTCCAGTCACTCTACACCTCCATCCCCCACCAGGACGGTTTCAAAGCTCTCCGGTTCTTCCTCGACCAGAGGAGCAACCCATACCCATCTACTGACACCCTCCTCCACCTAGCGGAGTTGAACCTTACCCTCAATAACTTCTCTTTTGATTCCTCCCATTTCCTCCAAACACAAGGCGTAGCTATGGGCACACGCATGGGCCCCAGCTATGCTTCCTTCTTTGTTGGGTACGTCGAACAATCCTTGTTCTCGGCGTACCAGGGCCCCATCCCCGACCTCTACCTCCATTACATCGACGACTGCTTTGTATCACCTCCTGCACCCACACACAACTGACTGACTTCATTCATTTCACCACCAACTTCCATCCGGCACTCAAATACACTTGGACCAAATCCGACATTTCCCTACCATTCCTTGACCTCACCATCTCTATTGCAGGTGATACACTCCTGACCGACATCCACTACAAACCAACTGACTCCCACAGCTAACTGGACTACACTTCCTCTCACCCTGCTTCCTATAAGGACTCCATCCCCTATTCCCAATTCCTCCGTCTACGCCACATCTGCTCCCAGGATGAGGTGTTCCACACCAGGTCATCACAAATGGCTTCATTCTTCAGAGAACGGGGATTCCCCTCCCCTACTATTGATGACGCTCGCACTAGGGTCTCCTCCATACCCTGCAACACTGCCCTCTCTCCCCATTCCCCACTCGCAAACAGGGCAGAGTCCCCCTGGTCCTCACCTTTCACCCCACCAGCCGGCAAATACAACACATAGTCCTCCGCCTGTTTCGCCACCTCCAACGTGACCCCTCCACTCGCCACATCCCCCCGTCTGCCTTCCGCAAAGACCGCTCCCTACGCAACTCCCTTGTCAATTCTTCCCTTCCCTCCCGCTCTACCCATTCCCTGGGCACTTTCCCTTGCAATCGCAAGAAATGCTACACGTGTCCCTTCACCTCCCCCCTCCACTCCTTTCAGGGACCCAAGCAGTCCTTCCAGGTCCTACAGAGGTTCACCTGCACCTCCTCCAACCTCATCTACTGCATCCGCTGCTCCAGATGCCAGATGATCTATATCGGTGAGACCAAGCGGAGGCTTGGCGATTGTTTCGCCGAACACCTCCGCTCGGTCCGCAATAACCAAACCGACCTCCCAGTGGCTCAGCACTTCAACTCCCCCTCCCATTCCGTATCCGACCTCTCGGTCCTGGACCTCCTCCACAGCCAGAGTGAGCAACACCGCAAGTTGAAGGAACAGCACCTCATATTCTGCTTGGGGAGTCTGCATCCTCTGGGCTTGAACATTGAATTTTCTCAATTCTGTTACCCTTGTAGTCTCCTCCCCTTCCCACCTCTCCCTCAGCCCTCGGGCCCTGGCATTCCCTCTATCTCTATCTCCCTCCCCCACCCTAGTCGCACTAGCTTCTCATTTTCACACCACAAACAGCTTACAATGGCTTGTTCCCTTTATCATCGATACTTTTTTGCATATCTTTCATTCATTGTTCTTTATCTCTCCACATCACCGTCTATATCTCTCGTTTCCCTGATCCCTGACCAGTCTGAAGAAGGGTCTTGACCCGAAACGTCGCCTATCTCCTTCGCTCCTTAGATGCTGCTGCACCCGCTGAGTTTCTCCAGCCTTTTGTGTACCCTCCATTATCTCAATGGGGTTAGGTTAGGTAGGGGGGAGATGCAGCGAGACCTGGGCGTCCTTGTACACCAGTCACTGAAAGTTGGCTTACAGGTACAGCAGGCAGTGAAGAAAGCTAATCGAATGTTGGCCTTCATAACAAGAGGATTTCAGTATAGGAGTAAAGAGGTTCTTCTGCAGTTGTATAGGGCTCTGGTGAGACCACATCTGGAGTATTGTGCACAGTTTTGGTCTCCTAATTTGAGGAAGGACATCCTTGTGATTAAGGCAGTGCAGTGTAGGTTCACGAGATTGATCCCTGGGATGGCGGGACTGTCATATGAGGAAAGATTGAAAAGACTAGGCTTATATTCACTGGAGTTTAGAAGGATGAGGGGGAATCTTATAGAAACATATAAAATTATAAAAGGACTGGACAAGCTAGATGCAGGAAAAATGTTCCCAATGTGGGGCAAGACCAGAACCAGGGGCCACAGTCTTAGAATAAAGCGGAGGTCATTTAAGACCGAGGTGAGAAAAAAGATTTTCACCCAGAGGGTTGTGAATTTATGGAATTCCTGGCCACAGATGGCAGTGCAGGCAAAGTCACTGGATGGATTTAAGAGAGAGTTAGATAGAGCTCTAGGGGCTGGTGGAGTCGAGGGATATGGGGAGAAGGCAGGCACGGGTTATTGATAGGGGACGATCAGCCATGATTACAATGAATGGCGGTGCTGGCTCGGTGGGCCGAATGGCCTCCTCCTGCACCTATTTTCTATGTTTCAACAGCCAAAAATCTGTAGCCTCCCTTTGATCTGATATTTTGTTGGTTCACATGCTTGATCAATGGTGTTTTATTATTAATGTTTTATTATTATTAATGTTTAGTGTTTTCTGAGTCATTCGTAACTGTCACTGTATGTCAAGTTGTTACTTATGGGCGGAGCACATTGTATGTGAATACTTGGCCAATAAACTTACTTACTTAAAAAATCCGCATGCCATTCTTGCTCACGCTGCGAGTGACGTCACCCCCCCACCCCCCGACCACTCCCCCTCCTCCGCCCTGGTAATTCAAACGACGCAGAAAGAACGAGCAAGTAGGGCCCTGTACTCGCCGCAGGTCGGCGCATGGCGGGGAGGTTGTGCCACAGGCCGAGCCCAGCAACTGGACGTGGGCAGAAGCGGAGCGGGAGGGAGTATTGCGTTCGGGAACCAGGCCTCCCGTGATGCCACGCGCCGTGCTCCCCCTCCTCAAACTCTACTCCCCTCCCTCTCTTCCCCCCCTCTCCCTCTCCGCCCCCCTCCTGCTACCTCTCTGCCCACCCCCACCCCATCTGCCTCTGCCCTGCCCTCCTGCTTCCCCGCCCTCCCTCAGCCCTGCCCTCTCTCTCGCTTTCCCTCTCTATCCGCACCTGTGATTTGGGGGCTATGCGTGATAGGATAAAAGGAGCGAATGAATAATATTAATATAATATCAAGGGGGGTGGTTAGTGTGCGTGTGGGGGGTGATTAGTATGTGTGTGGGGAGGGGTGGATTTGTTAATTGGGTCTCCAATAGCTGAGTAAATTATTTTATTTCAGATATTTATCCATGTTCCCTTTGACATCATTGAATCTGCCTCCATACAATCCAGGATGGTGCATTCCATAGTCAACTCAAGAGAGTTTAATGTCATATGTCCCAGATCGGACAATGAAATTCTTGCTTGCTGCAGCACAACAGAGTATTGTAAGCAAAAATACAGAATAGTTCAATATACACATAAATAAGCAGATAAAGTGCAATATGCTGTTACAGTCCAGAGCCTGTTTGTTGGCGAGTTAAATAGTCTGATGGCTGTGGGGAAGCAGGTGTTCCTGAACCTGGATGTAACAGATTTCAGGCTCCTGTTCCTTCTGCCCAATGGTAACGGAAAGATGAGTGCATGGCCAGGATGGTGTTGGTCCTTGATGATGTTGGCTGCCTTTTTGAGGCAGCGACTGCAATAGATCCCTTCAATGGTGGGGAGGTCAGAGCCGATGATGGACTGGGCAGTGTTTACAACTTTCTGCATCCTTTTCCGCTCCTGGACCCTCAGGTTGCCAAACCAAGCCACGATGCAACTAGTCAGCATGCTCTCTACTGTACACCTGTAGAGGTTCGAGAGGGTCCTCTTTGACTTACCCTAACCACTTGCTGTTTTAACAAATTGTTACTCAGTTTTTTGCAAATCATGTTACTTTTGTCTTCCATATTACTTACACCTTCTCTCAGTGAGGGTTCTACCTACTCTGCCCATACCCTTTTTAAATACCTCTATCAGATCTCCATGCAATCTTCTCTGAGAACAACCTTCTTTAGTTTATCCACATTTCTAAAGAATAATTTCTGCCTAATATGCCTGCTGTAGTCAAACCAGTCTTTCAACAGATTGCACAGCTAAGGGGATGAGGAACCCGGGAAATGTGAAGAGCAGGTGTTAGAATAAGGGCAGTTTAGTTTCATTAGAGACTGTAGAGCTGAAAGGTGGAGGAGTGTGGGTGATTTAATAAGCAGACGTTACCTTCCATGAGTCAAAATTAAATGTGATGTATAAAATGAAGCCAGGCACAAGCAGAGCTGCCATTTTGAGCAGTGTGTTTACAAATGGCCGTGATTGAAATGAAGTCCTACGGGTTTGGCTCAGGAGGCTTCAACTACGAGCCTGAAGGCAAGATAAGGGATGGTTTGACTACACCTGTGGGAAATGTGTCCATCTGCAGCTTCTGACTGACTGCGTGAAGGAACTGGATCTGGAGCCGGATAAACCCAGGATCATCCAGGAGGTTGAGGGCTTCATAGATCGTAGTTTTAACAAAATGGTCACGCCTAAGGTGCAGGCAGAAAATAACTGGGAAAGGTAAAGGGAGTTGCCAGAGGTTGCATGAATCTTGAATGGCCATTCCCCTTGAAAATAAATATAGCATTCTGTATGATATTGGGTAGGAATGTCTGCTCAGGAAAACACAGCAGCAGCAGCAGCTGCCGCAGCCAGCGATGAGGCACCAAGATAAGCTCTGAGCATTGACAGGGAAGGATGAAGTCAGACAGGGCTATAGTGATAGACTCAACGGTTAGGCGAACAGAAAGGAGATTCCTTGGCCACAAATGGGACTGTAGGAGGGTGTGTTCCCTCCTTTGGGTTGAAGATGTATTTGAGTGGTTATAGGACATTCTCAGGGAAGATGGTGAGCAATGAGATGTCATTGTGCACAATGGCATAAATTGCATAAATGAAAAAGGGAGGGACAAGGCTGGCCACATAATGTTCCAGTGCACAGGAGCCAGGGCCGAATTTAGATGAAGAGAGGCCCTAAGCTGTTCCACTTGTGAGACCCCTCCCAATCCCCCACCCCCACGACTAGATGAAGATGGTCCACCAGATTGACACCAATTTGCAGCCGAGCGTGGCCAATGAGATAAAGGGCTGGAAAGCTGCGCTTTTTATTTATTTATTTATTGCCCGTGCTAGTGTCGAGTTATTGGCTTAAAACACTATTATTCTGAAATGGAGGGCAAGGAAAATGACTGAAGGGTTGTTTAGAGACTACAGTGCGTTGTGACACCATATGTAAGAAAGGCCTATGACAGTGTCAAAAATATTATACACCTTGCAGGGCTCTCACTTAATTTTTTTTCTCTTGCCAGCCGGGCAACCTTGGCAGCTTTTTAAGTTGCCAAATGACTGATTAGGTGGTCATTTAAGACGGCTTGCATTGACGCGTGCGATAATGTGCTCGGACGAAGTGCGTAGTTACTAGTCGGAATTATGCTCAATGAATCATTCACATATTATTTCTGCTTCAAATGAAGTCACAAACTAAACATATTCACCAATCAAGACATGATATATACCACAATGACATGCAGCAAAATTATAATACAGTATCTCAACTCTTTTTACACGTTGCAATGAATGCAATTTCTGTTATTTTTTTCCACTTCCAAACAAAAATGTGGTTGGATTATTCAGCGTATGCTCAACCTCGGTGAGACCAAGCGGAGGCTTAGCGATCGTTTCGCACAACATCTCCACTCAGTTCGGAATAACCAACCTGATCTCCCGGTGGCTCAGCACTTCAACTCCCCTTCCCATTCCGAATCCGACCTTTCTGTCCTGGGCGTCCTCCAAGGCCAGAGTGAGGCCCATCGCATATTGGAGGAGCAGCATCTCATATTTGCTTGGGTAGTTTACACCCCCAGCGGTATGCATTGTCTTCTCTAATATCAGATAGACTTACTTTCTCCCTCCTTCCCCTCCCATTCCCAGCTCTCCCATAGCCTACTGTCTCGGCCTCATCCTTTTTTTTTCGTGTCTCCCTCCCCGACATCAATCTGAAGAAGGGTCTCGACCCGAAAAGTGGTCTATTTCTTCGCTCCATAGATGCTGCCTTACCCGCTGATATTCTCCAGCTTTTTTGTCTACCAATGGGATACCACCACTGGCCACATCTTCCAATCTCCTCCCCTGTTGGCCTTCCGCAGAGACTGCTCCCTCCGTAACTCCCTGGTAAATTTGTCCCATCCCACCCAAACCACCTCCTCTGTGGGCACTTTCCCTTGCAACCGCAGGAAATGCTACTTGTCGCTTTACCTCCCCCCTTGACTCCATTCAAGGACCCAAGCAGTTTTTCCAGGTGTGGCAAAGGTTCACCTGCACCTCCTCCGACCTCATCTATTGCATTCACTGCTCTGGGTGTCAGCTGCTCTAAATCGGTGAGACCAAGCGTAGGCTTGGCGATCATTTCGCCCAACACCTCCGCTCGGTCCGCAATAACCAACCTGATCACCCGGTGGCTCAGCACTGCAACTCCCCCTCGCATTCCGAATCCGACCTTTCTGTTCTGGGCCTCTTCCATGGCCAGAGTGAGGCCCACCGTAAATTGGAGTAGCAGCATCTCATATTTCGCTTGGGCAGTTTATACACCAGCGGTATGAACATTGACTTCTTCAATTTCAAATAATACCTGCTTTCTCCTCCCCTTCCCAGCTCTCCCTCAGCCCACTGTCTCCGCCTCTTCCTTTCTTCTTACCGTCCCCCCACCTTCACATCAGTCTGAAGAAGCGTCTCTACCCGAAACGTCACCTATTTCCTTCGCTCCATAGAGTTTCTCCACAACCCGCTGAGTTTCTCCAGCATTTTTGTCTACCCATTCACATTCCGTTCTGTTATCCCACTTTCCCCACCCACTCCCGACCCATTAGGGGAAATTTTACAGAGACAAGTTAAGCTACAGCCAATGCGTTTTTGGGATGTAGGAGGAAACCCACATGCTTGCAGGGAGAATGTGCAAATTCAACACAGACAGTGCCCGAGGACAGGATCGAACACATATCTCTGGCTTGTGAGGCAGCAAGTCTACCAGCTGTGCCACTATATTTTGTTTTTCAACACACAAAAAATTATACGTTGATAACTTTGGTTACTAAAAATATGAAGATATACATTTTCAGTTTTAAATCTCCAAGTCCCCCTTTGCAGCTACTGTATGTTTTAATTTAATTATGGAGTTTGCTCCTTTTCCCTTTGATCACATGGGTTTTCTCTGGGTGCTCTTGTTTCCTTCCACATTCCAAAGGTGTGCAGGAACCTATTTCAGACCCAACCCAAAACGTAATATTTTCCTTTTGCAGAGATGCCAACCCTAAATTTAGTTCACAGTAACATTCAACCCATTTGTCAGTAACAAATGGGGGTAAATGCATTTCTCTCAGTAACATGTTGCGGCACCAGAAATATGTATGGCAACGACCCAAAATCTGCAACGCGCGTTGAATCCAACCTTCCTTTTTTCAACTAGTACTATATACAAACTCATTAAACACACATAAACATCCTTTAGTATACACATACACATAAACCCAATTGTCTAAATGACAATGCCGATGTTGGGGGAGTTCAGAACCAGGGGCCACAGTCTTAGAATAAGGAGTAAGCCATTGTTAGAACGGAGACGAGGAAACACTTTTTCTCACAGAGAGTGGCGAGTCTGTGGAATTCTCTGCCTCATAGGGCGGTGGAGGCCGGTTCTCTGGGTGCTTTCAACAGAGAACTAGATAGGGCTCTTAAAGATAGCGGAGTCAGGGGATATGGGGAGAAGGCAGGAACGGGGTACTGATTGGGGATGATCAGCCGTGATCACAGTGAATGGTGGTGCTGGCTCAAAGGGCCGAATGGCCTCCTCCTGCACCTATTGTCTATTGAAACATACAACACAGGCAATGGGCCCTTAGCCCCACAATGCTAATGTTACCTCTGTTCCTTGCACATGAATGTCTTAACAGCCTTTTGACCATCTCTGTCTGTAGCATCATCCTGTACCCACCATCGCTCGTTCCCGTTCCCGCCCTTCCCGCTGCACGTGTCCAACCGCCGCTCGTTCCCGCCCTTCCCGCTGCACGTGTCCAACCGCCGCTCGTTCCCGCTCCCGCCCTTCCCGCTGCACGTGTCCAACAGCCGCTCATTCCCGCTGCACGTGTCCAACCGCCGCTCGTTCCCGCTCCCGCCCTTCCCGCTGCACGTGTCCGACCGCCGCTCGTTCCCGCCCTTCCCGCTGCACGTGTCCAACCGCCGCTTGTTCCCGCCCTTCCCGCTGCACGTGTCCAACCGCCGCTTGTTCCCGCCCTTCCCGCTGCACGTGTCCAACCGCCGCTCATTCCCGCTGCACGTGTCCAACCGCCGCTCGTTCCCGCTCCCGCCCTTCCCGCTGCACGTGTCCGACCGCCGCTCGTTCCCGCCCTTCCCGCTGCACGTGTCCAACCGCCGCTCATTCCCGCTCCCGCCCCCGCCCTTCCCGTTTATTGTTTTGATTATTTTTCGTTCCCGCCCTTCTCCGTAACGACATGTTTGCCTGCCGGAACACCGTATTTAGGTTGTTTCGCCGGGACGAAATACGGCGAATCCGGGACAGTTGGTAACCCTCCTTTTGTCCAGAGATTCTGTCTGATCTGTTGAGTTACTCCAGCTTTTTGTGTCTATCTTCAGTTTAAACTAGCATCTGCAGTTCCTTCCTACACACATGATACTATACGATAGAACTTTATTAATCCCAGGAGGGAAATTGTGTGTGTGTGTGTGTGGGTATATATATTATACACACACACACACATACACACACCGGCCCTGACAGGAGCTAGTAAGATAGTGATACAGGGGTGATCACTGGTCGGTGCAGACTTGTTCGACTGAAGGGCCTGTTTCCGTGCTGTATGTCTGAAGTGTAAAGTCTCACCAAATTGACACAAATCATTAAACAACCACTTACACCAATGATACATATACTGCAATTTTTCATTTTGTATGGCCAACCAGCAATCCCCGTACACTAGCACTATCCTACACACTACTGGTGGCTCCACCATACCGCCCTACATTTTAATCAACTCCCCCCCCAGATTCTACCACTCACTGCACACTCTGGGCAATTTACGATGACCAATTAATATACCAGCTATTGGTATACCAGGAAACCGCATATTTGAGGAAATAACACCGTCATGGGGAGAATGTGCAAACACTAAGAATGCACTTGACGTCGGGATTGAACCAGGTCTCTGGTGCTGTGCCTCTGTTTTCGTCTGATAATTCTGTATGCCTCCATGTTTTGTGTCATCTGCGATTTTGGAAACCCAGTAGCCCTCATTAATAAGGTCATCAGGAATAGGAGTAGAATTAGGTCATTCAGCTCATCAAGTCTACTCCGTTGTGCCTGAAAGAACTGCAGAAAGGTAGACACAAAATGCTGGAGTAACTCAGCAGGACAGGCAGCATCTCTGGAGAGAAGAAATGGGTGACGTTTCGGGGCGAGACCCTTTTTCAGACTGATCAGTCTACTCCGCTATTCAATCATGGCTGATCTATATCTCCTTTCTAACTGCATTCTCATGCATTATCCCCATAAACTTTGACACCTGTACTGATCAATTATCTATCTCTGTCTTAAAAATATCCACTGACTTGGCCTCTGCAGCCTTCTGTGGCAAAGAAATACACAGATTAGCCACCCTGACTAAAATGCATCTTGAGAAAAGCTTAATACTAATTCCCGGTGAAATCCATGAGGCACATTCTTCAATCATTAAAATAAAACTTTCCTTTTGTAATTCAGGTAATTCTCCACGCGTTTTATTCTAAGGCCTTCAATACTGAGGGGGCAAGTCCACCAAGTGGCACTTTGTCAGATTGCTTTTGGAAGTCCACATTTGCCACATCTACTAGATCATAAAAACATTTAAGATCGAAGTCTGGAACATTTTCTTCACAAAATATGAAGTGGAAAAGGAAATTCTGGATTACATAAAATTAAAACTGCAAACCGGAATGTCAGACGTGAGATCTGTCTCAATAGAATAATTAAGATCGGCCACATGTTTCTATCTTCTTCACCCACCGTTTCCTTGAATGAACAGCCCTGATTTTAAAGGAATTTCACGAAGGACGTGGATCCTTCAGTTTAACACATTTCTCGGATCTTGCTTCCAACACCACGTGACCGCGCGCGCGGGCCACGTCACGCATGCGCAGGCCACCAGCGCGTGCGCAGTCTGCCGGCGGGAGAGTTTGAATTCTCATTGACCAACGGCCGCCGGCGCGCGACAGTACCGGAAGCGGCGGCGGGTGAGCGAGCGGGCGATGTTCCATTGTGCCCGTTAGTCCGGGCCCGCGCTGTCGGCGACCGTGCCCGTTTACTGTGTCGTTGGGGCGGCTGAGGAGAGACGGGCCTTCTCCTGACGTGTCCTCTGTGAAGGCGGCGGGAGCGGGAAGTCGGAAGAAGGTGGGAAAAATAATAGATTGCTGTTGTCATAATGATTCACGGTGGCGCGAGCTCCGCGCAGCTACTGAAATGCCGTCACTATTGTTAAGTGGGTCTGGATTTATTCTTGTCACGTGAACCGAATGTCAGTGAAAATCTTTGTTTTGCCTGCTGTGGTCAGATAATACTAAAATGATTGTCAAACTCAAGTACAATAGATAGAGCAAAAGGGGAGATCTGCATTTCTTTGTTTTTATTTTAGATTTCCAATCCTGAATTTCATTCACTGAATTTGGTTGGGCATGCTGGAAGGGCTGAATGGATGTTGCTGCTTTTAATTTCTATGGTCATTGTAAACTAAATCTTTCTTTACTAAATAGACTTGAACATCTGCAGTTCCTTCTTTAAGACTTGAACATATGTTCAGTGTTATTCAGATATTATTGACGATAAAGTTTACCGTGTCATTTTTTTTATATAGCAAAGGGACTTAAAAGTAGTGATTGAAATCCAAGGTAAAACTTCATAAAATACAAATAGTCTTGGTGGGCAGCACATCTCCTGAGTCAATAAATGGTATGTGCAAGTGCCTGTCAAACACAAGCATGTCATCCATGGAGCATACTGAGGCTGTTTCGCTGTCTTTTGCCTGTGCCACCAATCACGCCTGTATGTAACAATAAAATGATAGTTATTTAATTGATAATGGCTCTTTTTAACATCATACTGGTGGCCACAGGCAGCAATTAACACAAAATCCATTGATGGTTTGTCTCAAGGGTCTATCAGTGCAGAACAGCATTGTTGCTGCTTGTCATTTTGACCACCCAGCAGTTATGGCAGATTAGGAAACAAAAATAATCCTCGTGGGTACAGGATAATGCTAATGTGCTGGGATCGCTGGTCGAAAGGGCCTGTTTCTGCGCTGCATCTCTAAACTAAACTAAACTATATGAAAATACACAAATATAACTGGAGATATAATTTCCATGTGGGTCATAACTATTTTGCAGCAAAGCATCAAGGTTCAGAAGTAAACTAGTGATGTGGTAACTGATTATAAAGAGTGGGATAAAGCCAGTATTGCAGAAGTATTCATTTCAAAAAATCAAAAAGTGGAATCACTTTGCATGGAGCTAAGAAACATGAAGGTCAAAAATCATTGTCAGAAATTGTACCTTTAATGGTTGTACAGGACATAGTATCAGGATGTGTACGAAAGAACTGTAGATGCTGGTTTAAATCGAATGTAGGTGCAAAATTCTGGAGTAATACAGTGAGACAGGCAGCATCTCTCCACAGATGCTGCCTGTCCCGCTGAGTTACTCCAGCATTTTGTGTCTACATAGTTTCAGAAAATTAGAGGTGTGTGTACAAGGAGTTCGACAATAAGCGTGGAGGATGTTAATCGATGTATAGACTGGGTAAAGAAAATGAGTGGTAATACACATCAATCTTTCACCATTTATATGTGCCCTGCGTAAAGGGAGGATGTAGTAAATGTTCTGATAATACAAAGTTTGGTCTTAGTAAATAAAGGAAGCTGCAATTGGATATAGATAGGTTAAGGGAGTTGTGAGGCTTGAGATAGGGAGGGCTGGGGGTATTACTTGATATTGGAGAATTCAATGTTAGTAGCTTTGAGTTCTATAATTAGATTAATCAGTGATAGTCATGATCATTCAAGACTGAAACGGGCCCTTCGCTCCAACTTGTCCATGCTGACCTAGGTGCCCTATTTACCTGCATTAGGCCTTGCGTTAGTTATAGTTTTTTGAGATCCAGCGTGGAAACAGGCCCTTCAGCCCACCGGGTCCGCGCTGACCAGCAATCCCCGCACATTAACACCATCCTACACCAATAGGGACATTTTTTTTACGTTTACCAAGCCAATTAGCCTACAAACCTGTACGTCTTTGGAGTGTGGGAGGAAACCGAAGATCTCGGAGAAAACTCATGCAGGTCACGGGGCGAGCATACAAACTCCGTACAGACAGCACCCGTAGTCGGGATCAAACCCAGGTCTCCAGTGTGCTGCATTCACTGTAAGGCAGCAACTCTACCGCTGCGCCACCGTGACCGCCCAATTCATGACTTTCCTACCGTGACTTTCCTATCCATGTATCTGTCCAATATCTTTTAAATATTATTGTTCTTGCCTCAGCTACTTCCTCTAGCTACATGTTTTCTGCTGATAAAGTACCAGATTTCAGTGTGGCTTGTAAGAAGGATGAAGAGAGGATTTTGGGGGTAAAATCAGGCTAGATTAATGGGCATAGGCAAGCAGTTGGGAAAATGTGTGATTTATCACTTTTGTAGGAAATGCTTGTTACAGTAAGATAATCGTGTTTGGGGGATCTGGATGACCTTGTATGCAAATTTCTGAGTGTTAAAACACAAGTTTTGCAAGCAATTACATAGCAAATGGTGTATGTTTAGGAAGGAACTGCAAATGTTGGTTTAAGCTGAAGACAGACACAAAATGCTGGAATACCTCAGCGGGCAGGCAGCATCTCTGGAGAGAAGGGCTGGCTAACATCTTGGGTCGAGACCCTTCAGATTGATGTTCAGACAGCAAATGTTTTAGTAACCTGATACAATGTGGAAGCCGGTCCTTCGGCCCACCAAGTCCACGCTGACCAACGATTACAGGTACACTAGGAACAATTTTACAAAAAGCTAATTTACCTGCAAACCTTTGGAATGTGAAGGAAACCCACCCAGTCACAGGGAGAACTCCATACAGATGACATCTGCAGTCAGGATTGAATCCCGGCCTCCGGTGCTGTACAGCAGCAACTCTACTGCTGTGCCACTACGCCACATCGTATCTTAGTCTTTGTTCCAAAAAGGTTTGAGTACAAGCGTAGTGATATCTTTCACCAACATACAAAGTCTAGGTGTGGCACCATCTCGAAGATTGTATATAGATTTGGTCTCCCTACCTATGGAAAAATGCCTGTCAGAGTAAATATGCAACATAGTTTATCAAATTGGTTCCAGCATTGGTAGGTTTATCTAATAAAGTAAAGTAAAAAGTTATTGTCATTCAGACTTTTCAGTCTGAACAAAATTTTGTGCCTTGCAGTCATAACATAGAATAAAATAACATAACACAAAATAAACACAGATTTAACATCCACCACAGTGAGTCTACCAGGCCCTCCTTACTGTGATGGAAGGCAAAAGTCTTAAAGTCCCTGTCTCTTCCCTCCTTGTTCTCCCTCTGCGTTGAGGCGATCCAGGCTTCCGTTGTTGTGACCCTGCCGGGTGATGGTAAGTCCCGCGGCTGAATCCGAGCTCCGCGAACGGGCCGGTTCAAACCGCGGTCGAAGCTGCCGAACCTGCCACCCTCCAGTCCAGCGGACGAAGCTGTCGTTGCGGGAGCTGCGGAGAACAGGTCACAACCTGGGACCTGCGAGCTCCCGACGTTGTCGTCCTCTGGGCCCGCGGCCAAGGCTCCGAAGTCGGGCTGCCGCAATGCCACCACAGCCCCGAAGTCGGCCAGCCTCGCATTGGTAAGTCCTGGCTCTGCCTCCGGAGCCTTGAGGTCGGTCCCAGTTGGAGGCCGCCAGCTCCGCGGTTAGGCCTCGGCGCAGACGGAGACGGGGGATACGGCATGAAAAGGTCGCATCGCCCCGAAGGATGAGACTAAAAACAAGTTTCTCCCCCCACCCCACAAATACACAACTAAAATAAACTGAAATAAATTGAAACAACAGGACAAAAGAAATCAAAAAAAGTAAAGACAAACGGACTGCAGGCGAGCCGCAGCTGCAGGGCAGCACCGCCACTTCCGGAATTATGCCATAATGAAGAGACAGCAGAGACTTCTATGGCTTTAAGTTAGAGAAATGAAAATTGAACTCAATGAAACGTACAAAAAACTTTGAGCTTCTAACAATAGATGTATCTTCAGGCTGGGGTGTCTAAAATAGGGGTTGCAGTCTCAAAATAAGCGGTCAATCATTTGGGATAAAGATTTCTTCAACCAGATGATAGTGAATTTTTAGAACCCCTAAATGGACTTTGGAGGCTCCATTGCTGAGTGAAGTGGATAGAGATTTACATAAGGGAATCGAGGGACATTCAGTTAGCATAGGAATACGGCACCAAGGTTAAAGATTAGCTGTGATCTTGGGCAACGGCAGAGTAGGTCCTGGGGCGGTATGACTGACTACTGTTATTTCTTGTGTTCTAATGACAATATGTTTGTTCTTATCCAGTGTTTGTTTCACACAGGCCAAAATGAATACTTCCACACCAGTCACCCGCGTGAGCCCTGCAGGCCCCATTTTTGTTTCTCCTTCTACAAAGCGGCAGGGTATTCCAAGCTTGAAGACCACAGTAAATATGGAAGTCGCAGAGAATGATGACGAACGTGAAAGGAGGGAGAGAAGGCGCTCAAAGGTGACCGACTTGCAACTGAGTGGCATAGACACTCCACTGGCATCCCCAGTGCAAAGGTAGGGGCTGACTTTCATTTTGTTTTGCTTTGTCTCAATATGCACACAAGTACGCTTTCCATTAAAGAGCAGAACTCCTTTGTCTACTTGCCATGCAAGTGCTAGTGCTTTTTACCAGTAAGTTAGGCACTCTCTCGTGATTTGCCCTGGCACTCTGGGCTTGATTTGCTGTTGTTATTCATTATTGCTATTAATATGTATTGTTGTCATGCCTACTGTGAAAAACTTTTCAGTGCTATCCAGGCAAATTCATGAATGCATTCATTAGCACAAAAGAAAATGACCCGAATGCACAATATGGCGTTACAGCCGCAGCGAAAGTACAGATAAAAAACTATGAGCGATTTCAAATTGTTTACCTGTTGAGGGTATTGTTGGGTAAGCTAGTATGATATTGTGTATCTTCAGTCTGTTCGGCTGGATGCTGAGTACTACATTAGCAACTTTCATACACTAAACTAACTAATTCTGACTTCCATTCATTATTATAGGGGGACTCCTCAATCCTTTGAAGCCAGGTTATCAAATAATCAAATATCTGAACATTACTCTACCTGCATCAAACTCTGTTCAGAAAATGTAAGTTGGGGCTTATCTTTGTGCTAACTTGGAACTTGTTTATTTTTCCAGATTAAATAAATTGGCTATTTGTAAACCAGCGAGGGCAAAATTATTTTGAAAGAATATGTTTTTGCATATTGCAGCCCGTTACATCATTGCAGTTCTGGTACATGATAGCACAATGATTTGTGTCAACCATTGATGATTACGTTTTGCAAATATCAGACCTTTAAGAATACTCAACGACTTTAGTTCTTCTGCAACACCATTGATGCTGACCAAGATGCCCCATCTGCAATGTTGTTATAGTAACTCTCCCTCTGACAACCTCATCCATATACCCACCACCTACTAGGTGAAAAAAGATGCACCGTGTGTTCCTATTAAATCTTTCCCATCTCACCTTATAACTATGTCCTCTGGTTCTTGATCCCCTTACTTTGTGTAAAAGACTGTACATTCACCCTACTTATTCCCATCATGATTTTATACACCCCTATAAGATCACCCGTCATCCTCCTGCACTCCAAGAAATAAAGTCGTAGCATGCCCAATCTCTCCCTACATTCAGCCCCCCAAGTCCTGCTAACATCCTTATAAATCATCACTATGCTCTTTCTAGCTTAACAACATCCTTCTGACAGCAGGGTGGCCACTAACTGAAAACTATTACAAATGTAACCTGACCAAAGTCTTGTACAAATGCTACATACCATCCCAACTTCTATACTCAATACCCTGACCGATGAAGGTCAAACTGCCGAAACCTCCTTGTCGATTATATCTGCCAGTGATACTACTTTCAAAGAACTATGTACCTGCACTCCTTCAAACTCTACAACACTCCCCAGTGCCGTGCCAGTCACTGTGAAGGTCCTGCCCTGGTTTGACTTCCCAAAGTACAATACCTCAAATTTATCTCAATTAAACTCCATCAACCATTCCTCTGCCCACTTTCCCAATTGATCAAAAACCTCCTGTAATTCTTGATTACCACCCACATTCATGTCGTCTGCAATGCCTTCCACATTCACAAACAAATCATTGTTATAAACCACAAAGTGCAATGGCCCCGGCAGCAATCCAGAGGCACACAGGCTTCCAGTCCAAAAAAACACCTTCCACCATCCTACCCTCTACTTCCTTTTATTGAGCCATTTATCTATCTAGTCTGCTAGTTCTCCCTGGATTCCAAGCAGTCTAACCTTTCAAAACAGTCTACCATGCTGAACCTTATCAAATGCCTTGCTGAACATCTTCAGCTTTGCCTCTTGAACATTTTTGGTTACTAGTTTAAAAACTCAATCAGATTTGTAAGACACAATATCCATCGAACAAAACCATGCTGACTATACTATCAGCCCCATACCATCCAAATTAAATCTTATGCCTCAGTGAAAATAAAAACAAATATAGGTACGGTCTTTGTCTGGATGTTCTACTGCATTTTTATTTTTTTGTTTGTAATAATGTCAGTGCAGCATGATGTTGAGGTCAACTTGGATATAAAATTGGGGCTGGAGCCACCCTGATGTGAATTGAACTTAAATACTTGTGACTCTGACACGATCCTTGGTGTTGTAGCCTTAGACATACTGTTCACATGGCCAGGAAACAGCACTTGGTGTAATCTATTCAGAGATTCTGTTGTGACAATGTGCACCTCACAATTTGGAATTGTTTTGCTTTTTTTCACTTTACTTGGACAGAAATTATATTAAAATATGTTTAGTAAAGCTTCTCTAGATAATCTAAGGTGCATCAAGTGATCCTAATCACATAAAGGTTCCAAGTAATTTTAATGTTGTTGCCTTTTTCCATACAATACTGGGAGTAAACATCCAAATAAAAATCAGCAACCAGGCTGATGGTAGACACAAAATACTGGAGTAACTCAGCGGGACAGGCAGCATCTCTGGAGAGAAGGAATGGGTGGTGTTTTGGACCGAGACCCTTCTTCAGACGTCACCCATTCCTTCTCTCCAGAGATGCCTGTCCTGCTGAGTTACTCCAGCATTTTGTGTCTTATCTTCAGTTTAAACCAGCATCTGCAATTTCTTCCTACACGCCAGGCTGATAGTGACTGACATGGCTGTTATGATATTTGTAGTCATACTATATCTAATTTTATTCTTTGGCAATTTTAGAAAATTACCACCAAGAACGCCTTTGGTCTACACCTGATTGACTACATGGCTGACCTCCTCAAAGAAAAGGAATCTGAACTTACAAGTTTCAAGGTTAGAAAAACATACTATAATTAAATCTTATACAATTGATTCTTACAAAATCTCATGAACTTACTAAAGGACATCTGAAACTCCATAGTGTTCTTGTGATGGAAATTATGTCTGTTAACTCTGTCACTCAGGTTTTGATTGTATCTCGTTAAATATCATTGCTATGTGGGAGTCTTTCAGAAGTTAAATATTCAGGGCCGTCATGTTCCAATAAAGGTGAAGGATAAGGACAATTCCAAGAATTCCTGGATGTCAGGAAACATTAAAAGTTGAATTACAAGGCAAAGGAAGCACGCAGCAGCTAGAGAACAGTGAAAGTTAAGGCAGGAATATAAAAACTGTAAGGGGGGGTGGACTTGAGAAACAATTTTACGAGAGCAAAGCGGGGACACAAAATATAGCGAGTGCAGAACTTGGAGCTTACAGCTGAGATATGGGCCCTTCAGCTCAACCTGTCCATGCCCACTGTGATGTGTATCTATGCTAATCCTGTTCGTTTGCCATGGACTTTAGAGATATAGCTTGTAAACAGGCCTTTCAGCCCACCGAATCAACACTGACAATCCCGCACTCCAGCACTATCCTACACACTAGCGACAATTTAGAGAAGCCAATTAACCTACAAACCTTTAGAGTGTGGGAGGAAACCAAAACACTCGGAGAAAACTCACGCGGTCACAGAAAGAACGCACAAACTCCATACAGTCAGCATCTGTAGTCGGGATTGAACCCAGGTCTCTGGTGCTGCAAGGCAGCAATTTTGCCACTATGCTGCCCGTGTAGGACAGAATGTCTCTACTACTTGAATGTAGGTATGATGATTCCAATCTTCCAATTGGCACCTTGCCGGTGGCCAGCAAAGATTTTAAAATCTCAGTCAGAGCTTCAACAGTTGCCTCCCATAGCAGCCTGGGAAACCTCAGGCCATTGGGAGTTATCCATCTTTAATTCCATTAACTAGTCGAAGAAGTTAAAATACTAAATTGGGGCAAGGCCAAAGTTGAGAGTACGAGACAGAAACTAGCTCTACTTGATTGGAGTAGGTTGTTTGAAGGAAAAGGAATGTCAGAAAATGTATGCTGACAAGAATCCAGGACATACACGATCCTGCTAGAATGAAGGGCAAGGCAAGTGACCATAAAGAAAGCTTGCTTGCCTAGGGAAATTGAAGCTCTGGTCAAGAGTAAGCAGGAGAAATGGGGCAGGTATAAGCAGCTGGGATCAAGTGTATCCTTGGAGGAGTTTCGGAACTAAGGCGCAAGCTAAAAAAGGAAATGAGGAGGGCAAAAAGAGGACAGGTGATAGCTCTGGTAGATGGCATTAAGGATAATCCCAAGATATTTTATGTACATAAAGGGAAAAAGGGTAAGCAGAGAAGAATGGGATCCCTCAGGAATCAAAGCGGTCAATTCTGCGTGGAGGTACAGGTCCTCAACGAGTATTTCCCCAATTTATTTCTGTAGAGAAAGACAGGACGGTTGGAGTTGGGGTAGTCACTGGAAGTATCTTGAGCGCAGTCAGTATTACGGCTGAAGAGATGCTGAAGGTACTGAGTCATTTGAAGGTAGACCGATCTCCCGGGCATGATCAGATATATCCGAAGACACTGGGAAGCTAGAGAGGAAATTACAGGAGCCCTGGCTGAGATTTATGAGTCATCATTAAATACAAGCGAGGTGCCCAAAGACTGGAGGGTGGCAAATGCTGTGTCTCTAGTCAAGAAGGGCTGCGAGGAAAAGGCTGGGAACTGCAGTCCAGTTAACTTAACATCTGTGGTCGGAAATACTATTCTGAGGAATAAGATATACCTACATTTGGGTGGAAAGGGGTGATTAGTCAGCCTGGTTTTGTACGTGGGAGGTTGTGTCTCATGAATCTGAGTTTTTAGGATGTGCCCTAAAAAGGTCTGAAGGCAGAGCTGTAGGCATTGTATACATTTGTACACATTGTATACATTTTAGTAAGGCATTTGACAAGGATCTGCATGGTAGGCTGCTTTGGATAGATCTCATGGAGAAAGAGCTGAATGGATAGACAATTGGCTTCATGGAAGGAAGAAGAAGGTGATGGTGGAAGGTTGCTTTTTGGACCGGGAGGCCTGTTTGTGCCTCGGGGATCGGTGCTGTGACCGTTGGTGTTTGTCATTTATATCAATGATTTGGATGAGAGAGTACATGGCATGATTAAGGCAGACGTCATTAACTGGGCATATAATTTAAGAACATGGGATTATGGTACAAGTGTATTAAACGTTGGTTAGACCATGCCTTAGATACTATGCAGTTCTGTTCACCAAGATAGGAACAGTCTGATTGCAAGACTCGATGTTATCAGTGATGGAACATTTCAATCATCAGGAGAGACTGGATAAGCTGAGGAGAGGCTAAGGAGGACCTGAATGAGGTAGACAAAATAATGAGGGTAGGGACGGAGTAGATATTGAGAAAACTTTCCCCATTGACGGCAATGTGTTGTATCTTAGGCTTGTACGGTATCTGCTCTGCTCAATGCATGAACCTGCAGAGACTGGTCATTTCCTTCCATCCAGTCCATCCTCACAATGTTGTTTCAGGAAGGTGGGCATATTATCAAGGATGCCTGCCACTCAGGCTATTCTTTCTCTCTTTACAAGGACTTGAAAGTCCAGACATAAGAATAGCTCTCGCTCTCTCTCTCTCTCTCTCTCTCTTTCCCCCACCCCCCTTGCTGGTGGGTGCTGTCATGTAGTCTTCACAGTATAGAAACATAGAAATTAGGTGCAGGAGCAGGCCATTCGGCCCTTCGAGCCTGCACCGCCATTCAATATGATCATGGCTGATCATCCAACTCAGTATCCTGTACCTGCCTTCTCTCCATATCCCCTGATCCCTTCAGACACAAGGGCCACATCCAACTCCCTCTTAAATATGGCCAACGAACTGGCCTCAACTACCTTCTGTGGCAGAGAATTCCACAGATTCACCACTCTCTGTGTGAAAAACAATTTTCTCATCTCGGTCCTAAAAGACTTCCCCCTTATCCTTAAATTGTGACCCCTTGTCCTGGACTTCCCCAACATCGGGAACAATCTTCCTGCATCTAGCCTGTCCAACCCCTTAAGAATTTTGTAAGTCTCTATGAGATCACCCCTCAATCTTCTAAATTCGGCGAGTACAAGCCAAGTCTATCCAGTCTTTCTTCATATGGAAGTCGTGCCATCCCAGGAATCAGTCTGGTGAACCTTCTCTGTACTCCCTCAATGGCAAGAATGTCTTTCCTCAGATTAGGAGACCAAAACTGTACGCAATACTCCAGGTGTGGCCTCACCAAGACCCTGTACAACTGCAGTAGAACCTCCCTGCTCTTGTACTCCAATCCTTTTGCTATGAATGCCAACATACCATTCGCTTTCTTCACAGCCTACTGCACCTGCATGCCTACTTTCAATGTCTGGTGTACCATGACACCCAGGTCTCGCTGCATCTCCCCTTTTCCTAATCGGTCACCATTCAAATAATAGTCTACCTTCCTGTTTTTGCCACCAAAGTGGATAACCTCACATTTATCCACATTATACTGCATCTGCCATGCATTTGCCCACTCACCCAGTCTATCCAAGTCATCCTGCAGCCTCCTAGCATCCTCCTCACAGCTAACGCTGCCCCCCAGCTTCGTGTCATCCGCAAACTTCGAGATGTTGCATTTAATTCCCTCGTCCAAATCATTAATGTATATTGTAAATAGCTGGGGTCCCAGCACTGAGCCTTGCGGCACCCCACTAGTCACTGTCTGCCATCCTGAAAAGGACCCGTTCACTCATACTCTTTGCTTCCTGTCTGCCAGCCAGTTCTCTATCCACATCAATACTGAACCACCAATACCGTGTGCTTTAAGTTTGTATACCAATCTCTTGTGTGGGACCTTGTTGAAAGCCTTCTGAAAGTCCAGATACAACACATCCACTGCTTCTCCCTAATCCACTCTACTAATTACATCCTCAAAAAATTCAATAAGATTCGTCAGACATGATTTACCCTTCGTAAATCCATGCTGACTTTGTCCAATGATTTCACCACTTTCCAAATGCGCTGCTATCCCATCTTTAATAATTGACTCTAGCAGTTTCCCCACTACCGATGTTAGACTAACTGGTCTGTAATTCCCTGTTTTCTCTCTCCCTCCCTTTTTAAAAAGTGGGGTTACATTAGCTACCCTCCAATCCTCAGGAACTACTCCAGAATCTAAAGAGTTTTGAAAAATTATCACCAAGGCATCTGCTATTTCTGGGGCTACTTCCTTAAGTACCCTGGGATGCAACCTATTTGGCCCTGGGGATTTATCGGCCTTTAATCCATTCAATTTACCTAACACCACTTTCCGGCTAACGTGGATTTCACTCATTTCCTCCATCTCATTTGACCCGCGATCCCCTGCTATTTCCGGCAAATTATTTATGTCTTCCTTAGTGAAGACAGAACCAAAGTAGTTATTCAATTGGTCTGCCATGTCCTTGTTCCCCATGATCAATTCACCCGTTTCTGACTGCAAGGACCTACATTTGTTTTAACTAATCTTTTGCGCTTCACATATTGATAAAAACTTTTGCAGTCAGTTTTTATGTTTCCTGCCAGTTTTCTTTCATACTCCATTTTCCCTTTCCTAATTAAGCCCTTTGTCCTACTCTGTTGGTCTCTGAATTTCTCCCAATCCTCTGGTAGGCTGCTTTTTCTGGCTAATTTGTACGCTTCATCTTTTTCTTTGATACTATCCCTGATTTCCCTTGTTATCCACGGATGCGCCACCTTCCCTGATGTATTCTTTGCCATACTGGGATGAACAATTGTTGTAGTTCATCCATGCAGTCTTTAAATGCCTTCCATTGCATATCCACCGTCAACCCTTCAAGAATCAATTGCCAATTCACGTCTCATACCCTCAAAGTTACCTTTCTTTAAGTTCAGGACCCGTGTTTCTGAATTAACAATGTCGCTCTCCATCCTAATGAAGAACTCAACCATATTATGTTCACTCTTGCCGAAGGGGCCACGTACAACAAGGCTGCTAACTAACCCTTCCTCGTTACTCAATATCCAGTCTAGAATAGCCTGCTCTCTCGTTGGTTCCTCCACATGTTGGTTTAGAAAACTATCCCGCATACATTCCAAGAAATTCTATTCCTCAGCACCCCCGCCACTTTGATTCACCCAATCTATATGTAGATTGAAGTCACCCATTATAACAGTTTTACCTTCGTTGCACGCATTTCTAATTTCCTGTTTGATGCCATCCCCAACTCCACTACTACTGTTAGGTGGCCTGTACACAACACCCACTAGCGTTTTCTGCCCCTTAGTGTTTCGCAGCTCCACCCATATCGATTCCACATCCTCCAAGCTAATGTCATTCCTTTCTATTGCGTTAATCTCCTCTCCAACCAGCAACGCTACCCCACCTCCTTTTCCTCTCTGTCTATCCTTCCTGAATATTGAATATCCCTGGATGTTCAGCTCCCAGCCTTGGTCACCCTGGAGCCATGTCTCCGTGATCCCAACTATATCATAATTATCAATAGCTATCTGCACATTCAACTCATCCACCTTATTACGAATGCTCCTCGCATTGAGACAAAGCCTTCAGGATTGTTTTTACAACACTCTTGGACCTTTTACAATTATGTTGAAAAGTGGCCCTTTTAGATTTTTGCCCTGGATTTGTTTTCCTGCCACTTTTCACCTCGCTACCTATTGCTCCTATCCTCATTTTACACCCCTCTGTCTCTCTGCTCACACATTTAAGAAACCCTCCACTTCTTATTCTCCATTTGTTATTTTTTTCTTCTTTCCTCCCTACGTGTTGCATCTGACTGCTTCTCTTCTCTGCCTCCTGCCTCACAAACGGACTACGTGCCTTCTCTATTTGAGTCCCTCCCTCCAACCATATCTTGTGGTTATTCTATTATTGTGCTTTAATATTTTTGTTTTACAATCTTATTCCATTCTGATATTTTTCACCTGTTGTATTTATTATTGCTGTATGTCATTGAGTTACACAACCTGGAAATAGGCCCTTGTGCCCAACTTGCCCATGCCAATTGGGATGCCTCATCTACATTAGTCCCACATGCCTGCATTTGACCCATATCCATCTAAACCTTTTCTATCCATATACCTGTCCAAATGTATTTTTCCACGTTATATAGTACCTACCTCGACTACCTCTGCTGGCAAGTCGTCCAATATACCCACTGTCCTCTGGAAAAAGTTGTCCCTCAGTCTCCTCTTAAATCTTTCCCTCTCACCTTAAACCAAGGTCCTGTGATTGTTGATTCCCCTTCTCTGGGTAAAAGGCTCTGTTCATCTATGCCCCCCGCTCATAATATTATACATTTCTATAAGATCACCCCTTATCTTCCTGCGCTACAAGGAAAAAGTCTGAGCCTGCTCAACCTCTCCCTAAGACTTCAAGTCCTGGAAACATCCTTCTCAACACCCTTTCCAGTTTGCCATTGTTCCCCATAGCAGGGTGACCAAAAACAAACACAATACAACAAATGTAGCTTCACCAACATCTTGTACAACTGTAACATAACATTCCAACTTCTGTGAATATCCTGAGTGGTGAAAGCTGATGCACCAAAAGCTTCCTTGACCACCCTATCCACTTGTGACACCACTTTCAAGGAACTACGTACTTGCATTCCTAGATCCTTCTGCTTACAACATTTCCCAGAGCCCTGCCATTCACTGGATGGTCCTGCCTCTATTTAACTTCCCAAAATGCAGCAGCTTGCACTTATCTGCATTAAACTCCATTAACCATTCCTTCACCCACTTGCCCAACTAATCAAGATTCTGCTGTAAATTTCTGACAGTCACCTTTGCTATCTACAATACCACGCACTTTAGTGTTATCTGCATGTTTATAAATCGTGCCTTCTTCATTCTCATCCAAATCATTGATCTAAACCACAAACAGCAATGGGCCCACAGACTCGCAACTCTCTGTGAGAAAAAGTGTTTCCTCGTCTCTGTTCTAAATGGCTTACTCCTTATTCTAAAACTGTGGCCTCTGGTTCTGGACTCCCCCATGTCACCCTGCATTCTCATAGCATCCTCCTCACAGTTCACACTGCCACCCAGCTTTGTGTCATCTGCAAATTTGCTAATGTTACTTTGAATCCCTTCATCCAAATCATTGATGTATATTGTAAATAGCTGCGGTCCCAGCACCGAGCCTTGCGGTACCCCACTAGTCACTGCCTGCCATTCTGAAAGGGACCTGTTAATCCCTACTCTTTGTCTGCCAACCACTTCTCTATCCATGTCAGCACTCTACCCCCAATACTATGTGCCCTAATTTTGCCCACTAATCTCCTATGTGGGACCTTATCAAATGCTTTCTGAAAGTCCAGGTACACTACATCCACTGGCTCTCCCATGTCCATTTTCTTAGTTACATCTTCAAAAAATTCCAGAAGATTATTGTAATGTAATGTAATGATTTATTTATATTTGATTTGATTACAGATGGCAGCTGGCACGTTGGATGCTAGTACTAAGATCTATGCGGTGCGTGTAGATGCTGTTCATACAGATGTATTCAAGATCCTGGGTGGTCTGGGGAAGAATCCTGAAGAGCCAGGTGCAGGTAAATAATGGCAAATTCAAGCCTTTTCCATTGAAAAGAACATTTGCTTTAACTTCAACAGTTAATGCACTGGTCATTTGCCAAATTAATGCAGCACCTTCCAGATTTTATCTCAAATATAATAATTAATCACAATTAGTTCAAACAACCCCAAGTTTCCTTATGAAGTGCAAACAAGATTTGTTAACTCTTTAGTTACTTAACTCTTTTAGTTAGGCAATTCTTTAGTTAGTTTCACAACTTCCAAAACTCTTTACTTGGATGTGACCCGCTCCAGATGATTGTGTTTGATTGGTGTGTTCTTCAGGTCAGGGACTTAGGGATTGTTTTCTGCAGTTGTTGGTCTCCGGAGTTATTGTTGCCAGTCTTCACATGAAGCATTTCTTTGCATACCTTTCAGACATTGCTTTGATTTTACAGCCAATTGTGTAGGAATAAATGAACTTATTCCATATATGTATTTATTTCAGATGCAGGTAAGTGTGAGGCGTTGAGATATCTAGCCCGGGTAGTACTTTTATAGTGAATTGGAGGGCCTGAGGAGTGCTGTAGAGTCTTGGCACCTTGAGATACATTTCCAGGGAATTATGTACTTGTATCACAGGTGGACAGAATGGTGAAGAAGGCTTTAGGCACACTAACCTTTGTCATTGACTATAGAAGTTAGGATATTATGTAACAGTTGTACAAGATGTTGGTGAGGCCGCACTTGGAGTGTTCAGTTTTAGTCACTCTGCTGTCGGAAAGAAGCAGTTGTTCGAAAGTTTACGGAAAAGATTTATGAGCATGTCGCAAGGACTCGGAGTGAATTATAAGGAGAGGCGGGGGAAGCGGGGACTTTATTCCATGGAGCATACAAGACTGAGGGGCGATCTTATGGGGGATTATGAGGCATAAAATCACGAGGGGCATAGATAGGTTAAATGCGCACATTCTTTGTTCAAGAGCTGATTAATCAAAAACTAGAAGGGCATAGGTTTAAGGTGAGGGGAAAGAGTTATTAGGAAATTGAGGGGCAATGTCTTCATGCAGGATGGTACATATATAGAATAATCTGTCAGAGGAAGTGGTTGAGGCATGTAGAATAACAATATTTAAAAGATTTTTGGACAGGTAAATGAATAGGAAAGGTCAAACTCTGGAACTAACATAGAAGGATCAATTGGGCTGAAAGGCCTGTTTATGTGCATTATGACCATTTCAAATTCCATCCAGCTTCAATAATCCCCTTATCCACCTGGTTTGAAATTCTTAAAGTCGAGATTTATATAATTTACCAGACTTTCCTTGGTACACTGTATCCCAAAATGTTTTGAACTTCACAACACCCTTGAATATTTGTCAGTGTGTTTAGAGAGAGTGTGATGTTTTAAGGCAGTAAAGCCAGCTCAACTGATAGGTTGCCTCAGCTATTCTCCCCAATGACACTAACCAAATGTCCAACTATCAGAGTAACTCCACTTCACTTAGTTCTGCTTCATGCTAACCAGGTGTCTGTCCCCAATTCTTCTACTTAACTGTGCAAAATCATGAGAGGAATAGATCGGGTAGATGCACAGAGTCTCTTGCCCAGAGTAAGGGAATCGAGGACCAGAGGACATAGGTTCAAGGTGAAGGGGTAAAGATTTAATAAGAATCCGAAGGATAACATTTTCACACAAAGGGTGGTGGGTGTATGGAACTAGCTGCCAGAGGAGATAGTTGAGGCTGGGACTATCCCATCGTTTAAGAAACAGTTAGACGGGTACATGGATAAGACGGGTTTGGAGGGATCTGGATCAAGAGCAGGCAGGTGGGACGAGTGTAGCTGGGACATGTTGGCCGGTGTGGGCAAGTTGGGCCGAAGGGTCTGTTTCCACAATGTATCATCTATGACTTATCACTTCCTTTCTCTCTCGACTCTTCAGTACTTTCCTTAGAGTGCTATATGTAATTTCAGGATGAAAGAAAGCTCTCACTAATTTGGGGTAATCTATTAATGACACTGCAGTGTTTTGAACCTGGCACGAACCCCTGTCCTCTTGCTGCTGCCTCAGGAACTCTGATGAGGCCACAGCACTGTGCTGATGGTACCACAGTAATGAAACAGTTGATGCAATTTAATCACCCCCAGTTCACCACACAGACACTGTGCAATGGCTGCCGAGGGTGGCTGGTGTTGGGTGGGCTGTAACAGGTCATGTGACAACTTCTGTATCTAACAAAATGAATGATAAGAAAAAAGTCTTATTTTACTTTTAAAAACTGGATTTCCTTTGCTTAAATAAAATATCACACGTTGTAATATTACAAATTATAGTGTGGATAGGTCCTCTTATTAATCCTGTCATAGCCTTCAAAGTAATTGTGCTTTGTCTGCATATAGAGATAAATCCTGGATCTAATGAAGCTGATAATGTAAAAGGCTCTCAGAAACATAAAAAAAAGCATTCGTACAAAACTATTGAACAGAATTTGAACAACATCACATACAGCATGAGTGACATGAAGTGTGAGGTGAGCTTATTTTTCCTGTCTACTGTGTCTGAGAGATTTGGGTGCCTTTGAGCATTGCGCAAGCCTTGACAGGGCTGACAGTTTCTTCAATCCTGTACTGAAATGAGTTGTGCTGAACTATGTCCATGACTCCACACCTGCACATTTCCAGTTGAAATTATTATATTAGTTGGAAACGGAAAACCTGTTTTTCTTATACATTAATTTAGAATTGCCATTCTGTAAATCGGGAAAGCTTTTAAGGCTTACTAGACTAATTGGGACTCGTTGGGTCCCAGTCACACGGTAGGCCTGGTCCACCAACGCAACCCAGTCACCAACGCAATATTCCACCACTCACCTGTTCCATCAACGCAACCCATTCCCCCATCATAATAGTCCATCACTCGCCCATAGCCCCTAACTGCGCAGGCGCGGCTGACGGGTTCCCATTGCGATGCCCCTTATCTCCCCTCACCCCCCCACTACGCCCCTTGCCCTACCCCTCCCCTACACGCTCACTCCATCCCCACCCCATCTATTCTTAGTGGCTCAGGCAGCGCAGCCACTCCTGCACATCAGGTTTCCTTTGTGACGTGGAACACGCAGGTATTACTGTGTAGGCACAGCTGACAGGTACGGCAAGTAGAAAAGGGATTTATTAAAGCTTAAAATGTGAATAACTCTTAAAATATAACAATTTAAACATGATAGATGAGATTTATACAGTCCATTCTTTCTTGTTGTGTCTCTGTTGCGTTTTGCAGCCGGGGAGGGGGATGGCTTCAGTCGGGGGTTAGTGGAGAGCGTCCTGCATCCTGGGGGGGGGGGGGCAGCTTCAGGCGGGGACTGTTGGAGGCCAGTGGAGGGGAGGGTGTCCTGCAGCCGAGGGAGGGGGACGGCTTCAGGCGGGGTCCGATGTAGAGCGTCCTGCAGCCTGGGGAGGGGGACGGCTTCAGGCAGGAGCTGTCGGGTGATGGTGGGGCCAAGTGTCCTGCAGCCGGTGGATGGGGAGCGTCCTGCATCCAAGTGGGAAAGGGATTTATTATAGCTTAAAATGTAAATAATCCTTAAAATCTAACAACAATTTAAACGTTAAAGATGAGGTTTATTCAGTCCATTCTTTCTTGTTGCGATCTGCAGCCGGGGGAGGGGGGAGCGTCCCGGGGGAGGGGGGCAGGAGCCAGCGAGGGGGACCAAAGGAGAAGGGGCTGGAGCTGATGGTGCAATGGTGACTCACGGCGGGCGCTGGTGGCTTGACGTTCTCCGCTGGGGTCAGATTCTCCACTTTCGTTTGGCGACATCTCTGGGGCCGGGTCGCTTCTGGTGCCTCCAAAATTTGTGCCCGGTTTAAAACCTCTGCTGGCCATCCTCAGCTCCAGTAAAGACACGATGGCACAGGAAGGGGCGGTCAGCCCCGTGGAGTGACAGGAGAAATTACCAATCCGCACGGTGCTGACTGGCAGGGGAGGAGAGATCTGCACACGCGCATTTTTTAAGATTTTTAAACCTCGCTAACTTTTACATTCGACCGAATCAGAACGAAACGGTGCACTCGCAACACAGGAGAACGGTGAGTAAGGTGGCAAATATCGTAGTGCTATCACGTATCGTTTTTGTGCAAATAAAAAGACTGCGCAAACTGGAAGATGACAAGATCAGAGCTTTAGTTATGTATAGATTGCGGAGTTTGATGTATGGATTTTTGTACGTTTGACCCATTAAATTATGTGGTTACAATCCATAGAAAATAAATGTATTAAAGTTTTGCCAAAAAATAATTGTGAAATGCAAGTTGGATTTACAAAGATAACCAAAAATATTAACATGGAAATCATTGCAGATGAGATTTATTCCTTGTATACTCCTTGTTTTTAGACTGACTCAATGTTCCAGAAAGTTGCCTCGTTTGATGAATGCAGCACAGTAGGGGTTTTCATGGTCAATCTCCAGACGCATGGACACTCTGCTCAGTTGCTGTTTGATTCGGATGTCAAGCTCATTGAAACTGGTTCTGCACCAGAATTGCCACCCATCAGTCATGTGGAAATAACTGACCTGCAAGGCAAGTTTAACAAAATTATTGCTGATCGGATAGTTT
This sequence comes from Okamejei kenojei, assembly GCA_035221665.1. Lineage (NCBI taxonomy): Eukaryota > Metazoa > Chordata > Chondrichthyes > Rajiformes > Rajidae > Okamejei > Okamejei kenojei. The sequence goes on along the minus strand of CM069168.1, from coordinate 3,034,969 downwards.
ATATGATTGTCAAGCTGCTGATAGCTCCATGATTATTTCTGTAATATTAACTGTCAACTTCCTTTGGGGTGGGCAGCTTTTGGGGTTGTCTCCAGTATAGTGTGGGAATGTCACTAATGACCAATTGTTATATTAGTGTCAGCTGGCCCTAGAATCCACTGGTTTATTTCACCAGATGGTGAGTACACTCATGATGTGACTAAGCTATCTAGCAGTGAGTATAAATGTATTTGCCTGTGAGTTTTTTCCAGAAAAGAATCATTTTCTTGTGTTTCTTTACGCTGGTCCTGTTCCAGCATATGTTCCATGAGTGGCATAGATCACAGAGTGCTAGAGTAACTCGGGGGTCAGGCAGCATCTCTGGAGGACGTGGATAGGTGACTTTGGATTCTTATGTCATCCACTGATGCTACTTGACCTACTTAGTTACTCTGTTCTGTGCCAGATTCCAGCATCTGCAATTCTGTTCCTATAAATATAACAGATATACCAAATGTACACTCTCCATAGCTAATCCTTGACAGGAAATAATATTCCTATAGACACAAGAGACTGCAAGTGCTGGAATCTGGAGCAAAAGAAAACAAAGGGCTGGAGAAACTCTGGGTCTGGCAGCATCTGTGGAGGGAAAAGGACAGATGATGTTTCTTCAGTCTGAATATTTTAAGTATATTAAGGGAAAGAGGGCAACCATTCAAAAACCAAAGTGTTCATCTATGTGTGAAGCCGCAGAGGTTGGGCAAGATCCTCAATTAGTGTTTCTAACCTACTTTTATCATGGAAATAAAAAGTAATGGGAAATTGGGACAGATAATTGAGGTGTATTGAGGGCAGTCTGTATTATAGTCAACAAAGTACTAAATGACCTAGGAATATGAAGGTAGATACATTTCCTGGGCCTGTTCATATATATGTGTGTGTGTGTATGTGTGTATATATATGTGTGTAGATATGAGGATGCTGTGCAAACCCAGAGAAGAAATAGCCAAATTCTGGCTGACGTATGAATTGTCGTTAGCTATGGCGGATGTGCAGGAGGGTGGCCCCTGTTGTCCCTGTATTTGAGAAGAATTGCAAGGAGAAAGCTCAGCATCTGTGATAGGTATGTTATTGGATATGGCTTCTGAGGAATAGGATATATATGCATTGGATAGATTTGGGTTGATTAGGGATATTTGGCATGACTTTGCATATGTGCGAGCATATCTTACGAATTTGATTGAATTTTTCGGAGTAGCCGAAAAGGTTGTTGATGGCAAGGCCATAGACAATGTCCATACGGACCTCAGCAAGGCGTTTGATATGGTAGATTGCATGGTTAAATCACATGAGATCTAGAGAGAGCTAGCTGACTAGAAAGAGATTTGCTTTATAGAAGGAAGCAGAGGGTGGTGGCAGAAGGGTGTTTATTGGACTAGAGATCTGTGACTAATGGTTTTTCTAGGGGGCCGGTGCTGGGCTCATTGGTGTTTGTGGTTAATAACAACGATATGCATGGGAATGCACAAGGCACACGTTTGCAGTTGGTGCTGAAGAAAGTAGTATCAAAGACAATGAAGATTATTTATCAAAATTACAGCAGGCTCTTGATCAAGTGGGCTGAGCAATGGATAGTGGAGTTTAATGCAGATAAGTGTGAGGTGTTGCAGTTTGGGGAGTGAAACCAGCCAGGACCTTCACAGTTAACGGTAGGTTACTTGGGAGTGTTGTAGAGCAGAGGAATCTAGGAGTACAGGTGCATATTTCCCTGAAATCGGTGTCACGGGTAGTTTGGGTGGTAAAGAAGGCTTTTTGTACATTGGTTTTCATTCGTCGGAATTGAGTATAGAAGTTGGAACAATATTTTTCTATTGTACAAGAAATTGATTAGGCCATATTTGACGTACTGTGTTCAGTTTTGGTCACTTGCAATAGAAAGGATGTCATTAAGCTGGAAAGAGTGCAGAGAAGATTTATGAGGATGTTGCCCGGACTTGAGGGTCCGCTGTAGAGAGAGGTTGGGCAGGCTAGGACTTTATTTCTTGGAGTGCAGTCAGTGGTGGGTATATGGAACAAGCTGACAGAGTAGTTTAGGCAGGTACGAAAACAGCATTAAAAGACACTTGAACATGCACATGGATAGGAAAGGTTTTAGAGAGACATGTGCGAAATGTGGACAAATGAGACTAACTTAGACAGAGCTGCCAAGTTGTACGGAAATGTAATAAGAATACTGATGTACAATTTTATGTTGTTAAATACGGATTTTAAATACGCAGTTCAGTCTGAAGAAAGGTCTCGACCAGAAACGTCGTCCATTCCTTCTCTCCAGAATCGCTGGCTGTCCCGCTCCGGATTTAAACAGCGCTGTTTTAACGTATGGGAATTTAAACAAAGAGCTGTCGGCTGCGCACTGAGTTCTAAATATAGCGCTACTGGCTGGAGCACTATGGGCTTTACACATAGCGCTAGGGCCACAGACTGTTCAGGAAAAGTCTTGTATAACAATGAGTCTGGAATTCTCTTTGAGCCATTGATTATTTTTCAGGCAGTGGTAGAATTCTGGATAAGCCTAGTGGTGAAAGGTTACCAGTGGGATTGCAGTTACATTGGGATTGGCCTTGGTTTTACAGAACGGTGGGTGGGCTCAAGGGGAAGAGGATGGACAGGGGAGGGAATGGGAGGGAGAAAAAAGGAAGGAGGAGGGTGGGGGGGGAGAAAGGGGAGGGGAGGAAGGGAGAGAGTGGAAGGAGGGAGATGGAGGCTTCCAAAATGGCTTCTACATCATCATCTGGTGCTAAGTAAGGTGCGTAGAAGACATGTCAATTAGTAGTAAAGTTATGCATTCTTGTATTCTTACATGGGTATGACCGCACATAATAAATTAAAAAAAGTTCAGCAAAAAGGCACCGTGTAAAAATACTGATTTCCTCAGCAAAATACTGATTTTCAGGTACTAGAATACTGAAATGCTCTGACAAAACGTGGCAGCTCTGCCTAGATGATGCATTTTTGTCAGCATGGGCAGGTTGGGCTGATGGGCCTACTTCAGTGCTGTTTGACTTGACTTCCATGCTTAATCCCGTCCCGACCTTTCTGTTGTGAGCTTCTTCCATCGCCAGAGTAAGACCACACATAAACTGAGGAACAGAACTTGTTTTCAGATTTCCTCTCCCTTGCTGCAATCAGTCTGAAGACCGGGACCAGATGGTATTGGCTCGGAATTTTATAAAACATTTTATGATCAGATTGTACCACATCTGAAAACATTATATGAAAATATATATATAAATATATATACAGCAGAAACTACCAGAAACGTTAAATGAATCTATTATAACACTTATACCTAAAATGAACAAAGATCTGGATGAACCAGGATCATTTAGAGCTATAGCCCTTTTAAATACTAATCAAAAGATATTAACTAAAATGTTAGCACAAAGGCTAAGCACAGTTATTAACTAATTAATTCACCCCGATCAAACAGGATTTATACCAAAACGATATTCCTCATGTAACTTGAGATGGTTATTCAATATTATATATTTGAAAAGAGGTATTAAAAAAGATCTAGTAGTTATTTTGTTAGATGCAGAGAAAGCCTTCGATCAGGTCGAATAGTCCTATTTGTTTTCGGTTATGGAAACTTTTAAATTGGGAGAGAAGTTCATTACTTGGATCAAATTATTATATACTAACCCAACAGCCAGAATAATCACAAATCAAACTGAATTTAGTTGATAGCATTTATCTCGAGGCTGTAGACTGTTTGCACTTGCAATAGAACCGTTAGCTCAGAGGGTGAGATCACATCCTGAAATATATGGGTACGATACTAGAGATACTAAAAATAAAATTTCCTTATACGCGGATGATGTATTCCTTTATATCACAAAACCAGAAATTAGTATCCACAATTTATTAAAATTAATAACTGAATTCGGTTCTTTTTCAGGATATAGTATCAATTGGAATAAAAGTGAACTTATGCCAATAACGGTAAATAACTTACACATATTACAACAATTTCCTTTTAAGATAACAAACAAAAAAATTAAATATCTTGGAATTTATGTAACAATATTTGATTCTTTATTTAAATCTAACTTCTCACTATTATTGAATAAATTAAATAAGAACATTTTATATTGGAAAACTCTACACATTTCAATGTTAGGTAAAATTAATGTAATAAAAATGATTTTTCTCCCGCAATTATTATATTTTTTCCAATTAATTCCGATATATCTTCCTAAACATTTCTTTAAGAAGGTGGACTCCCTAGTTACTAACTTTATTTGGGATTATAAGAGCCATAGAATATATAAAAAACATTTATGTAAATTAAAAATAAATGGAGGTTTAGCACTACCGAACTTTATGTTTTATTACTGGGCAGTTAATATTAAAAATATGAATTTTTGGTTAGAAGAGACAGATAACCAACCAATTTGGTTAAAAATGAAAAAAGAAGATTGTTCTCCTTTTGAAATCAGTTCAATAATATTTGCTAATATTAATTTAGGTAAGAAAACTTATAGTGAAAATCCGATAATAGAAAGTGGAATACGTATTTGGAAACAAATAAAGAAAACATTAAAACTGAAATCTATACCACTAGCCCTTACCATTGTAAATAATATTACATTTAAACCTTCAATGATGGATAAAGGCTTTTTACAATGGAAAAATAAGGGAATTATCAAGATGGGCGATTTCTATAAGGAAAACTCTTTCCTTTCATTTCAAGAATTACAACAAATTTATGGATTACATTCCAAAGATTATTTTAGATACTTACAAATCAGAGACTATGTAAAAGCAAACACACAGGATCTTAGAAATAGCAAGACAGAAATTTTAGATGAATGTCTAAATAAACATCCGACCACAGAAAAAATGATTTCATATATATATATATATATAGATATAGATATATATTGGAAAATGATGTCCCATCAACAGAAATATATAGACAATCATGGGAAAACGAATTAGGTCAAATTATAAGACCAGAAGTATGGGATGAAAGTTTACAACACATACACCACTGTTCGTTAAATGCTAGACACTCTCTTATACAGTTTAAAATATTACATAGGCTACATTACTCAAAATCCAAACTACATAACATATTTCCAAAAGTATCTGCCATATGTGATAAATGTTAGCACTTAGAAGCTAATCTGACACACTCATTTACAAATTGTGTAAAAAATTACAAAATTTTGGATAGAAATATTTAGGATAATTTCAAATGTTGTTAATATGAATCTGACTCCTGACTCAAAGTTAATAATACTAGGAATACTGGAAACAGATCAAATAATAACAATGAATCAAAGAATTTTTATTGATTATGGTTTAATAATTGGGAAAAAATTAATATTAAAATTCTGGAAAGGTTCTACATCCCTCACAATCAAAATGTGGAATACAGAAATGTCGGAGGCACTCCATCTGAAGGCTCACGATCTGAAATGCTGCCTGTTCATGTTCTCCAGAAATGTTGCCTGACCCACTGATTTACTCCAGCACTTTGTTTCACATTGAATTTTATAGGTAATCTGTCCTATATTTAACTGGTTTCCATTTTCTGACAGCCCTTCATCATCTGGAAAACAAGACAATTTGTCCTTCATTTGAAGATTTTCAGTTCACAAATTGGGACAGTGAAGCACACAATCAGGTAATGTCTTTTCACAAATCTCATCCTTACTGTATTCAATCTGTTGATATTTTTGTTTGTCAGAATGTGCACACATTGATTATTCTACATTGTTGAATGTCTGCGATATAGGCTGTTACTTCCATATTGGAGAAATTCAAGAAGAGTGACCGCTTATTTGACGTGAATGCAGAGCCAGAATTTGCAGATGATCAGCAAAATGTCTGTGACACTCTGATGGATGACTTTGACGGGGATGTTTGTGACGATGGTGAAGATTTTATTGGGCAAGGTTTCCATGATCAGAAAGAAGCCTACACGGTGAACTGTGATCAAAGGAGGTAAGTGTTTCGCCAGCTACAGAAACATTTATTTATGTGTCATAAAAATTGTCATTGTTCCACGCAACTATAAGTGGAAAGCTTTTTCATTTAAGTTGTTACAATTGGGATTAAAAACAAATGGTGTGAAATGGTCCATCAGTATGTTAAGGACACCCACAAAGAGCAGTATGAAGAGGGATTGGAAATCTGTTGATCTGAATATATTTTAATTAGAAAACACTATTTTGACATTTTTGTGTTTCATAGTAAAGAAGTTATTCCGTTGACAGATGTGGATTTCAACAGCCTAAGTGTCCAGCTTTCAAACCAGCCTGGGGAATATTCCTATTTTAGTCCCAGAATAATGAGAATGTGGGCAGGGCCTAATCACTGGCACTTTAAAGCCCGACACAAAGGTAAGTATGACAACTGGTTCACGCGAGTCAAATCCAGCACTGGAGGTGCTGTCAAATCAACTTGTTAAATTTACTCTGATTAAACAATCCAAGAAATCAATTCTATTTGAAGGCAAAGTAGCTTATTCTCATTGTTTACATTTGTATTTATTTTTTAAAAATGCATGATTTTAAAAGTTTCTTGACAGTTTAATTTCTGGCAATTTTGCACATTGGGTTAAGTGCAATGGGAAATTGTAATTGGTACTAATGTTGCATGAAAAATATCTTTTCAGTGGAAGTTATTGATTCTAAACACCAATATTTTTTCTTCAGGCGACACAATCCCAGATAAAAACAGGAAAAAGCCACCAAAGAAAGTATTTGAACTTGACTTTGAAGACAACATTAATTTTGAGACTCATTTCAGAGAGACCAGGGTTTGTATCTAACATTGCCTACTGTGCCTCTTGGGAGCATTTACGTGATGTGCGGGTGAGAAGCAAATGAAGTGAGCGAGGAGAGGTTAGATATTCAGTTAAGTACATCTAATAGCATAACGGGCAGAGCCAGGTTAATGAATACGACAGAACTGACGGTCTGAAGTGTATTTATTTTAATACGAGGATGTACAATATTATAGCCATTATGGAAACAGTTGTGAGAAGGGCAATATTGGCAGCTCAATATTCAAGACAACAGATGTTAATGAAGGGTACACAAAAAGCTGGAGAAACTCAGCGGGTGCAGCAGCTTCTAAGGAGCGAAGGAGATAGGCGACGTTTCGGGTCGAGACCCTTCTTCAGACGTTAATGAATGTTTCCATATCAACTATCCAAACTCCACTGAGTAGGGACTAATCTTACTCAATGTTCCATGGCTTAATATAGATGACATGACATGATAGTGCGGGATGTAAAAGGTGGGGGGAGGGGTGGGAACTCCGAGGGTCAGGCAGTCAGCGCATTAATGAAGGACAGTGGCTTAGTGGTAGAGGGAAAGAAGCTCCGGGTCTGTTCTTGTGGTTGACAGAAAGTAACAATAGCAAAGGGCTTCAGAATACATCAGGGAAAGAAGTGCTTGTTAGAGGTAGTGCAGGGAAATAGCATTGAGCAGTACTTCTTGAGAAGTCAGTCGAGTGACAGGTAGAAAACCACAGTTCGCTGGATATTATCCCTGCTACTAATGAGGTGGGAACAAGTGATGTCGAGGGGGGATGTAGGTGGTGGTGCGGTGGGCTGAAACCCAGGGTTAAATAGCCTAAGGCAAATGAAAGAAAGGAATGGAAAACTACTAATATAGATTTGGTAAAGGTGCTAGAGAGTCTGAAAGGGACAGTGGAAAGCAAGTTAGAGAGATGGGAGAGATTATTTATCAATATGGTGCGGACAGGTTTGGTGTTGAGAAAAAGGTGCAGGCTCTACTGGTGGTTAGACAAGAGAATCGAGAGATTAGTGAAGGAGAGGAGGCAGTTGCGAGAGGGATTTAATGTTTTGCAAGAAGAGTTAAGAAATCAGTTAGCAATATTAACACCTTAGGAGGAAGAGAAAGAAGGAGCGAGTCAGGTCAGCATTTTATAGGGATCCATTTGTTTAAAGAATGTTTAGGTAGAAAAAAAGTGAAAAGCTCAAAGCTTCAAAGGAAGAGTTGGAGGAATGTTAAAAAAAGGACATACTCTGATATAGAATCAAAAAGGGGAAGGGGTTTCCTGCCACTTATATCACTATTAGGAGAGATAGAAACATAGAAAATAGGTGCAGGAGTAGGCCATTCGGCCCTTCGAGCCTGCACCGCCATTCAATATGATCATGGCTGATCATCCAACTCGGTATCCTGTACCCGCCTTCTCCCCATACCCCCTGATCCCTTTTGCCACAAGGACCACATCTAACTCCCTCTTAAATATAGCCAATCAACTGGCCTCAACTACCTTCTGTGGCAGATAATTCCAGAGACTCACCACTCTGTGTGAAAAATGTTTTCCTCATCTCGGTCCTAAAGGAATTTCCCCTTATCCTTAGACTGTGACCCCTTGTTCTGGACTTCCCCAACATTGGGAACAATGTTCCTGTATCTAGCCTATCCAACCCCTTAAGAAATTTGTAAGTTTCTATAAGATCCCCCCTCAGTCTTCTAAATTCTAGCGAGTACAAGCCAAGTCTATCCAGTCTTTCCTCATATGAAAGTCCTGTCATCCCAGGAATCAGTCTGGTGAACCTTCTCTGTACCCCTTCTATGGCAAGAGTGTCTTTTCTCAGATTTGGAGACCAAAACTGTACTCAATACTCCAGGTGTGGTCTCACCAAAACCCTGTACAACTGCAGTAGAACCTCCCTGCTCTTATACTCAAGTCCTTTTGCTATGAATGCTAACATACCATTTGCTTTCTTCACAGCCTGCTGCACCTGCATGCCTACTTTCAATGATTGGTGTAGCAAGATACCCAGGTCTTGTTGCATCTCCCCTTTTCCTAATTTGCCACCATTCAGATAATAGTCTACCCTCCTGTTTTTGCCACCAAAGTGGATAACCTCACATTTATCCACATTATACTGCATCTGCCATGCATTTGCCCACTCACCCAGCCTATCCAAGTCACCTTGCAGCCTCCTAGCATCCTGCTCACACCTAACACTACCCCCCAGCTTAGTGTCATCCGCAAACTTGGAGATGTTGCATTCAATTCCCTCGTCCAAATCATTAATATTTGATAGAGCATAAGTTAAATGTTTTGCCACTAGAGTGGAAGCAGTAATAAGGCGTGCAAAGGCTTCTTCAGCCCCGGGGCCAAATGGGGTCCCTTACCGGGTATATAAAAGTGCATCTGATGTGCTTAGATTCTTGTGGAGGCTCTTGTGAATAGACTTTGGAGAAGCAGGTCGTACCGGGGGTTTGGCGTAGAGCAGTGGGAATTTTCATTCCCTAGGAGAAAATAAAGTGTCTTCAGAGTTAGGCCAGTTTAGTCTCCTAAAAGTAGAAAGCAAGATGTTATTTAGCATAGTGGCACAGATGCTGGCAAGCTATTTAGAAAGGAATAGGTTAATAGATACCACAGTGCAGAAAGCAAGAATCCCAGGTTTCACAGGTTGCGAAAAACACATTAGCATAATATGGCACCCGATTCAGACAGCCAAACGCGAAAGACTGAGATTTGCATGTAGTGTTTTTGGACCTGGCAAATGCATTTGGATCTATGTCACGTAGTCTTATTTGGAGTGCTTTTGAGTTCCAAGATCAATAGTAAATTTATTGAAAGCCTATTTCAGAGATGTCCGAATGTGTTTTGGTACAGTAGAATTTACGACAGCATGGCAGAGACTAGATGTATAAGAAAGGTGGGTATTATGGCGATGGAGCTAGTGATTAGAGCATCACGGTGGGTCGTCAGCAGGGAGAGATGGCAGGATGGGCTGCGCCTCCCTCCATTCAGGGCCTATATGGATGATATGACCTTGGTGACCACAATAGTAGCTTGAACACGAAGGTTATTAGAGAAGTTAAATGATAATCTTAAATGGGCTAGGTTAAAGATGAAGGTAGTAAATCATGGAGTAATTTGTTTGTCAGAGGAAAGGTAGTAAACAAAAGCTTTTATGTAGATGAAGAAATCTCATCTATAATGGAGAAACCAGTTAAAAGTTTGGGTAGGTGGTATAACAGGAAGTTGGATGACACTGAACAGGTTAAGCAATTTAGAAAATATGTTACTGATGGGTTAGAAAGGATATAGAAGTCAGGGCTTCCAGGCAAGTTATGTTTGCAGTTTGGGCTATTGATGTGGCCATTGACAGTATATCAGGTGCCAATTTCTACGGTGGAAAGGTTACAGAGATTGGTTAGTTCTTATATTAGGAAAAGATTCAGAGTTCCATGGTGTCTTAGTAATGTGACTTAATATGGGGGGCAGTGTTCGCTGTGAGGAGGATGCTAGGAGACTGCAAGGTGACTTGGATAGGCTGGTTGAGTGGGCAAATGTTTGGCAGATGCAGTATAATGTGGATAAATGTGAGGTTATCCACTTTGGTGGCAGAAACAGGAAAGCAGACTATTATTTAAATGGTGGCCGATTAGGAAAAGGGGAGATGCAGCGAGACCTGGGTGTCATGGTACACCAGTCATTGAAAGTAGGCATGCAGGTGCAGCAGGCAGTGAAAAAAGCGAATGGTATGTTAGCTTTCATAGCAAAAGGATTTGAGTACAGGAGCAGGGAGGTTCTACTTCAGTTGTACAGGGTCTTGGTGAGACCACACCTGGAGTATTGCGTACAGTTTTGGTCTCCAAATCTGAGGAAGGACATTATTGCCATAGAGGGAGTGCAGAGAAGGTTCACCAGACTGATTCCTGGGATGTCAGGACTGTCTTATGAAGAAAGACTGGATAGACTCGGTTTATACTCTCTGGAATTTAGGAGATTGAGAGGGGATCTTATAGAAACTTACAAAATTCTTAAGGGGTTGGACAGGCTAGATGCAGGAAGATTGTTCCCGATGTTGGGGAAGTCCAGGACAAGGGGTCACAGCTTAAGGATAAGGGGGAAATCCTTTAAGACCGAGATGAGAAAGACTTTTTTCACACAGAGAGTGGTGAGTCTCTGGAACTCTCTGCCACAGAGGGTAGTTGAGGCCAGTTCATTGGCTATATTTAAGAGTGAGTTGGATGTGGCCCTTGTGGCTAAGGGGATCAGAGGGTATGGAGAGAAGGCAGGTACGGGATACTGAGTTGGATGATCAGCCATGATCATATTGAATGGCGGTGCAGGCTCGAAGGGCTGAATGGCCTACTCCTGCACCTAATTTCTATGTGACTTAATATGGGAAAGGTATTCTCAATTTACCATTGTCTAGCCTATCAAAGGGGTTTATGTGTGCGAAGGTGAGGTTAGAGTTGTAATTATCAGGGAGCAAGGATAGCTTGATTGGTAATCTGGTGCCAAGTATAAGTAGAGTGAGAAAGTGGAACTCAAAGCAGGCAGTAGAAAAAGCACAAACAGCTCTGAGCCATACAGACATTGTTGGTAGGGTGTAGCAAGGGAGAGGAGGCTTGGGGCTCAGCGCACGGAAACCAATGTTGAGTAAGGCAGGTCCAACAGAGAGGAGGAAATTGGTTGTAGACCAGGTACGTTGTCAGGAAGAAGCAGTGAGATGTATAAGGGCAGTAGCTCGGGTTCAGCAGGGACAGTGGATGAATTGGGAAAGTGTAGAAAATGAGGTTTCGCTGGAAGGACTTGTGGTGTATGGAGGTGGGTCATGTAAGTTTCCTTATAAGAGCAATTTATAATGTGCTGCCATCACCGCAGAATCTCAAACAATGGGTAGATGAGAATGTGTCGTGTTCCTTGTGTTCAGAGGTGGCCACGTTGAGGCATATTTTGTCAGGATTTAGGATTAGTCTTTCTCAAAGTCTATACTTGGCGGCATAACGAGATCTTGAACTGCATACAGTAGCTGCAGCAATTGAGAGAAGGAGAGCACGTGAATTCAGTCGGCATCAGGACTGAGAGGGTAGCGATTCATTTGTCTGTGAGGGAGAGAAAAGTAGAGGAGAGAAGTTTGTAGACAGACATGAGTCAGGCCAGTTACTGGGAGCCAATGATTGTGAGATGCAGATAGATTTTGGAGGAGAGCTTGTTGTTCTGCAGGAAATAATTAGTACTAGTTTGAGGTCTGATATAGTGTTATGGTCACTTAGTCAGCGGGTGGTGTATTTTATAGTACTGACGGTGGCTTGGGAGAACTTAGTGGATGAGCTTATGAAAGGAAAAAGATGTGTAGAGTTGGCAGCAGATGTTGAGCAGCAAGGATGGAGAGCAAGAGTATGTCCGGTAGATATGGGTTATAGAGGTTTCATAGTGAGATCGACCACATCGCTATTTTGAGAGCTAGGAATTTGTGAATGGAGTTTGCGTCAGGCCATAAAGCATATGTCAGAGGCAGCAGAGCAAGGCAGTAGGTGGATTTGGTGGAGAAGAAATAGTATTAGTTGGGGGCAGAAAGGAATCTTATGACATGCAGTATGTGTATTGCTTTGTAATTATAGTCTGTGTAAGTGTATCCAAGGGTGATATTTTTGGTGTTATAAGCTTAATGATGGGCTAGGATAAGTTGGAAATAGGATACAGGTGTTTAGCATTTAGTGTGAGCTAATTGGCTGCAGCTTCCATTATTTAATAAATACTTGTAACATAGAGCAGCTATATTGAGGAGGGTTGTTTTGGAACGGCAGAACCAACTGTTGGGCCTTCCCGAGATGTCGTGGACCTAACTCAACGAAACACCATTGAAGGGAGGTGCCCACTTGATAACCCCAATGATATACTTGTATTCACAGGATTTTTTTTTTTTTAAAGCTTAGCTAATATGAAGGTCGCTGTTTTTTGCACAGAGTTATTTATTGGAAGTTGGTATGTTTAGACAATACTTAGGCTTTGGGGTTGGCTTGCTCAGTTGAGCACTTATCCTGGAGTTATAGCACAAGTACTTTGTGTTTTATTTGTAATTTATCATGGGAAATGGACAGACTGTCTCAGCTTGGGACTCTTCTTCAGACTGGGGAGTTGCATTATGAACAGGGGGGAAATCAAAGGTGCATTTAGAGAAGATATCATGGAGGCTTCATCCAGTGAGGCCATTTGTATATCTCAGGAATGAAAAAGGCACCATCATTATAAGGGGATTACACGACTAGGAGCTCCCAATACCCAGATGGAACTAAAGGAACTGAATGCAGGCACCTCATTGAAGCAATGCAAAACAACAGTATTGTTGTAGTGATTGATAATAACTTCCCATATGTTAATTAAGACTCTCTTAGTGTCAGAAGCTTATGAGGAAGAATTTATTAGTTGCAACCAGGAAGGTTTATTGAGAGGGATGATGCCATACCAGATCTTTATTGGGGAATAAACCTGGCCAGGTGATTGAGGTTTCAGTGGAGGAGCATTTTGGGAATAGTAATGATAATTCCATAAATTGTAAGATGGGTGCGGATATGGATAAAAGTGCAAAATTGGGAGAATGCTAATAATTAAAAGTAAAGTGGATAGGCATATGGACGTGAAGGGAATGGAGGGGTATGGTCTGAGTGCAGGTAGATGGGACTAGGGGAAAACAAATGGTCGGCACGGACTGGAAGGGCCGAGAGGGCCTGTTTCAGTGCTGTAATTGTTATATGGTTATATGTTATATGGTTATAAAACCAGTTTTGAGCAGGAACCTTGGGAGGTTGGATGGGAGAGGCCATTTGAGTGAAAAGAGAGGTTCTAAATTTTAACAGCCAGCTTCAGGACCAAAATGTTCTTGTAGGATGAAAGACATGGATGGCAAGCCTTGGGAATCTCGGATTGTTTCAGCTTGGGACTCTGAGGGAGTACAGAGAAGATTCACCAGACTGATTCCTGGGATGGCACGACTTCCATATGAAGAAAGACTGGATAGACTTGGCTTGTACTCGCTGGAATTTAGAAGATTGAGGGGTGATCTCATAGAGACTTACAAAATTCTTAAGGGGTTGGATGGGCTAGATGCAGGAAGATTGTTCCCGATGTTGGGGAAGTCCAGGACAAGGGGTCACAGTTTAAGGATAAGGGGGAAGTCTTTTAGGACCGAGATGAGAAAATCGTTTTTCACACAGAGAGTGGTGAATCTGTGGAATTCTCTGCCACAGAAGGTAGTTGAGGCCAGTTCGTTGGCCGCATTTAAGAGGGAGTTGGATGTGGCCCTTGTGGCTGAAGGGATCAGGGGGCATGGGGAGAAGGCAGGTACAGGATACTGAGTTGGATGATCAGCCATGATCATATTGAATGGCGGTGCAGGCTCAAAGGGTCGAATGGCCTGCTCCTGCACCTAATTTCTATGTCTATGTCTATGTTTGTATTGTATTGTAAATATTGTAAGATATTTGTAAGGAATCTGAAGAAGGTTCTCAACCCGAAACGTCACATATCCATTTTCTCTAGAGATGTTGCCTGACCCACTGTGGGGACAGGTGTTGTGTCTCCTGCAATTGCAGAGGATAGTACCTTGGGAGGGGGTAGGCTGAATGGGAAGGGATAAGCGAAGTAAGGAGCTGCAGAGAGTGGTCTCAATAGAAAGATGTGGGGTTGTATAGATGTAACCTGTAGCGGGATCACATTGAGTGTTGTGGAAATGCCAGAATGATATGTTGGATGCAGAGGCTGGCGGGGTGAAGGGTGAGGACTAGAGTACTCTATCCTCGTTCTCTCTGGTGGGTGGAGAGGTGAAGGCTGAACTGTACACAGGAGACGGGAATGAAGGATCATCCACATGTTTTGGTGGCAGATGCAGAGGAGAATGATAAATTGAGAGTAAGGAAAGGTGTCTTTGCAAGAAGTTATGTGGGAGGTCATGTAGTCAATGTAACTTTGGGAGTTGGTGGGTTTGTATTGGATCTCAGTAAATAGTCTGTCCCTGTGCTGGAGACAATTGAGAAAGAGTATAGATGTCGCAGTAGGTTGGAAGTTATTGGTAAAGTTCTGCATGAGTGCAGAAAAATGCTCCAATGCGACCGTTGATGCAGCAAAGAAAGATTTGGGGGATGTACCCGAGTACGATTTGGTACAAAGATCATTCAACATCACAAAGACGGGCATAGCTGGGTTATTTTTCATTGCAGAGAGTGGTAGGTGTCTGGAACCTGCTGTTGAGGAAGGGATGGTAGAAGCGAATACGATAGCAATCTTAGAGGTATTTCGACAGACATGTGAGTAGAGGGATGTGGAGCCTTGGTAGGAATATGGAATTAGTTTATATTGGCATCATGGCTGAAGGGTGGGTTTCTGCTCTTTACTGTTCTGTGTTCTATTGGTCTGCAAAGTTAACTTGCAGCAATATAGATGTAAACCTATAAAACTTGCAATTTCTAAGATTTATAAGGAATAATGAACAATTGCGCAAGATCTTAGAGTTGAAAAAGAATGAAACGCTGCATGAGCTGTTGTGTTATTAGGGAAGAGCTGAAAGAAATGGTATGCAGAAGAAAATTCCTGCAAATTTCATTCTTGAAGTGAACGGAATGTTGACAATTTCCATACAGAACAAAATTATGCGGTGTACGTTAGATATAGTGGTGATGTATTATCAACATAACCGTTTTCTTGCCTTTCCTGGATTAGAAACATAGAAAATAGGTACAGGAGGAGGCCATTCGGCCCTTCGAGCCAGCACCACCATATATTGTGATCAAGGCTGATCGTCCTCAATCAATAACCCGTGCCTGCCTTCTCCCCATATCCCTTGATTCCACTAGTCCCGAGAGCTCTATCTAACTCTCTCTTAAATCCATCCAGTGATTTTGCCTCCACTGCTCTCTGTGGCAGGGAATTCCACAAATTCACAACTCTCAGGGTGAAAAAAACAACTCGCCTCAGTCTTAAATGGCCTCCCCTTTATTCTAAGACTGTGGTCCCTGGTTCTGGACTCGCTCAACATTGGGAACATTTTTCCTGCATCTAGCTTGACAAGTCCTTTTTATAATTTTTATATGTTTCTGTAAGATCCCTCCCTCATCCTTTTAAACTCCAGTGAAAACAAGCCTAGTCTTTTCAATCTTTGAATCTCAAAATTACAGTATGATTTTGATAAATTTTATCATCTCTTGGGCGAGTTCCTCAAACTATGATACAATACCACTTTATTTATCCCAGAGAGAGATTGGTCAAAAGCATTGAAAGTGTCAAGTGCATTATAATAATAATGAAATTTATGTGGCCAGTTATGATCTTATGATCAGTGATCTTATGATTGCACAGTATTTGCTCAGCACATATGTAATATTGCACAAACATGAAATTAAATTATCGAGAGGAAAAATCCAGAATGTGAGATGTGCAAAGATCGGCGGGGGGGGGGGTCAATGTACCCCACAACAGAAGTGGGAGTTGTACAGTTTGATAGCCACAGGGGGAAAGGATCTCCTGTGGCGTTCTGTGCTGCACTTTGGTGGAACCAGCTTATTGCTGAAGGTGCTCTTCGGGTTGACCAGTCTTCGTCTTGCTACTCCAGCAAACAACAGCATAGAACATGGCACTGGCCACCACTAATTGATAAAACATCGGCAGCACTGCAGGCGTTGAAAGAGGGGAGCCTCTTCAGAAAGTACATACGGCTCTATCCCTTCTTGTACAGTGCCTCATTGTTCCTGGACCAGTCTACTTTACTGTCCAGGTAAACTCCAAGGTACTTGTACTCCTGGGTAACCTGCACACTCACACCCATGATGGAGACAGGGGACAGGGATGTTCCTCTCCTAAAGTCCACCACTAACTCCTTAGTCTTGTTGGTTGCGAGCTGCAAGTGATTCAGCCCACACCACTCAACAAATTTGTTGACTACATCTCTGTATTCAGCTTCTCTCCCCTCGCTGATGCAGTTCACAAAACTTCTGCAGGTGGCAGGAGTCTGAGTTGTATCTGATGTCCGAGGTGTAGATTGTGAACAGCAAGGGAGAGAGGACCGTTTTGTCGGTCCCCTGTGTTGCTCACTACCATGTCCGAGATACAGTTCTGTCACCTGACATACGGCGGTCATCCGGTCAAGTAATTGGTGATGCAGGACACCAGTGAAGCATCCACCAGCATCTTCGCCAGTTTACTCCCCAGCAAAGCAGGCTGGAAGAAGTTAAAATCACTGGAGAAGTGAAAAAACATGACTCTAGCAGTGCTTCTCAGCTTATCCAGGTGAGCATAGGAACGATGGAGCAGGTGGATGATGGCTTCCACCACCACCACCACCAAGGGGAACCAGGTATGGTTTACGCACAGTGCTTGGTTCCCTGATCTTTCAAAACAAGAAAGTTATAGAACCCTGCAACATGGTAACCTTTGGCTCAACTTTCCCATGTTGACCAAGATGCACCATCAATGCTAGTCCTATTTCCCCAAGTTTTGTTTTATCACTCAACCTTTTCTATCCATGTAATATTCTGTGAGGTTTCTGCGCAGATCAGTTTTAAAAGGCTCTTGTGGACCCCTTCTGCATCAATCTTGCAATTGTGCCTTCCACCCACGTTCAAGGCTCTCATACTAGTGCAAACATCTTGCCATTTACCCTGTGGTTCCCTGTTATTTAGTATTTTTGCAATAAGATCTAAACTCCAGAGTAGAGATCTTTAGGATGTTACTTGATTTAACAAGAGGTTTAAAATTTGAATCAATATCATTGTGTTCACTTTCTCTAGGCTGCCACAACAATCTCAAAAGCTACGTTAGACCGGCGTAACGGAAAGCTGACAACACTGCCAACAGATTTCCATTATGATCCAGACAACCTAACCTGTTTGTTCCTTAAACCCTCTATCAAGGTAAATGGAGACATTTCCAATACATTACTGTAATGAGCATGAGGGAATGATGTATTTAGGTTTCTCTGAGGTGTGTTCTCAACATAAGGCATCGTGAAGGAGCCCAAAAACACATTAGATTTGTATAACATGGTGGGCCCAATACCCATTATTAGCTGTTATTCCAATATCTTCCTTCTAAAGATGTAACTGAGCAGGATAACTGCCCCACTCCGAAGCAGCATGCAGCAGGAAAGAGAATGAGAACAAATTGCTGTCCTTATGAGTAGATAAAATAAAAGGAACATAACAAAAATAGAAAGGAAGACAATGATAAGTGACAGACTCCCTCAGACGGACCATATTCCCACATAAAGTTTGTTTCCACTGAACTCCAACATTTAACAGACAACCTATCCAATGTCAGTTTGAGGGAGTCATTGATCATGGTCTTTCATTCTGTTTTTGTCACGTTACATTTCTTGCCTCTTAGAAAACAAATTGCTATTTTTTTTACAATCTTCCTGCTACAAATAGTTCTGTTTTATTAAAAGTAAAAAGAACAGTGACAAGTGTTTCTTTAATGGATGTTCATTAGTGCATTGAAAATGGGTTTGAACAATAAATCATGAACTGTTTTCATTGTATATAATAAAAGCATGCTGCCCCTAGGGTAGGTAACTGGAAAGAGAATCGGGGCTTGGGAAAAGTTGATGAGGGGTGATGAAAAAACAGGATTTGTGTGGATGGGCTGACGGCCTGTTTCTAGACTCTGGCTCTATGGTGGTATGAGCTTTGTACTCGCAAGTGAATTGTGAGTACCTGGCCCAGATTTGATTCACGATGGCTACATTTAGAGTGATGGGCCTGTTCCACTTAGGCGATTTATTTGGGTGACTACAGGCGACTGCTGCAAAATTTTCAACAGGTTGAAAATTTCTCGGCAACAGTGGCGACAATTTTTGCTGTCATAGGTTGACGTAGGTGATAAGGTTCACTTACTTAATCAGACAACTCACAATGGGTTAGGTAAACCAACTCGAGCTTTACTGATCATCAGCCATCAAAAGTGTCGGGGATACAGAGTCATGTATGCAACAGACACTTGACTATCCTGAGCCACTGCTAATGAATGAAGACATACGGCATCTTTTATAGTGTATAGGGGAAAACAAATGGTCGGCACGGACTGGAAGGGCCGAGAGGGCCTGTTTCCGTGCTGTAACTGTTATATGGTTATATGGTTTTGGAAACGCATTCTTATACAGAGTTGCAGCAATGATGTTTAACACAAATCAATCACAGGCTGTACCCATTCAAAGTATACTAGTCACAATACAATACAAAACTAGTCATACAGTGGTTATCGATCACAAACGGTTGATCACAAAACGTCTTCATAACAGGAAATGGGTGCAGCATCTGCAGCAAAGATCCTATAGCGGAGCAAGATAGACCACTCCTGCTAAATGCAATGGGCTGACGTGTAGTAACGGAACGTGGGCGTTTTTTTCATCCATTTCTGTGACAAGACTCGCAGTGTAATCAACGTTGCAGGGGAACAGTTTGTGTTAATAAATTTTAAATTCTGAAAATGAGGAGAAGATTTTTACCAAATAACTTTTATATTTAAGAGGATGTTTCCATAACCGGCTTCCGTCTCCACACTAGTTATGGTGTGGGGTCTATGGCGCAGAGACGGAAGCCGGTTACGGAAATATGGCCTAAAATTACCCATAAATCTGCCCATGACCGCGCTACGTCTTTTTCGTCAAGTGATCTATCTTGGATATTTGCAGTACCTTCCTAAAGGATCTTTATCAGTTACCCACAGAAATAAGGATCTTTATCAGTTACCCACAGAAGTTTCTGTTTACCCAATTTCCAAGTCCACAGAAGACAACATCCTCTCCCACTATTGTTAATCGTCTTTTCCTTGGGCATTACAGGAAGCACTATCCGAAAAGCTTGGTATGCAAGCCTCTGGCTTCCTGATCCCCATAGTTCCTCTAATATAAATTATAAAACTTATTATAAAACAGAATTATAAAAATTAAATTATAAATTATAAAACAGAATTATAAAACTTCAGTTTATTCAGAACCCAAAAAAGTCAAGCTAATCTTTTACTTAATAAAACATTTTACACTACAATTATTCCATAACCAGGATATTCTCATAGGTTGTCGTGTGTTGTCGCCAGGTGTCATAGGTGAATTCCATTAAAATTAGTCCCTGGCAGTCGCCTAAGTGGGACGGGTCCATGAGGGTTTTATTTTCCACTGTTGACTTGGCTCATTTTGTTCAGTCTGAAACTTTTCTCCAAAATTATCTGTTTGCAGATAAAGCGAATTGTGAAAGAAAACATCTCGAACCAAGATGAAAAAATTGAGGAATATGATTATAACAACCCCAATGATACTTCAAATTTCTGCCCCAGAGCTCAGGTACATATCTTTCTTATGAACTTGTTTCATAAATGGGCAACATCATCTACCTATGAAATAACTTTCCCTTTATTTTTCTGACAGATGGATAGCGATGATGAGCATGAAGCATTTGTTGGCTCAAATGATTCCTCTGAGTTTACAGATAATGTTGTAATGCAGCAGGAAGGGAATATGCTGGAGCAAGATGGAAAATGGTCAAATATCACAACATATGGAGGCGAAAACCTAGTAGCAGAACCACAGAGAGTAAGTGTGATATTGGTTACAGAAAATACTATGTCAAGGGTTATGGGGAGAAGGCAGGAGAATGGGGTTGAGAGGGAAAGATAGATTAGCAATGATTGAATGGCGGAGTAGACTTGATGGACAGAATGGCCTAATTCTGCTCCTACAATTTACGAACTTATTGCAATGTGTTGGCTTGGATCTATCTAAATGGGGAAGGAGTACAGCAAGAAGCTGAGCGTGGTTGCTATGATAAGCTTTGTTTTGTTCAGAGATACAGCAGGGAAACAAACCCTTTGGCTAACCTGTACACCAGTTCTATGTTTTACACAAAAGGGCCATTTACAGAAGATAATTAACATAAAAGCCTGCATGTCTTTGGAATGTGGGAGGAAACCGGAGTACCTGTACTAACTCCCCACAGACAACACCCGTAGTCAAGATCAAACCCAGGTCTCTGGTGGTGAGGCAGCAGCGTGACTGTGCTGCCCCTAAAATAAACACAAATTGCTGGAGTAACTCAGTGGGTCAGGCAGCATCTGTGGATGCATGGATTGGTGATGTTTTGGGTTGGCACCGCTCTTCAGACTGAATAAGTTCCTTGTTTACACATATTTTGCTATAACCTCTGATTTAAGCATTTCCCTGTGATCTACTGTGCAGTCACTGCATTTGTTTAATCATAAAGATGGAGACCCCTTCTGATCCCAGTTCAGGCTTTGTGTTAAATAAAAATAATAAATTTGATTGGCACTGTGTTGTAAAAGTTTACGATTCTAACTCTTAAATTCTGAATCTTTACAGGTCAACAAAATTCTGTTGAATTATTCAAAAACAGCAAAAAGGATGGATGTGAAAAGATTGAAGCAAAACATGTGGGAACTCCTGACTGGAAATTCGGCTGTCTCAGATGGAAAGGTAAGGAATGTGTTGAATGGGATCATCACTCACTGGAGAATAATCCATCCTTTGGAGCTGTAATTATTCAGGAAAGGTAGTGCTCTGAAATGCTTCCTCCTGTTAGCACAAGGTTTCCCCAAAAACCTGCATGTTTACTATTGGATTTAAAAGGTTAGCATGTGTATTTTAGTCTCCAGTGGTTTAAAGAAGTACTGTCTGAGGATTGTGCAGGAAGGAAGTGCAGATGCTGATTTAAACCAAAGATGGACACAAAAAGCTGGAGTAGCTCTTTAGAAGAAGGGTCTCGACCTGAAATGGAGATGCTGCCAGTCCCACTGAATTACTCCAGTCTGTCTACTGTGTGAGGATTGTCTGAGAAGGCATCTTTCAGAGGTACTGTCTTTGCTGAATGGAGTATTTGGAAGCAGAGTTCATCAAGATGTTCTTATGAATATTCACCCTCATCCATCATCAATTAGTTAGCTATGGTGCATTTAGTGCTACAGTTTTAGAGGCTATATCCATGTACTGTATACATTAATATCTGTTTGCATAATTAGGATAAGGCAATTGAAGAGCCAAAAGACAATGCAATTACAGTGAAAGGACAACAAAGCTTAGCAGCTGTTACCAAGGATCTGTTTGAAAGGTTTGTTTCTCTTGTTTAAATTAAATCACTCTCACTAAATGTGTTTATTATGAATATCACATGCATTCACCTTTAATAATATTAAAAATAATTGTTCAATTAAATAAATTAGTTCACCCAGTGGGTGGTTAGAATCTGGAATGCAAAGTGAGAGGATTGTACCCTCACTCTCACAATATTTAGGAGGTATTTGAATCGCCTGGGCAGTGGTTATGGGCAAAGAGCGTATTAATAAAATAAGTATAGATTGGACATTGAATGATTAGCACAGACATTGTGGGCCAAAGGGCATGTTTCTGTGCTAAAGGCTCTGACTTTATTGTGCATATGTATGTAATCAATGTTATGCTTGTACTCAGATTATTTTTGTGTGTGCAGGTTGCCAAGTACACTAGCAAAGAACTTGTCTATTCCCATGGCATTTGCCTGTTTGTTGCACTTGGCCAATGAAAAGGTACGTGTATAACATTATATTATTGCATTCTACATTAGCAACTGAATGTCCATCCAAACGTTGATTGATAGAAACTGCATGGAAACAAGCACTTTGACCCATCAAGTCCATACCAACCATCGATTACCCATTCACACTAGCTCTGTTATCCCACTTTCCCCATCCACATTTGACACGACCATTGGGTAATTTATAGAAGCCAATTAACCAACAAACTCGCACGCCTTTGGGATGTGGGAGAAAACCGGACCACCCAGTAGAAACCCACAGCCACAGGGAGAACCTGCAAACTCCACACAGGCAGCACCTGTGGTCACGGTCGAACCCGGGTTTCTGATGCTGTGAGGCAGCAGATTCTACAAGCTGCGCCACCGTGCTGTTCTTGAGTAACATAGCTGAGTGGCATAGATTTACCCATCCCTTCGATCCATAGCCCTCGTCAGCTGTGTTTTTCCAGCATTTATGTCTACCTTAGATTTAGCCCTTGTGATTCTGAGGCCCAAATTATAGTTGGGTCAGGCAAAAAGACCTGGTTGAAACTGGACAGTACTAAGTGGCCTGAAAGACTAAATTGTGCATTTAAATGTTTTATCTTTCAGAATCTTGAAATCGAAGGGAAAGAGGATTTGTCAGATGTTTTTATCAAACAAGGAAACTGAAGTAATATTGCTTGTACATATCTGAACTTTTGAGGAAATTGTACATATTGTAAATGTTTTCTCGTGATACCAAGCCTTGTCAAACTTTACCTCATTTTCATATGGTAAATCTTGTGTCGTGGATCCTTTTTTAGACATTCGTTCACGTCTTTGACCACTTCTTCAGAAGTGAGGTATTTAGAAAAGCAATTGAGAAATACCTTTTCTAGAAATGATTTATTTGTACTTGTTAGCTATCTTTTGTCATTTCAAGACATTTTAATCCAGTGTAGTATATCAAAAAAAACACAAAAATTATGTTCCTTGCCTACCATTAATTTAAAAGGATAAAATGAGGTTGAGATTAGGACAAACTCCCAGGTACACTGACCAATGTTTATCCTCTAACCAAGACCACCAAAACACAACTTAATCATTTTGTACGGTTTATGCAGCCATAGTATGTGCAGATTAACTTCATTTTATATATAATGGTGACCATGCTACAAATAAAATATTTTATCAATAGAAAATTACTTGGGAACTTCCTGGTGTTAAAGACAACATAATTAACTGGTTCTTCATGCACATTCCTCTTGCCGGTGCTTCACAGGAAACCCATGGAATCTTTACCGGCTTTGCTACAGAGAAAAGCCCTGTCCCACTGTACAAGTTCATTCAAGAGTTCTCCCGAGATTCGAACTTGGAGATTTACAGTAATGGCCGCTCGTAGGTACTCTGGACTCTCATGGACATTTTTCAACATGTCGAAAAATCTTCACGAGTCTTCCCGAGCTTACCGCGTTTCTCTGAGTACCTGCCGTTAGCGTTACGAGCCGCTAAGAGACGTCCCTGAGCTCCGACGTATCCTCTACGTACATTCTACGTGTTTCCACAAGTTTGATTTTTTTTAAACTCGGGAGAGTTCTTGAATGAACTTGTACAGTGGGACAGGGCTTTTAAGTTCCAAATACTTTCTGCTGGAGATTTAATATTAGGTTACGCAAAGATGGGCAAAGTGAGACACTCGTGAGCTGTATCTAATCTGAACATGGTCACTTTGCCCAAGAGATTTCACATGGAAAGATTAAGACAGCCCTCCGATTACTACTTTAAAAAGTTTATTTCTAAAGTAAAGTTAATCAACAGTTAAGTGATTTGTAGAACTGGTAATGACAAATGGCACTCATCATGACGCAACATTCAACATTTATTACAAGTCATCTGCTGTACAAATGCAGGCTTCAGCCAATCTTTCCACAGTAGAATTCATCAGAAGCTTTTTGGTCTGGTGCATTTATTTAATGTACAATGTGTAAAAGGTTTGGCACACTTCTAGAATTTCAATATTTTTCTTGATTGCTGTTGCCTTTGTTAGAATTTTATGTGCAAGTTTGGGTAGTTCTACTACTTGATAATTGTGCTCCTCAGTACCTTGTTACGGAAAATATTGTTATGAAGAGAATTGTGTTGATGGGGTGAGAGTTAACGGCAAGAGTTTCAGACTCGCAATGTTATAATGTTATCTGTGGAATTCTCTGCCACAGAAGGTAGTTGAGGCCAGTTCGTTGGCCATATTTAAGAGGGAGTTGGATGTGGCCCTTGTGGCTGAAGGGATCAGGGGGTATGGAGAGAAAGCAGGTACGGGATACTGAGTTGGATGATCAGCCATGATCATATTGAATGGCAGTGCAGGCTCGAAGGGCCGAATGGCCTGCTCCTGCACCTAATTTGTATGTTTCTATGTTTCTATATCAGACGTGATTGCCTGTCAATTTAAATGGCGAATGGTCACCCACAGTTTAAAGCACCAGCTGTGTTCTTAAGAGACAATGGGAAAGTTACATGGCAATAGGTCTGGTTCTTTCTCCAACCACCACCCCCCTCATACTATTTTAATCCAGTATACTTCTTTTCTGCTTATTAATTTTGCTAGTTCCTAATCAAAATAATATTTATAATCAATTTGCGTTTTAGAAATGCATGATAACAGATGCATCTGTACCATATTCTTAATGTGACAAATGTTATTACAATGACTCCTTGCTTGGGAAATCCATACTATTGACGGTACGATGTGTTTATCAAAAGGTGACTTCACAGCTCTGTTAGATTGCAGTTTCACGCTCTAATTGTGTTTTGTTGGTAGGTTTGTATTCCCAGCCAGAGATTAGGCATTAAGTACATATCATTTGTGTCAACTAACTGAAAGTTTCTTGCTTAAATAATCACACTCCAACTTTCAATGGTTAAAGTGGCTAAAGAGATGAAAGGAGAATGGCTTTGGAGAATGCGCCGGAACTAGGCTTGATCAGTTGCGCTGCCAGCATCCATCAATGCAAAGTTGGAAGAATCAGCATTGCCTGCAGACGATGCTAAAACACCCCCAGCGACTGGTTTAGTTCACTATCCAGAAAGAAAATGCATATGAGATGACAGCACATTTCTATTTCTATTCTGGAAATAACCGCATAAGACAAAAGAGCAGAATTAAGCCAATTGGCCTATACCATTCAATCATGGCTGATCTATCTTTCTCTTTAAACCCCATTCTCCTGCCTTCTCTCTAACCTGTGACATCCTTACTAATCAAGAACCTATAAGAAATGGTCCATTTCCTTTGCTCCATATATGCTGCTGCACCCGCTGAGTTTCTCCAGCACTTTTGTGTACCTTCAAGAACCTATCAATCTGTTTTAAAGAAACCCAAAGACTTGGCCTCCATAGCCATTGGCCTATGGGACCAGCCATCTTAATTCAAATGTAAAGTTTTCATTTAATCTTTAATTGGTAAATTAATTGATTTATAGCTTCATGAGAAAATTCCTATTTCACTTCCAGCTTCATTAATTGTTTTGTAGCAGATTGGTCTCATTGAATATCTTCACATTGGATTCATTAATCCACTAAGTTTTTGCTATCAGAATTAAATGCCAGTAGATGGTGTTGATAGCAGACGATGTCTTCACATTGGTTGATTGATTGACAGCGTGGAAACGGGCACTGTCCAAGCCTACCCGTTCACACTAGTTCTATGTTATCCCACTTTCTCATCCACTCCCTACACACCAGGGGCCATTTACAGAGGCTAATTAACCACACGCCTTTGGAATGTACTAAGAAACCGGCACATCCAGAGGATCACGGGGAGAATGTGTAACTCTACACAGTAGCATGCATTGTCAGGATCGAAGATAAGGCACAAAAAGCTGGAGTAACTCAGCGGGACAGGCAGCATCTCTAGAGAGAAGGAATGGATTACGTTTTGCGTCGAGACCCTTCTTCAGACCCCAGGTATCTGGTGCTGTGAGGCAGCAGCTCTAACAGCTGTCACGGCTGCCGCTTGATATGTTAAAAATTAGCTGCTCTGAGTTGTGTGAGCTGAAAACCGAAATTCAGATTTTTTTTTCTGTTTCTAAAATTCCATCTTTCTTAAGATATAAAATTGATCAGATATTAAGTTCACTTAATCTTTTGAAGTGAGGCATATTGAATGTTTTGCCCTGTTAAAAGGCGCCATATAAATGTAAGTTATTTTTCTTTTCTAAAATTAATCTGATAATGTGCTTTCTTCTTCTCGAAGTGACATGAGGGGAAGGGTAATAGACTTCCAGCAAAGGCAAATGTCAAACATTAAATATAACTGTAAATGGTCAGTCACGCCATCTGACAATCACTTAGCTGTTTACAATATAGATTTATCTCGTAACGCCCTCTAACAATTCCTGATGTTCCCTTAAACTGAGATAGATAAGGAACTGCAGATGCTGGAATCTTGCACAGAACACAAAGTGCTGGAGTGAGTAAGGCAGCATCTCTGGAGAATGTGCATATGATATTTTGGGCACCCAGCACTTTGCATTCTTAAGCTCAGGACTGGCACCTTTTTTAATGGGATGACAGAAAAATATATCCTGGCATTAAGACATAGCCACTGTACAACAGTGAGTGGGAGAATATGAGAAAATAAGCCAACACTATAAGAACAATGGTTCAGAGACGGTATCCTTGTAGTATTGCAAAATATACTTGCCAGTTAAAATCCAATGTTACTTAATTTTTTTTTTAAATAATTTGAACTTTAATCACTTAAATGTTTGAAATAAAGCATAATTGAGTGATAGAAGCCCACGATTTTAATTTATTTAAAAGCACAAAAAAGTTTAATATTTACAAGCTTGAAATTTAAATTATACAATTTAAGATGCTGCCTCTTTAAATAGTGTGAACAGGTATTTTGCTTACATGGACTGCTCCCCTCAACCAGTTGCAAAAGGCTCCTATTGCCCCTTGAGCAATCGACAAACTTTAGGCTTAAAGATGATTGCAGCTTCTAGCCCCCAATACACCAGCATTCATTGAGCTAAACTGCGTGAATGATGGGAGGTTGAAGGCAACCATTCTAAATGAAATCTATTGAATAAGGTACAAGTTCAAAAAATTGAAGACAGATTTAAAGTGAAAAATGGTAATATGTCCTGTTGATCAAGGTGTGTATGCAGGGGGAGGTTGGAACTGATTAACAATCTCGTATTCGACTGGGTATGGTTCATTTTCTTCCATCTCCGAAAGCAGTTCCAGTGCTTGTTCCTCTTCCTCTGTTGGGTAGTGTCGCAAGAGGTTAGCAGCTGTTGCTAATATGGATGCTCCTCCAGCTCCTGCCACCAAGTAAAAGCTGACTGCAAAGGTCACGTAGACACGAGAACCATGATATTTCTTGTGTTGCTGTTGAAGTGCCAATATCAGCTCTGATGACCAGTAACAAAACCCTATCACTGTGGCGCATTGGAGAACTGGAATAAAAAGAAAGCCGGTGAGTGGAGCAGAACATATGGCAGGGTGCATCCCCTGGAATTCTCTCATTGAATCAAACAATGGTTTGACGGCATTAAATATAATAGATAGCAGCAAAAGCCATTACAATTAAGAGGGAATATCCCCAATGTCTAAAGATGAATTACTCTAAAGGCCTTCACTTCTTGTACTTCTATCCATTAGCATAGATGATGAAAGGAATAAGTGAGTGGGGAATTTGTTAATACTACATCAAACTGCATATAAAACAGAAAAATATCATAATGTGAAGGATGAGTTCATAATGATGGACTATTCATTATTTGACAATTAATCAACAATTCACTGCGTAAGCAGATATTTTTATTTTAAACATGCCCACAACATTTTGCCGTTGTTTCACTTTCAAAATGATTGTGCAAGTTAAAAATAAAGTCACACCCTTCTTCGATAATAATGTAAGAACAAATTGTTTTACTTCAACAGACCTGTAAGAATATGTGCAAATGCGTATCTGCGGGTAATCTTCAGCGCTGGGTGTTTTGGTCCAAACACATCAAGCAGGAAGGCTGACAAACTGCAAATAATCCCCAGGAAACAGAAGGCACTGATCACCCGCAGTAGCAGCACAGTCTGAGAATTCATACAATATTCTGCAGAAAACAAAGATGGGGTTAAACTCCACACGTACTCACACACACACATATCAAATTACAGCCAAGTAACAAAAATACGTACAAGAATCTTCCATAAAACTAGCAAGGCAAAAAATAATGTAAAAAACACATTCTGGCATTTTTATAATGAATATATAGTTAATTTCAAAATAAAACAATTGCTGTCACTTTAAATTTGGGATGTACCCCAATTCAGATTAGACCTGCAGAAATGTCTAACATGGCACACGCACTGGCATAGGCACCATGTGTATGTAAGCTGGTGAAAGCATAGCACATTGACAACATGGGAGGCCATTCTGCCCAATGTGTCCATGCCAGTTGAAAAAAAGCTACATGTCCCCTTCCACCTATATTCCTTTTGTTTCACATTTCACTCTTCTCTCCTTATCTTACTTTTATCAGTTCATTTTGAGCCTTTGTCCAATTGTCTGTCATTAAAACCCCAGCTCACCTGTATGTACCTATCACATCTGAAGAAAGGTCTCAAACCAACATATCACCTATCCATGGTTTCCAGAGATGCAGACTGGCCCACTAAGTTACTCTAGCACTTTGTGTATATACTTCTGTCTCCACCCATCACTTGCCAGTCTTTGTCCCACCCCCAACTTTCTCCCCACTATTACAATTGGTCTGAAGATGGGTCCTCCAGAGATACTGCCCGACCTGCTGAGTTACTCTTTGCGTTTCTTTTTTGTATATCAGCATTTGCAGTTGCTTGTGCCTCCATCAGCTTCTCTAACTTCAAGTAACCCTTGCTTTCTCTCCCTCCCCATCCTAGTTCTCCAACTATTCTGACCATTCCTGGTTAAATTTTATCTTTGTTTGCTTCATTATGGCATTCCCCTAGCTAACAATTACCATTCCGGAAGTGGCGGCTCGCCTGCAGTCCGTTTGTCTTTTTTTGTTTTATTTTGTCCCGTTGTTACAATTTATTTTGGTTTATTTTAGTTGTGTATGTTTGGGGGGGTGGGTGAAACTTGTTTTTTGACTCTTCCTTCGGGCGATGCGACCTTTCTTGCCGTATCCCCCGTCTCCGTCTGCGCTGAGGCCTATCGCGGAGCTGACAGCCTCCAACAGGGACCGACCTCGAGGCTCCGGAGGCAGAGCCAGGACTTACCAGCTGGCCGGCTTCGGGGCTGTGGTGGCATTGCAACCCGACTTCCGACCAGACTTCGGAGGCTTGGCCGCGGGCCCAGTGGTCTCGGCCGTGGGCCAGTGGACGGCATCGTCGGGAGATCGCAGGTCACAGGTTGGTGACCTGTTTTTCCGGAGCTCCCGCAACAACAGCTGCGTCCGCTGGACTGTAGGGTGGCAGCTTCGATCGCACTGGGCCACGGTGTTTGCACCGGCCCGTTCGCGGAGCTCGGATGCGGCCGCTGGACTTACCATCACCCGGCTGGGTCACAACATCGGAGGCCTGGATCGCCTCAGTGCAGAGGGAGAGCAAGGAGGGAAGAGACATGGACTTTGGGACTTTTGCCTTCGATCACAGTGAGGAGGTGCCTTGTGGACTCACTGTGGTGGATGTGAAACTCTGTTGAGTGTGTGTTTTGTTATTTATTCTATGTATGAATGCAGGCTAAACCATTTTGTTGTACTGAAAAGTGAAATGACAATAAATTGAATCTGAATCTGATGTTTCATTTTCACAACTTACCCTTCCATATCCCTCCCTCTCCCCTGACTCAGTCTGAAGAAGGGTCTCGACCCGCAACATCACCCATTCCTTCTATCCAGAGATGTTGCCTGTCCCGCTTAGTTACTCCAGCTTTTTGTTTTTTAAATTCAGCGTAAACTAGCATCTGCAGTTCCTTCCTAAGCTAATCACACCAGCAAATACTTGCTCCATGGTCTTATCGATCATAGCTCTTCAAATTTGTAAATGTGAAGAGGATTTCAGCCTCTCAGTGATGAGTTCCAATTCACAATCGCTCTTTGGATTCATAAATCTCTTAAGAATGACAACAATATAAATTTAAATCCCTTGTTTTTGACCCCTCAATTTAGGACTTTAAGGCAGTCATCATTTTATACACTTCCTAGCAATAGTGGAGAACACATGTTATGAATGAATGAGGAGCTGAAAGAAATGGACATTGATTAAAAAGAAATTACAGTTGGTAACATACAGATAAGGCAAGTAAATAGTAAGTTGCTTTTTGTTGCAAGCCCAAAGATATCTTACTGCAATTATACCTGGACCTGGAGACACCACACTGTCTATCCAAGGGATGAAGAACATAGTACTTTCAAAAGAGAGGTCACAAAAAATCACGAGATTATTTCTGGAATAGTGAGTATTCGAAGGGAGGTTAAACAAACTAGGCCTATATTCTATGGAGATTAGAGTGAGGATTGATATCATTGAAACCCAAAAAATCTTACTGGGTCAAACAGGGTAGATGCGATGATGATGTTTTGTCCAGCTTGAGGCATTAGTCTCAAAGTGAGGTGTTCAGGACAGAAATGAGATGGAACTTCATCAACCAGGGGGTAACTAAACTTTGGATTTCTCTACCTAAGACGACTGGGGCATAGGCATTGATTTTATTTTTAATATTCAGGGAAACAAGGGGTGTGTGTAGAAAATAGCAGCGGTAAAATATCTTAATGGTGGAGCAGGTACAAGGGGCTAAATAGCGTACTCCTGCTAATTTATAAGTCTCACTCAGCCTCCCATTTACACAGAAAACAAGGTTAGCCTGACTGTCATTGCCTCGGGGTTAAACATTTCCAGTGCTGACATTTCCCTCTGTGCCTTTTCCAGTGCGATCTGTGCTGTACATGACTGGAAACCCATTAGGGCAGAGAGTTAAGGTAAGGGAGAGAGATTTAAGGGGGACCTCTGAGCAACTGTTTCACTCAGAGGGGACTCTATAACTGGAATATCTATATCTACTTGATACGTAACTGCTGGAGGAAGCTATAAAAGTGGGTACAAATGCAACATAAAATACATTTGGGCAGATATATGGATAGCAAGGGTTTGGAGGGCAAATGGGCCAATGTAGGAAAATGAGACAAGCCCAGTATGCCAAGTTAGTCGACATAGATAAGGTGAGCCAATCTGTACAGCTCCATAACTCAAGAATGGGGAGTTAAGGGGAGAGTGCAGTTCAGAAAATTTGATGAACGGTTGGTTCCTGTGATCTGTGAAAAAAGCCTATCAGGAGAATTTGAGATATAAATCTAGCACACATGGCAAGATAAAACATTGGTTTATTCTCTATTGTAACCATAGATTATTCAAATGACGAAATGTTATCAATGTGTTTTTTAGCTGAAAATTATCAAGAATTGAAATTTAGCATAGTGCAGGCAGTATGACATAATCTTGCATTTCCACAGCGCCTCATGACGCCCATTACAGAAAGGTAAATGAAAACTGACTTGAGAAAGAAGGAAATGAAAGACAAAGAAGGGTCTGACCCGAAACGTCACCTATTCATGTCCTCCACATATGCACATTGACCTGTGAGTTATTCTAGCACTTTGTGTTCTTTTAATTCAAGGGAAATCTTGGGTTTCTCCATATTAGTTTCGGTGGTTTGAACGTGGTTAAACAGGAAGACAAGAGTGCTCCAATTGACGGATTAAAGCTGTCCAAATGTATGTTTTTAAAGGCGATAGTTGTTACAGGAAGCTATAAAAGTTGATACAATTACAAGTTTAAAAAATCATTTGGATCGATATAAGATAGGAAAGGTTTAGAGGGACATGGGGCAAATGTAGGGAAATGGGACCAGTATGCCAGCCTGGCCGTACGATGGGCCGACGATAAGATCAGGAGTCAGATCCCGGGCGACCAGTCCTGGCACCGAGTGTTAGTCGGTTGGGACCCCGGACGCGGCCTCCTGTCCGCCCCGCCCTGCCCTCACCTTCCAGCAGCGCCGAGTCCAGGTGGCCCAGGACATCGGCCACGCCGAGCTCCTGCCGCGGACACACGCCGCCGTGAGCGCGCAGCCAGGCGGGCTCCGCCAGCGCCGTGCACAAGGCCGTCACCGAAAGTGCGCCCGGGACCGCCGACGCCAGGCTCCGCTCGGTGTGTTTGGGGAGCGCGCCCCCGGCGCCCGGTCGCCGGCGCGCCCCCGATAAACCCGATGGGCCGTACATCCTGGACCGCCCTGACCGGGCAACACAACGGCAGACGTCGCTCGCTCGCTCGGTCCGTCGGCGGCTCTTCCTTCACCCGCCGGAACCGATCTGGCGCACACCGGACGTGACGTCTCCCGGGACTGTTTGATGGCGCCGCCGCCCAATGGCGCTCGGCTCCGGGGAGGTCCTCCCACCCTCCCACCAACCAGCGGCGGCGAGTTGGCGCCGACATGAAGCGGCGGCTGCAGCTGGCGTCGCGCTTCTCCGCGCACCCCGACTCGCGGGCCTGGGCGGCCGCCTGGAGCCCGGCCGGCTCGCTCCTCGCGTCCTGTGGTGGCGACCGCGCCGTCAGGATATGGGCACGGCAAGGTGCGGGGGGCCGGCCGGCCGGGGAGAGGGAGCTGCTCCTGGGCCTGTCCAACATGGCCAGGCCGCGCCGGGGTCGCCTGTCTGTCTGTCTGCCCCTTTACCGGGGCCCATGTCCGTGCCCCTGCAGAGGGAACACACGGTGTCCACGGGGAGTTTGGAGACTTTCCGTGACCGCTGGTCGCCGCGGGACGTCGAGTGTATTGTTGATAAAGTTGGCGATATATAAATTTGATGGGATGATTTGTTTGTAAACTCAATATAGGCAGCCTTTCATCGTGTTAATACTCTGTATGTTTGTTTTTATTTTCTGAATACAAGTATTTGTATATGAAACAAAAGGGGAGAGCCCTGGCGTCCCGGGCCGGGGGGAGTCCCTCAGCGGCGGGGAGGGAAGGAGGGGGAGAGGGGGGCAGGGCGACAGGAGCTCTAGGTGACCACCTTACCCACCGGCGTCTCTCTCTTACAGGCGACTCCTGGGTCTGCCGGTGGCTGCTGGAGGACGGGCACCAGCGCACTGTGCGCAAGGCGGCATGGTCGCCCTGCGGCGGCTACCTGGCCTCGGTCAGCTTCGACGCCACCACCTGCATCTGGAGGAAGAACGAGGACGGATTCGAGGTAGCGCAGCCATCCTGTGATACTGACGTTTTGGGTCGCGATCCTGTATCGGGACTGTAACATGACTGGACTTGACGATGTTAAGCGAAGAATTACTCTTGAATGTGGAATCTGCGCCAGGGAACATGGGAACAGATTATAGCAAAGTTTAGGACGGAGTTGGCCATACAGCTTACTGCTGTCTGTAACCTTTTTGCCACTTGTTAACCAAATTCGGTCTTTGTTTAGTGAATTTTCCTGTTATCCCAAGTGTTCATCCTACTTAAAGCAGATGCCAATAATTTATTCTCTGAAGGTTGCAAATATTCAGAGTTTTGTGCTCCAGCCAGATTACGGCTGCACACAACGACTCTAGTTTTTTTTAAATTAATAGTTACGAGAAACAGGCAGGGGAGTGAATTTGAGACCAAGATCTGATTATCCACGATCTTCATGTATGATGGAGATCAAGGGCTGTAATTCCCTTTCTTAGTTCTTTAATTGAATTTATCTTGGAATCCTTTGAACTCAGTAAATTGCTCACAGTATAAAAGCAGTACGGTTACCTTTGTGGATGATTATAAGATGCTTAGTCCAAATGTTTTGTTCTTGCAGTGTCTGACAACTCTGGAAGGGCACGAGAATGAAGTGAAGTCTGTTGCCTGGGCTCCATCGGGTAATCTCTTGGCCACGTGCAGCCGAGATAAAAGTGTGTGGGTTTGGGAAGGTGAGAGGATATTTTAAAAACGGAGCTTGTTTTGTTGGTAAAGGCGAGAAAGTTTGAACATGTTTATAAATGCTGAGTATGAATAAGAATGATGCTGCAAATATAAATCAACAATTACGTGAGTGAGCAAGTGTGACATGATGATAGTTATACAGCATGGAAAAAGCCCAACTCATCCATGTTGACCGAGCTCCCCATTTAAGATAATCCCATTTGCCTGCATTTTGCCCACAATCCTCTAAACCTTTCCTATCCATGCAGCTAGAAACATAAAAAATAGGTGCAGGTGGAGGCCATTCGGCTCTTCGAGCCAGCTCCGTCATTCATTGTGATCATGGCTGATCGTCCCCTATCAATAACCCGTGCCTGCCTTCTCCCTTGACTCCACTAGCCCCTAGAGCTCTATCTAACTATCTCTTAAATCCATCCAGTGAGATGGCCTCCACTGCCCTCTGTGGCAGTGAATTCCATAAATTCACAACGCTCTGGGTGAAAAAGTTTTTTCTCAGCTCAGTCTTAAATGACCTCCCCTTTATTCTATGACTGTGGCCCCTGGTTCTGGACTCGCCCAACATTGGGAACATTTTTCCTGAATCTAGCTTGTCCAGTCCATTTATAATTTTATATGTTTCTATAAGATCCCCCTCATCCTTCTAAACTCCAGTGAATACAAGCCTAGTCTTTTCAATCTTTCCTCATATGACAGTCCCGCCATCCCAGGGATCAATCTCGTGAACCTACGCTGCACTGCCTCAATCATAAGGATGTCCTTTTTCAAATTAGGAGACCAAAACTGTACACAATACTCCAGATGTGGTCTCACCAGAGCCCTATACAACTGCAGAAGAGCCCATTTACTCCTATACTGAAATCCTCTTGTTATGAAGGCCAACATTCCATAAGCTTTCTTCACTGCCTGCTGTACCTGTAAGCCAACTTTCAGTGACCGGTGTACAAGGACGCCCAGGTCTCGCTGCGCCTCCCCCTTACCTAACCTAACCCCATTGAGATAATAATCTGCCCCCTTGTTTTTGCCGCCAAAGTGGATAACCTCATATTTATCTATATTATACTGCATCTGCCATACATCTGCCCACTCACTCAACCTGTCCAGGTCACCCTGCAACCTGTTGAAATAATTAAAAAATGTTGTAATAAGTACCAGTCTTAGCCAATACCTGTGGCAGCTTGTTCGATATGTACCAAACCTGTGTTAAAAACATTGGCCCTCAGATTCCATCCCCTCTACTCGCACAGCTTGGAAACTTGCCCATGCCGACCAACATGCCCCATCTACACTAGTCCCACCTCCCTGTGCTTGGCCCATAACCCTCTAATCCTATCCTATACATGTACCTCCCAAAATATCTCTTAAATGTTATGATAATACCTGCCTCAACTACCTCTTCTGACAGCTTGTTTCCACTACAGTTTCTGTGGAAAAAAAAGTTACCCCTTATGTTCTGGGAGTTAGGGACTCTGGGAGTTAGGGATTCTGGGAGTTAAGGATTCAGTATTTAGTAGTAAAGTTTAAAGGATAAGTTTTTTGTGTTTTTTTAATATTTAATACTGAGTAATTTGGGAGTAAGGTATGGCAGTAGAGATTGGCCCCGTGGTTTGTTCAGCCTGCAACATGTGGGAGATCAGGGATATGGTCGGTGTCCCTGGTGACTACGTTTGCAGGAAGTGTGTCCAGCTGCAGCTCCAGGCAGACCGCATTGAACGATTGGAACTGCGGCTGGATTCATACTGGAGCATCCACGATGCGGAGAAAGTCGTGGATAGCACGTACAGTGAGCAGGCAAAAGGTAAGAGGACAAAAAGGGAACGGGTGGCCAATAGCCAGCAAAGCAGTAGGCAGGTAGTGCAGGAGTCCCCTGCGGTCATCTCCCTCCTAAACAGGTATACCATTTTGGATACTGTTGAGGGAGATGGCTCATCAGGGGAATGCAGCAGCAGCCAAGTTCATGGCACCATGGGTGGCTCTGCAGCACATGAGGGGGGAAAAAAGAGGGGAAGGGCAATAGTAATAGGGGATTCAATTGTCAGGGGAATAGATAGGCGTTTCTGCGGCCGCAAACGAGACTCCAGGATGGTATGTTGCCTCCCTGGTGCAAAGGTCAGGGATGTCACTGAATGCAGAACATTCTGGAGGGGGAGGGTGAACAGCCAGTTGTCGTGGTACATGTTGGCACCAACGATATAGGTAAAAAAAGGGATGAGGTCCTACAAGGTGAAATTAGGGAGCTAGGAGATAAACTTAAAAGTAGGACCTCAAAGGGTAGTAATCTCCGGATTACTACCAGTACCACGGGCCAGTCAGAGTAGAAATAGGAGGATATTGCAAATGAATACGTGGCTTGAAAAGTGGTGCAAGGGGGAGGGATTCAAATTTTTAGGGCACTGGGACCAGTTCTGGGGGAGGTGGGACCGGTACAAACAGGACGGTTTGCACCTGGAATGGAATGGAACCAATTGTTCTTGGGGGAGTGTTTGCTAGTGCTGTCGGGGAGGATTTAAACTAATGTGGCAGGGGGATGGGTACAAGAGCAGAGAGGCAGGTGGGTGTAAAAATGAGGGTAGAAGCAATAGGTAGCAAGGTGAAAAGTAAAAGTGGCAGGCAGACAAAACCAGGGCAAAAAATCAAAAAAGGGCCACTTTTCAGCAAAATTGTATAAGGGGTAAGTGCGTTGTAAAGACAAGCCTGAAGGCTTTGTGTCTCAATGCAAGGAGTATTCGTAATAAGGTGGACGAGTTGAACGTGCAGATAGATATTAATGATTATGATATAGTTATATTATACAGGAAATTAGAAATGCGTGCGACAAAGGCAAAACAGTTATAATGGGTGACTTCAATCTACATATAGATTGGGTTAATCAAATTGGCAGGGGTGCTGAGGAAGAGGATTTTTTGGAATGTATGCGGGATAGTTATCTAAATCAACATGTAGAGGAACCAACGAGAGAGCAGGCTATTTTAGACTGGATTTTGAGTAATGAGGAGGGGGTAGTTAGCCGTCTTGTTGTACGTGCCCCCTTGGGCAAGAGTGACCATAATATGGTTGAGTTCTTCATTAGGATGGAGAGTGATATTGTTAATTCAGAAACAATGGTTCTGAACTTAAAGAAAGGTAACTTTGAGGGTATGAGACGTGAATTGGCCAAGATTGACTGGCAATTAATTCTAAAAGGGTTGACGGTGGATATACAATGGAAGACATTTAAAGACTGCATGGATGAACTACAAAAATTGTTCATCCCAGTTTGGCAAAAGAATAAATCGGGGAAGGTAGTGCATCCGTGGATAACAAGGGAAATCAGGGATAGTATCAAAGCAAAGGATGATGCGTACAAAGTAGCCAGAAAAAGCAGCATACCAGAGGACTGGGAGAAATTCAGAGACCAACAGAGGAGGACAAAGGGCTTAATTAGGAAAGGAAAAATAGATTATGAAAGAAAACTGGCAGGGAACATAAAAAACTGACTGCAAAAGTTTTTAATAGATATGTGAAGAGAAAGAGGTTAGTTAAAACAAATGTAGGTCCCTTGCAGTCAGAAACAGGTGAATTGATCATGGGGAACAAGGATATGGCGGACCAATTGAATAACTACTTTGGTTCCGTCTTCACTAAGGAAGACATAAATAATCTGCCGGAAATAGCAGGGGACTGTGGGTCAAAGCAGGAATTGAGTGAAATCCAGGTCAGTCGGGAAGTGGTGTTGGGTAAATTGAATAGATTAAAGGCCGATAAATCTACCAGGGCCAGATAGGCTGCATCCCAGAGTACTTAAGGAAGTAGCTCAGGAAATAGTGGATGCATTAGTGATAATCTTTCAAAACTCTTTAGATTCTGGAGTAGTTCCTGAGGATTGGCGGGTAGCAAATGTAACCCCTCTTTTTAAGAAGGGAGGGAGAGAGAAAACGGGGAATTACAGACCAGTTAGTCTAACATCGGTAGTGGGGAAAACTGCTAGAGTCAGTTATTAAAGATGGGATAGCAGCACATTTGGAAAGTGGTGAAATCATTGGACAAAGTCAGCATGGATTTACGAAAGGTAAATCATGTCTGACGAATCTTGTGGAATTTTTCGAGGATGTAACTAGTAGCGTGGATAAGGGAGAACCAGTGGATGTGGTATATCTGGACTTCCAGAAGGCTTTCGACAAGGTCCCACATAAAGAGGATTAGTATACAAACTTAAAGCATACGGTATTAGGGGTTCAGTATTGATGTGGATAGAGAACTGGCTGGCAAACAGGAAGCAAAGAGTAGGAGTAAACGGGTCCTTTTCACAATGGCAGGCAGTGACTAGTGGGGTACCGCAGGGCTCAGTGCTGGGACCCCAGCTATTTACAATATATATTAATGATCTGGATGAGGGAATTGAAGGCAATATCTCCAAGTTTGCGGATGACACTAAGCTGGGGGGCAGTGTTAGCTGTGAGGAGGATGCTAGGAGACTGCAAGGTGACTTGGATAGGCTGGGTGAGTGGACAAATGTTTGGCAGATGCAGTATAATGTGGATAAATGTGAGGTTATCCACTTTGGTGGCAAAAACAGGAAAGCAGACTATTATTTAAATGGTGGCCGATTAGGAAAAGGGGAGATGCAGCGAGACCTGGGTGTCATGGTACACCAGTCATTGAAAGTAGGCATGCAGGTGCAGCAGGCAGTGAAAAAAGCGAATGGTATGTTAGCTTTCATAGCAAAAGGATTTGAGTACAGGAGCAGGGAGGTTCTACTTCAGTTGTACAGGGTCTTGGTGAGACCACACCTGGAGTATTGCGTACAGTTTTGGTCTCCAAATCTGAGGAAGGACATTATTGCCATAGAGGGAGTGCAGAGAAGGTTCACCAGACTGATTCCTGGGATGTCAGGACTGTCTTATGAAGAAAGACTGGATAGGCTCGGTTTATACTCTCTGGAATTTAGGAGATTGAGAGGGGATCTTATAGAAACTTACAAAATTCTTAAGGGGTTGGACAGGCTAGATGCAGGAAGATTGTTCCCGATGTTGGGGAAGTCCAGGACAAGGGGTCACAGCTTAAGGATAAGGGGGAAATCCTTTAAGACCGAGATGAGAAAGACTTTTTTCACACAGAGAGTGGTGAGTCTCTGGAACTCTCTGCCACAGAGGGTAGTTGAGGCCAGTTCATTGGCTATATTTAAGAGTGAGTTGGATGTGGCCCTTGTGGCTAAGGGTATCAGAGGGTATGGAGAGAAGGCAGGTACGGGATACTGAGTTGGATGATCAGCCATGATCATATTGAATGGCGGTGCAGGCTCGAAGGGCTGAATGGCCTACTCCTGCACCTAATTTCTATGTTTCCCCTTATGTTCCTACTATATCTTTCCCCCCTCACCTTAAACCCATGTGCTCTGGTTCTTCCCTACTCTGGGCAAAAAACAGTGTGCATTTACCTGATCTATTCCTCTCGTGATCATGTATGATCATCCCCCATCCTCCTGTGCTCCAAGGAGTAAAGGCCGTCTGTTCAACCTCTCCCTATAGCTCAGGTTCTTGAATCCTGGCAACATCTCTGTAAAGGAAGGAACTGCAGA
Organism: Okamejei kenojei; assembly: GCA_035221665.1. Taxonomy (NCBI): domain Eukaryota; kingdom Metazoa; phylum Chordata; class Chondrichthyes; order Rajiformes; family Rajidae; genus Okamejei; species Okamejei kenojei. Next base: position 2,995,161 of record CM069168.1, on the reverse strand, counting down.
TGCTGGTTTAAACCAAAGCTAGACACAAAAAGCTGGAGTAACTCAGCGGGGCAGGCAGCAATTCTGGAGAGAAGGAATGGTGATGTTTTGGGTCGTGAAGAAGTCTGAAGAAGGGTCTCTACCCGAAACATCACCTTCTCTCTAGAGATACTGCCTGTCCCGCTGAGTTACTCCAGCATTTTGTGAACATCTTTGTAAATCTTCTCTGTACCCTTTCCAGCTTGATAACATTCTCCCTATAACATGATGGCCAAAACTGAACATAATGCGCATCCAAGAAAGACACATGAATATTTTTTAATTGGCGAACCCAGCAACCCTGGGGGAGCGAAGATATTTGTACATCCATTAATACTAAGAAAGATAGATTAGTTAACAACAGAAAATAGTCAAGGAAAACTAATGGAATGGCACATACGTTTCGCTGGAATTGATCAACTCATATTGAATTGCTTTCACATAGTGTTTGATATGCTCTCCAGAAGGCTGCATCATTTTTAGTGACATAAAGTATTTTTTGTTAAGATGATAATCCAGGAAAAATGGATTTAAGATCCGTAAAATTGAATGTGCCTGAATGATGGAACCTCACCTTGGTGTCCATGATTTAAAGCATTAAAAAGGAAAATGTCTTCAGCAGAAACAATATAGTTGGATCAATAATAATCGAGAATAACATATTTTGTAAAGTGCTTGGCTGCCATATAGTTTTTACATTAATCAGTGAGAAACCTGCTCTGTGAAATGAGTTGTGGGGATGATGTACACTACTGCTGACTTAATTTTGTTGCAGTGGACGAGGATGATGATTATGAATGTGTGAGTGTGTTGAATGCTCACACCCAAGATGTCAAACATGTGATCTGGCACCCAAACGGAGAGGTGAGTGTGCAATAAGCATGTTCCAGTGTCTGACACTAACTTCCAGAAGGTCTGTGCTTGATGATCCCAAATGTATTGTAATATAGTGAGCATGCCGCAGTCAGGTAATGTATGTTGTGAAGAACTTAACGAGGGCAAAACAATATAACAATAAGTCAGTTCGGTATTCTGACTTTGCATGCACAGGTCATGGGTCGCTCGGGATAAACACTCTCGGCGGCCGTTCCTCTGCATGGGTGCAGACCTACGTCTCGTCCCTAACCAGCTGCTGCTGGACCGTCCCCTCCTGAGTGTCCAGTCCGGGGCGGCCCCGGGCCAGCGCGAGCCGGGCAGGAGGGGGGGAGCGCCGGCTCCAGCTTGGCCCTGCCTGTCCCCCCGGAGCGGCGGCCCAGGCCCGCAGGCAGCGCGGAAAAGAAGCACCAACTCCAGCTCAACCCTGTCCATCCCGCCGACAGGACAGGCAGTCGAGCTATATGCTCTGGATAGAAGACCCTCATTCAGACTTCCTACCCATTAGACTTTTGCACCATGGTAGGGATGGATGGGAGCAGGGATTTCCACGGACTCAAGGATCAAATAACCTAAAACGTCCTCGCCGTACACCGGCATTTTGTGAGAGTGGTTGGCTCCCAACTTCAGCTCAACCAATGTTGGTCACATTATCCGGACAGGCGGCGGGGGATCAGGAGCTGGTGTGAGGCATCGGCGATGCTCTGGAATCCTAGCTGGTCGCCACCGAGCAGCGGGGTCGAGGAAGCAGTGCTCGCCCCGGGGAGTAGAGGTGTCAGTTCTTTCAGCAGTGAGCGGAGAGGCAGCAGGTGCCGTCGGCCGCTGATTCCTCGATCCCAGGATCCAACCACTCACAAAACACCGATGTACAACGAGTAAGAACACTCAGTTCACTCAATGCAAACTTTTGGTGATTTGTTCTGTGCGCCCGCGGAAATCTCCAGCGCGGTCAAGACAAGGGGGTTCTGACGTTGCATTCTCTCGATTGAGGACATTTTCTCGACTCTCGTAGAAGCAACAAGGCAAGGCTTTACCAGTGGTTGTCTGTCTAACTGAACCCTCTCTCCCCCACCTCTCACCGTCTCTTCCTGTCTCCCACTCGCATCTACACCCCCTCTCTTGCTGTTACACCCCGCTCTCCCCCGCAACCTGTTTGCTTTTTTTAGTCTCGAATGATCTTTGACAAATCCCATTATTACTTGGTAGACAAAAATGCTGGAGAAACTCAGCGGGTGAGGCAGCATCTATGGAGCGAAGGATTCCTTGCGTTTTTCGGATTCCATGATTCCTTGCGTTTTTTGGAATGCCGAACTGGCTTATTGATCTAAGATGGTTAATGTATATTTCTGAACTCTCCAAGCTTCTGGAAATGATAATAACAGCATTATGTTTCTGATATTTAATGTATATCTCTGAACTTTACACAAGCTCCTGGCTTCTGGAAGTTATGATAACAGCATTAAGCTTTACAAGGAGGAGGATGACGACTGGGTCTGTACCAACACCCTGGAAGGTCATGAGTCCACTGTCTGGAGCATTGCTTTTGATAAAACGGGCGACCATCTAGTATCTTGCAGCGATGACAAAACTCTGAAAATTTGGAAAGCGTACAGACCTGGTAATGAACAAGGTAAAGAAATTGGGTGCCACAAAGTTCTTGCTCTTTGGTGGAACCAACAGAAGAAATATATACTGTGGAAATGGGTCAGATAGTTCCCCTTGCGTCTGTGTCTGTCGATGTAGGTACTGAGTAGTGGATTTATTTCAATCTTAGGAACAGCCACCAAGAATATTTGAGCAGGATGCTATATTTAAATCTTTTAAATTTTGCTTTTTGTTCCTTAATGCAAAAATATTAACTGCTGCATGGCTTGTTGTCAGTTAGTTACTTTTATGTCGTTGGAAGCCAAATTTGATAGCAAGCATGAGGAGCAGGTTGCTGTTGAAATGTTTAATTAACTACAGATTATCATAAATGAATATTTACAGCCCAGATTAATTTGAGGCTGAGATTACTGATGCTAAAATGCATAATAAATATCATGTATAATAACGATCAGATCAGTCAGAATCAAGAACATATTTTTGATTTAAGAATGTGGTTCCACAAAGGTTTGGTGCCTTTCTGAGTGGCATTAGCCGTATGCATTGTAAATGTGATGTTTTTTATTATATATGGTACAGGTGTGGTGTGCAGTGGGTCAGATCTCTCGTGGAAATGCGTCTGTACCCTGTCTGGGTTCCATACACGCACTATCTACGACATCTCCTGGTAAGTTAAAGCCATAATTTTATTACGAGGAAAGAGATTTAGAATTCCTGCCTCAATGATCATCATAAGCATTGCTGTGCTTTAAATTAGTACCATCTGTTCCCTGTGCCCCACTTTGGTGTGTGTACATTTCTCCATTATCTCCCCCCACCCAGTTCTCTTCCACCTATATGCCTCCCTCTGGCTTCACATTGTAATCTTCTCTCCTTATACCCTTTTATTTTTTTCATCTCTGGCCTTTCTCCACCCTCATCTACCTAGAAAAGCCCCACTCTTCTGTAACAACCTGTCCCATGCCAGAATTTGTTCCACCCCCAACTCATTTCTTGCTTTCTACCCCTTAGTAAAATCAGTCTGAAGAAGAATCCTGACCTGAAGTGCTCAAGCGATGCTGCCTAACCTGTTTAGTTCAGCAATAGAGCACAGACACGGGTCCTACAGCCCACCGAGTCCACACTATCCATCATCCTTTCACACTAGTTGTACGTTATTCCACTTTTGTCTCCACTCCTTACACACTCGGGGCAATTGAGAGGCCAATTAACCAACCCATCCGCTCACCTTTGGCATGTGGTAGGAAACTGTAGCACCCGGTGGTCAGGATCGAACCTGGTTCTCTTGTGCTGTGAGGCAGCGGCTCTTATCAGCTGCTCCGCTTTGCCACCGATATTCCGAGACATTGGTTTTTTGCTGCAATTGGTGTACAAGTGGAGGACGGGGCAAAGTTATGATTTATTCAGCGGTTAATGATCATCCTTGTCCATTAATGGTTAAATTTAGAACACAGGAAAGTGCACATGCCCTTTGGCCTACAATTAATGTGCCAAACATGATGTCAAGGCCGTCAGGTATGTACTGCACATAACCCACATCCCTCCATTCCCTGTGCCTATCCAAAAGTTTTTTAAATGTCAATAACAGATCTGCTTAAAACAGCACCCTGGAACGCATGTTGCAGGCACTCACCACCTCTGTAAATAAAAACTTGAATAAGATCCTGCACATCTATATATCTATATCTATCTATACTATTACTAAAACTCTCATCTTCACCACTTACAAGTCTGCGCTTTTTTAAAAATCTGCACAAAAACGGTATCTTATATCGCCAACATTTTTTCGCCACCTTACTCGCCGTTCTCCTCTGCTCCAAGCGCACCACGTTTTGTTCCGAACGGTGGAATATTAGAACGGTTTTGAAGGTTTAAACAATCGTGAGATCCGCAGATTGGTCTTCTCCCCTGTCTGTCACCATGAATGTAATGCCCCTTTCTGGGGCGAGGAGAATAAAGCCCCAGAGGCCAGGTGTGAGTCAGTCAGCCCTGAAGCCGTGAGTGAGAGTTGTGTCCAGCACTGATTCCACGAGCCGTGAGCGAGTGAACTGTGAATCCATAAGCCGTGAGCGAGTGAACTGTGAGTCCACATGCCGTGAGTGACTGAACTGTGAGCCCACAAGCCGTGGGTGACAACTGTGAGTCCACAAGCCGTGAGTGACTGAACTGTGAGTCCAGAAGGCACAGCACCCCTGCCCACACACCCCCATCCCCCTCCCCTCGCTCGCCCCCCACCGGCCCCTGCCTGAAGTCGTCCCCGATCCCCGGCTACAGAACACTCCCGCCGGCCCCCTCCTGAAGCCTCCCCATCCCCAGCTGCAGGACTAGCCCAAGAATGCATTTGGCCCACAATGTCCATACTAGCCCTCTGGAAACCGGTCCCTTGGGCCAACAACACCCATGCTAGCCCTCCAGAAAGCTCCCCCCCCCACTGGCCACCGCCTGAAGCCGGCCCCCTCCCCCACTGGCCCCTGACAGCCCCGCCTGAAACCAACCCCCTCCCCAGGCTGCAGGACGCAACAAGGGACGCAACAAGAAAGATTGGACTGAATAAATCTCCTCTTTGACATTTAAATTGTTAACTATTTTAAGTTATTCACATTTTAAGCTTTAATAAATCCATTTTCCACTTGACATGCCTGACAGCTGCACCTGCGCAGTAATACCTGAGTGTTCTACGTCACAATGGGAGGGAATGGCTGCGCCGCCGGAGAGCCGCTAAGAGTGGAGGGGGGGTGGAGTGAGTGCGTGGGGGGGGGGGGGAGAATCAGGGGCGTCACAACGGGAGCCCGTCAGCCACCCCTGCGTAGATGGGGGGGCTATGCATGAGTGGTGGAATATTGCGTTGGGAGATTAGGCCTCCTGTGTGAGAATGGGACCCAACGTGTCCCACTTAGTCTAGTATATTACTAATAGTCTCATCTTGTTTGTTTGTTTCTGTATGGGATCTGGGACCTATGCCAAAAGGGTACACGGTAGCGCTAAAATATTTTGCGCCATCTTACTCATCTTTGTCCCGTGGTCGTTCGTATAAAGTTTTGTTCACATTGATGTTATATTTCACAAGTTATTGATATTTTCAAGTTTAAAAAAAAACACTTTGAGAAGAATAACTGATGCTGTGACAGTTGATCGGAGATTCTGGAAGCAGCTGTGACGTCACAATGGGATCTCACAGTCCTCCAATCACAATGGGATCTCATTTACATATGCGGCCGTGAACATACTGCCACTCGACAATTACATCACCTTGGGATCTCAGCTGCCAGTGTTGGGATAAGCTCCAGCCAGTACAATGAGAGATTTCTTACATTGTTGTAAGGAGAGAGGGGGAGTGGAGAAGAAATGTTAATTAAACATCGCGTTTAGTGGGGGAGTGTGAAAGTGATTGAGGGTAGGGAAAAGGAGAGGGAAGAGACGAGGAAGGGGGGAGTGTATGAGCCCCATTTGCGTAGTTGGGGGCTGTGGGAGAGTGGTGGAATATTGCGTTGGGGGAATGGGTACATCGCAATGGAATCTCATTTAGATTTCATGGGAGGAGGTTTTTCATTGTGGGGGGGTGCAATACAGGAGATGTTTCATTTACACCATTGTCCATTGTCACATCAGTGATGTGATGTCTGAAGAACGGTTTCGACCTGAAACGTTGCCCATTTCCTTCGCTCCATAGATGCTGCCTCACTAGCTGAGTTTCTCTAGCATTTTTGTCTACCATGTGATGTAGCAAGTTTCGTTCAGATTCATAGTATATTTTACAAGTTACTGACATTTTAAACTTTACAAAAAACACTTCCTGACAATCAGCCCTGTTCGGCATCACAATGGTGTCCCAAATTGCTTTTTTTTTCAATCGCCTTGTCTTTTTTTCGTGTGTACTTGCCTAGCCTCACAGTGGGGACCCAACGGCTCCACGAGTAAGTTTTGTTCTATTTTTCTAGACTTTAGGAGAGCTCCCCCTCCCCATACCATCAACAACACCACAGTCACATCTGTGGAGTCTTTTAAGTTCCTGGGAACTATCATCTCCAAGGAACTTAAATGGTGGGCTCAATCGACTCCACAGTCAAAAAGGCACAACAGGGGATGTACTTCCTGCAGCAGCTGAGGAAGCACAATCTGCCACAGGCAATGATGGTCCAATTCTATGTGGCCATCGTAGAGTCTGTCCACACCTTCTCCATCATGGACTGGTTTGGCTCAGCCACCAAGCATGAATCTGGAGGCTGCAGCGAATCGTCCGATCAGCTGAGAATGTGATCTGAGAATGCTGCAACCTTCCCTTCATTGACAAATTACACTGCAAGGGCCAGGAAGCGAGCGGGTAAGATCTCTCACCCTGGCCACAAACTATTTGAATCATTTCCCTCTGGAAGGCGACTCCGGACTGTCAAAGCTGCCACAGCCAGACATAAAAACAGTTTTTTTCCACTCTACTCAATAACCAAAAATCTGTAGCCTCCTTTTGTTCTGGTATTATATTTAATTCACATATTTAATCAATAGTGTTTTATTGTTAATGTCATTTCTAACTCACTATATGTCATATTGTCACTTGTGAGAGGAGCACCAAGGCAAATTCCTTGCATGTGAATAATTGGCCAATAAACCTATTCATTTTACAAACGACTCCACGAGTCCTCTCTTCAATTTATTAACTTTAACTAAATTTCTGCCGTCAACGGCACAATTTTGAACGCGGCAGCCACACATGCGCAGTTTGGTGGAATTTGGGGGAGCGGGCCCAATGGGTTCGCACTTGGTCTAGTCTCCTTTATATCCTTTGATGTAATCTAGTTTCTAATGTGGATTTCAGGAAAATTTACAAGTTATCTAGATAATTTCCTGAATTTAAGTAAACTTATTAAAAATAAAGATCCATCACATAACAAATCAACATTGGATCTTTTCTTTCAGGTGTCACCTTACAGGTGCCATAGCAACGGCCTGTGGGGACGATGCGATCAGGATATTTGAGGAGGATCCTGGCTCAGATCCACACCAGCCAACATTCTCACTCACAGCAAATGTTCCAAAAGCACACACTCAAGATGTCAACTGTGTGGTGTGGAACCCAAAAGAGGCTGGACTCCTGGCATCATGTAGCGATGATGGGGACATCAGCATCTGGAGATATGACTTTGAAGATTAGTTGCTCTACATGAACAATTCATACACGTGTTCCCTGCTTTGCAGTGTGCAAAGGCCGCAGTTTTTAAATTAATCGCTGACTACTTCATGTAACCATTTTCAAATTTGCACTAAAAATTTTACTACTTGAGGTTCTACCTGCCAGTAAATGTTGTACAGAGCATTGGTTTCCATTAAGTATAATTTGCCAAAAAATATAATCACCATTTGTTTTAGATCTACATTTAGTATAAAAGTATCTTGTAATATTTGATTACACATTTCTCTTGTTCCTATTGTGTTTAGATGTGGCTAGTTCTTGATGTTTCACCGGATATAAAACTGGAATTCTCCCTAGCCCATGTTCTGATATTTATCATGAGTGAATTCCAAAATAAAGCTGTTTAATAAAGTAATTCATGCTCATGTTAACGACTAAGAAGTTTACTGGTAGTTTTGTCACTTTTTCTTACTTAAACTGCATTTCCTCCTGTGTGATGCATGGTAAGGTTCATAATGAAGAAGGGTCTCGACTCGAAACGTTGCCTATTTCCTTCGGTCCATAGATGCTGCCTGACCCGCTGAGTTGCTCCAGCATTTTTGTCTACCTTTGATTTTCCAGCATCTGCAGTTCCTTCTTAACCATGTATCTTAGGGTCAGCTTTAAATATTTATTTCTCACCTGAAGACAATCAGCTGTGATCTTATTGAATGCCTATTATTTCTATTCTTAAAACCATCTAATTCAGATAAGTGAACCAATGAAAATGGCATGGAAGTACGCCCTTTGGCTCACTATGTATATAGAGTGATACAGTGTGGAAACAGGCCCTTCGGCCCAACTCGTCCCCACAGCCAACGTGAGCATTGACTACCCATTCACGCTAGCTTTATGATGTCCCACCTCTGCCTCCACTCACGACACATGAGGGGCAATTTACAGCAGCCGATTAACATATAAACCTGCGTTTTGTCAATAGGATAAAGCCCATACGGTCACAGGGAGAATACTGAAACTCCATACAGCCCTGAAATCGGGATTGTACCTGGGTCTCTTGTGCTGAGAGGCAGCAACTCTACCAGTAGTTGCAGACTACTTAGTCACAGACTTTCAATCGTGCAGCACAGGCTGGTCAATGTTTAGTTCCAATGTCTGGTTCTCAACAAGATGCCTGAATAACAAATAGACAACAAACTTTGTTCACTTATCCCAAACCACCCCCTCTCTAAATATCTTACCCTTGCAACTGCAGGAGATGCAACACATGTCCCCAGATCACTTACCTCACTTCTTGCGTATGGCGTGTACAGCCTAAAGTAGACATCTTATTCGGTTTGATCTTCTGTTGGTGCAGTTGATTGCATTAGTCGAAACAGGGTGGACCACGTGAAGGTTGCAATCCCCCCCCCCCATCTACCTCACTGGCTTCTAGGGACCCCCAACAGTCCTTTCACATGTGATAGATTCATGTGAACCTCTTCCAACCTAATCTGCACCTGGTATTCCTTATGTGGTCTCCAGTATATGGATGAGATGAAGCACAGACCTGTCAACCATTTTGCCAAACATTTGCACTCGGTCCACCAAGGCAGGATCCTCCTGTTGCTAACCATTTTAGCTCCCCTTCCCATGCATTTCTGTACTGGGCCTCCTCCATTGCCAGAGTGAGACCACATGCAAACTGGAGGAACAGCACCTCATATTCCCCTTTGGTAGCTTACAACGCTGAATTCTCCAACTTCTACAAAACATCTCCTCCCCTGCAGCCTGGCTGAGTTTGCCATAATCTCTCCTCCCCCACCCCTATTCCTAAACAATTTGTACTATTAATACTAGGTACACAATTTGGAACTCATCCTTTTGCCTCATATCTTGTGTGTCCAGCTCTGGCCTGTCTGACCATCTGCCTATCACACCCCCACCCCAGCCTGTGTTCACATATCACCTGCCATGTTTTGTCTTGCCCCTCCACTCCAGCTTTCTATCTTCCCACCCCTGCAATAAATCTGATGAAGGGCCCCAACCTATCCATGTTCTCCAGGGATGCTGCCTGACCCAGAGTAACCTGCATTTTGTCTTTCCTAACAAATAATACTTCCCTCACCCAAGCAATCATTCAGAAGATAGACACAAAAAGCTGGTCAACTCACAGGGTCACTGCCTGACCCAAATGACTGAGGCTCAAATAACCCAGAGGGTCAGGCAGCATCACTTGAGAGAAGGAATGCTTGACGTTTCGAGTCGAGACCCTTGTTCAAACTGGTTAGAGATAAGGGAAACGAGAGATATAGACGGTGTTGTGGACAGATAAAAAACAATGAATGAACGATGTGCAAAATAGTAATGATCAAGGAAACAGGCCATTTAGTTAGTTGTTTGTAGGGTGAAAATGAGAAGCTAGTTGGGGGAGGGATACAGAGAGGGAATGACGGGGCTACCTGAAGTGAGAGAAATCAATATTCATACCACTGGGCTGTAAGCTGCCCAAGCAAAATATGAGATGCTGTTCCTCCAATTTGCATTTATCCTCACTCTTGACAATGGAGGAGACCTAAGACAGAAAGTTCTGTGTAGGAATGGGAAGGAGAATTAAAGTGCCCAGCTTTAATTCTGAATGTTGTTTTAGAGCAGCGCACGCTGCCCTCGGGACGGCTGCTATGGCGAGGAGACGGTTGCCCACCTCTTCACAGAGTGTGGGTTTGCTAAAAGAGTCTGGAAAAAAATGCAAGGGTCCCTGGTACGCTTTATCCCGAACAGCTCCGTCACAGAGGACTCGGTGATTTACGGACTGTTCCCAGGGGACACATTCAGAGGCTGACATCAAGTGCTGCTGGAGGGTCATCAACTCGGTAAAAGACGCCCTTTGGTCTGCCCGAGCATTGTTCACCACCCAGCAGAGCGAGATGTCCGTCAGGGAATGTTGCCGACTGGCCCGCTGCAGACTGCAGGAGTACGTGCTGAGGGACGCACTGAAGCTCGGTGCAGCCAACGCCAAGCTGGACAGGGGGGGTACGGTATGGTGGAGACGCCCCTCAATATAAGGGAAGGTATCCCACGCCATGAGTGGCATGAGTGGGGGACTGATTTGTGGAAATTTGGGGGAAAGAAATGTCTAAACTGTATTGATCTATTGTACAGCCTCCGAAAATGTCGGATGGATTTTCCGCAAGGTTAATGTATTGTACATATTTATCATTTGAATAAAGTATATTTTGAAATTAAAAAAAAAAAAAAAGTTTTAGATCAGGGCTCGAAATTAGCGGTTGCCAGGGTGCCAATGGCCACCCAAAGTGCCGCCGGGCAACCTAAATGGCGAGTCATTTTGCCCGGCTTGGCACTGCAGATACCGGTTTATATACCGAAGATAGACACAAAAACTGGAGTAACTCAGCGGGTCAGACAGCATCTCTGGTGAAAAGGAACGTGACGTTTTGTGTCGGCGGCGGCAGCAGCTGTAGTGCGGGGCAAAGATACCAGTTGCTGGGTGACGGAGGGTCGGAGTGAATGACGGGCCCTGCACAGCAGCAACTTCAGCAACAGCGGCTCCACCACCTATTCCCGCACCCCACCCGCCCTGATATAGATTGGGTGAATCAAATTGGCTGGGATGCTGAGGAAGAGGATTTCTTGGAATGTATGCGGGATAGTTTTCTAAACCAACATGTAGAGGAACCAACGAGAGAGCAGGCTATTCTAGACTGGGTATTGAGTAATGAGGAAGGGTTTGTTAACAGTCTTGTTGTGCGTGGCCCCTTGGGCAAGAGTGACCATAATATGGTTGTGTTCTTCATTAGGATGGAGAGTGACATAGTTAATCCAGAAACAAGGGTTCTGAACTTAAAGAAAGGTAACTTTGAGGGTATGAGACGTGAATTGGCCAAGATAGGCTGGCAATTGATTCTTAAAGGGTTGACGGTGGATAGGCAATGGAAGGCATTTAAAGACTGCATGGATGAACTACAAAAATTGTTCATCCCAGTTTGGCAAAATAATAAATCAGGGAAGGTAGTACACCCGTGGATAACAAGGGAAATCAGGAATAGTATTAAAACAAAAGATGAAGCATACAAATTAGCCAGAAAAAGCAGCCTACCAGAGGACTGGGAGAAATTCAGAGTCCAGCAGAGGAGGACAAACGGGATTAATTAGGAAAGGGAAAATAGATTATAGTGTTTCCCTCCCCCAGCAGTATCCCTGATTGTATTGTATTTTTGTATTGTATATTGTATTATGTGTTGTATCTAGGATAAGGGAAGTATGAGTGCCAGGGCAGCTTACTGTTCTGGATGTCAGATGTGGGAGGTCATGGAGTCGGGTAGCCCTCCAGAAGTCCACATCTGCACCAGGTGTGTCGAGATGGGGCTCCTAAAGGAGTGTGTTAGGAACCTGGAGCAGCAGCTCGATGTCCTCCGTCTGGTCAGGTAGAATGAGGAGGTCATAGAGAGTAGTTACAGGGAGGTAGGTTAGGAGAGGCAAGGGGCAGAGGCGGGCGCTAGAGAGTACACCAGTGGCTGTACACCTTGGAAATAAGTACTCCTGTTTGAGTGCTGTTCGGGGGGACAGCCTACCTGGGGGCAGCAACAGCGACCTGGCCTGCGGTACAGACACCGGCCCTGTTGCTCAGAAGGGTAAGGAAAAGAAGAGGAGGGCATTAGTAATAGGGGACTCTATAGTTAGGGGGTCAGATTGGCGATTCTGTGGACCCGGATGGTAGTTTGCCTCCCTGGTGCCAGGGTCCGGGATCCTGAATGTGTCCAAGATATCCTGAAAAGGGAGGGAGAGGAGCCTGAGGTCGTGGTACATATAGGTACCAATGACATAGGTAAAAAAAGAGAAGAGATCCTGAAAGGAGAATTTAGGGAGTTAGGAAGAGAATTAAGGAAAAAAACCGCAAAGATAATAATCTCAGGATTACTTCCAGTGCCACGCGACAGTGAGAGTAGGAATGGAGCAAGGTGGAGGATAAATGCCTGGCTGAAGGACTGGTGCAGAGGGCAGGGATTCAAAGATCAATGGAACCTCTTTTGAGGAAGGAGTGACCTGTATAAAAAGTTCGGGTTGCACTGGAACCCAAGGGGGACCAGTATCCTGGCAGGGAAATTTGCAAAGGCTACCGGTGGGACTTTAAACTAGAACGGTTGGGGGGAGGAACTCAAATAGAGAAAGCCAGTAGACAGGGTCTGCGGCAGGAAGCAGAGAAGGGAAGCACTCAGACACAACATGTAGGGGGGAAAGAAGAAAAAATAATAAACAGAGAATAAGAGGTGGTGGGTTTCCAGGGCAAAAATCAAAAGGGACCACTTGTCAACATAATTGTATAAGGAGAGGGTGTTGTAAAAACAAGCCTGAAGGCTTTGTGTCTCAATGCAAGGAGCATTCATAATAAGGTGGATGAGTTGAAGGTGCAGTTAGCTATTAATGACTATGCTATAGTTGGGATCACAGAGACATGGCTCCAGGGGGACCAAGGCTGGGAGCTGAACATCCAGGGATATTCAATATTCAGGAGGGATAGATAGAAAGGAAAGGGAGGTGGGTTAGCGTTGCTGGTGAGAGAGGAGATCTGGAATCGATATGGGTAGAGCTGCGAAACTCTAAGGGGCAGAAAACGCTAGTGGGAGTTGTGTACAGGCCACCTAACAGTAAGAGTGGAGTTGGGGATGGCATCAAACAGGAAATTAGAAATGCGTGCAACAAGGGTAAAGCAGTTATAATGGGTGACTTCAATCTACATATAGATTGGGTGAATCAAATGGGCAGGGGTGCTGAGGAAGAGGATTTCTTGGAATGTATGCGGGATAGTTTTCTAAACCAACACGTAGAGGAACCAATGAGAGAGCAAGCTATTCTAGACTGTGTATTGAGTAATGAGGAAGGGTTAGTTAGCGGTTTTGTTGTGTGTGGCCCATTGGGCAAGAGTGACCATAGTATGGTTGACTTCTTCATTAGGATGGAGAGTGACATCATTATGTCAGAAACAAGGGTTCTGAACTTAAACAAAGGTAACTTTGAAGGTATGAGAAGTGAATTGGCAAAGATAGACTGGCAAGTGATTCTTAAAGGGTTGACAGTGGATGTGCAATGGAAGGTATTTAAAGACTGCATGGATGAACTACAACAATTGTTCATCCCAGTTTGGCAAAATAATAAATCGGGGCAGGTAGTGCATCCATGGATAACAAGGGAAATCAGGGATAGTATAAAAACAAAAGATGAAGCATACAAATTAGCCAGAAAAAGCAGCCTACCAGAGGACTGTGAGAAGTTCAGAGTTCAGCAGAGGAGGACAAAGGGCTTAATTAGGAAAGGGAAAATAGATTATGAAAGAAAATTAACAAGGAACATAAAAACTGACTGCAAAAGTTTTTATAGATTTGTGAAGAGAAAGAGATTAGTTAAAACAAATGTAGGTCCCTTGCAGTCAGAAACAGGTGAATTGATCATGGGGAACAAGGACATGGCAGACCAATTGAATAACTACTTTGGTTCTGTCTTCACTAAGGAAGACATAAATAATCTGCTGGAAATAACAGGGGAGTGAAATCCAGGTTAGCCGAAAAGTGGTGTTGGTTAAATTGAATGGATTAAAGGCCGATAAATCTCCAGGGCCAGATAGTCTGCATCCCGGAGTACTCAAGGAAGTAGCCACAGAAATAGTGGATGCATTAGTGATAATTTTTCAAAACTCCTTAGATTCTGGAGTAGTTCCTGTGGATTGGAGGGTAGCTAATATAACCCCACTTTTTAAAAAAGGAGGGAGAGAGAAAACGGTGAATTACAGACCAGATAGTCTAACATCGATAGTGGGGAAACTGCTAGAGTCAGTAATTAAAGATGGGATAGCAGCGCATTTGGAAAGTGGTGAAATCATTAGACAAAGTCAGCATGGATTTACGAAAAGGAAAATTATGTCTGACGAATCTTAAAGAATTTTTCGAGGATGTAACTAGCAGAGTGGATAAGGGAGAACCAGTGGATGTGTTATATCTAGACTTTCAGAAGGCCTTCGACAAGATCCCACATAAGAGATTAGTATACAAACTTAAAGCACACGGTATTGGGGGTTCAGTATTGATGAGGATAGAGAACTGCCTGGCAGACAGGAAGCAAAGAGTAGGAGTAAACGGGTCCTTTTCAGAATGGCAGGCAGTGACTAGTGGGGTACTGCAAGGCTCAGTGCTGGGACCCCAGCTATTTACAATATATATTAATTATTTGGACGAGGGAATTGAATGCAACATCTCCAAGTTTGCGGATGACACTAAGCTGGGGGGTAGTGTTAGGTGTGAGGAGGATGCTAGGAGGCTGCAAGATGACTTGGATAGGCTGGGTAAGTGGGCAAATGCATGGCAGATGCAGTATAATGTGGATAAATGTGAGGTTATCCACTTTGGTGGCAAAAACAGGAGGGTAGACTATTATCTGAATGGTGGCAAATTAGGAAAAGGGGAGATGCAACAAGACCTGGGTGTCATGGTACACCAGTCATTGAAAGTAGGCATGCAGGTGCAGCAGGCAGTGAAGAAAGCAAATGGTATGAAGAAGGGTCTCGACCCGAAACGCGCCTATCTCCTTCGCTCCTTAGATGCTGCTGCACCCGCTGAGTTTCTCCAGCATTTTGTGTAACCCCCAAAGCAAATGGTATGTTAGCATTCATAGCGAAAGGATTTGAGTATAGGAGCAGGGAGGTTCTACTGCAGTTGTACAGGGTTTTGGTGAGACCGCACCTGGAGTATTGCGTACAGTTTTGGTCTCCAAATCTGAGAAAATACATTCTTGCCATAGAGGGGGTACAGAGAAGGTTCACCAGACTGATTCCTGGGATGTCAGGACTTTCATATGAGGAAAGACTGGATAGATGTGGCTTATACTCGCTAGAATTTAGAAGACTGAGGGGGGATCTTATAGAAACGTACAAAATTCTTAAGGGGTTGGATATGCTATATGCAGGAAGATTGTTCTCGATGTTGGGGAGGTCCAGAACCAGGGGTCACAGTCTAAGGATAAGGGGGAATTCCTTTAGGACCGAGATGAGGAAAACATTTTTCACACAGAGTGGTGAGTCTCTGGAATTATCTGCCACAGAAGGTAGTTGAGGCCAGTTGATTGGCTATATTTAAGAGGGAGTTAGATGTGGCCCTTGTGGCTAAAGGGATCAGGGGGTATGGAGAGACGGCAGGTACGAGATACTGAGTTGGATGATCAGCCATGATCATATTGAATGGCGGTGCAGGCTCGAAGGGCCGAATGGCCTACTCCTGCACATGGCCTACTCCTGCACCTATTATCTATGTTTCTATGTTTCTACTAAGAAAGAAAACAGGCACGGAACATAAAAACGGACTGCAAACGTTTTTATAGATATGTGAAGAGAAAAAGATTAGTTAAAACAAATGTAGGTCCCTTGCAGTCAGAAACAGGTGAATTGATCATGGGGAACAAGGACATGGCAGACCAATTGAATAACTACTTTGGTTCTGTCTTCACTAAGGAAGACATAAATAATCTGCGGGAAATAGCAGGGGACCGGGGTTCAAATGAGATGGAACTGAGTGAAATCCAGGTTAGCCGGAAAGTGGTGTTAGGTAAATTGAATGGATGAAAGGCCGATAAACCCCCAGGGTCAGATAGGCTACATCCCAGAGTACTTAAGGAAGTAGCCTCAGAAAAAGTGGATGCATTAGTGATAATATTTCAAAACTCTTTAGATTTTGGAATAGTTCCTGAGGATTGGAGGGTAGCTAATGTGTAGAGAAGGTACACAGACAAACTTAAAGTCTTCACTACTCTAGTAAGCATACATTATATATAGCCCTGGCTGTATGTGGTCTGTCACGATTACTAGAGTGAGAGCTAGGGGCGTGTGTGTTACAATTATACTAACTGGTGAGGGAGTGGTTAGCATGGACATCGTTACTATCAATTAAAGGTGTATACACATATCATCTACATCCTTAATCTACCAAAACAAACAGTGAGTGACAGGGCGACCACGTCTCATGCGCCAGGGTGAATGCAAACAGTAAAGCACAGGGATACAGGATCACACGTAATCGCCGTAACGGACCGGCGGCCTGACCAGGCGACCAGACCGGGTCCGCACCTCGCCATCACCTCCTTCCCCGACGGGAACAAGCGGGGATGCTGGGGCATGGTGGGGGCTACGGACAGGAGAACCCCTTGGCGACGAAGGCATCGGGGGGGACGGTGAAGAGAAGGGCGAGGAAGCCGGAGAAAGCGGGACTGCAGCCGGGAGGCGTTCAGGAGGAGGACGAGGGGAGGTTGGCCCCAGAGGAACGGGTAAAGCACAGGGCCACGACAGTGGCAGCGGGGGGGCATACGGAGCCGCCGGGGGAGGGAGAGGCTCGTTCACGAGCCGGAGATGCTGGTGGGATCGGCGGTACACCCTTCCTTCGTGGTTGACAAGGTACAAACAAGGGGAACCGGCAGAACCGACGACCACGGCCAGCTTGGAACGGCCAGAAGAGGACCTCATACGGACGACCTGGCCGGGGAGAAGAGGGCGGAGGACACGGCAGGACCTGTCGTGGG
Source organism: Okamejei kenojei (assembly GCA_035221665.1). Taxonomy (NCBI): domain Eukaryota; kingdom Metazoa; phylum Chordata; class Chondrichthyes; order Rajiformes; family Rajidae; genus Okamejei; species Okamejei kenojei. Next base: position 2,977,985 of record CM069168.1, on the reverse strand, counting down.
AACGCTTCTGGATACTGTGTCTTTCGGTAATGCGTTTCTGGACCAAGGCAGGTTTAAAGACGGAGGGGGACAGGGACTGCTGAGACACCGGGACCGTGGGCCTCGTGACTTGGGACATGAGTCGCTGAGCCGGGGAGCCCAGGGCATGGTCGCGGGAGATGTTGCGGAGGTTCAGCAGGGCCAGGTAGATGTCGGAGCGGGATAGGCGGCAACGTTCCAACAATCCTTTAGCACTGCGGACCGCGCGCTCGGCCAGTCCATTGCTCTGCGGGTATTCCGGGCTGCTGGTGTTATGACGAAAGTTCCATCGTTCGGCAAAAGCGCGGAACTCGGCACTGGTGAACTGGCTGCCGTTGTCCAACTGCAGGCTGGCCGGAGACCCGAAGTTGGCAAAGTGGCGGCGCAACTTCTCGATGCCCGCGGAGGAAGAGAGGGAGTGGAGCTGGTCAACTTCAAACCAGCTGGAGTAAGAGTCGACAAGCACCAGGAAGTGCTTTCCGTGCCACTCGAAGATGTCGGTTGCTAGCGCAGACCATGGCAGGTCAGCAGCTGGCTGCTGCAGGAGCGGCTGCCGCTGTTGCTGTGGAGCGAGGCTGTTACAGGTAGGGCACGCGGAGACCCTATCCCGGAAGTAGCGAGGCATGTCAGGCCAGAAAAACTGTCTCTGAGCGATGGAAAGGGTCGCCTCGGCCACGATGAGCGGTTTCGAAGTATTGTTCTCGTAGTGCTGCGGGCACCACCACCTTGTGCCCCTTCACAATCACACCATCACGCAGCACCAACTCGTCACGAACCAAGAAGTAAGGCACCGCTGCGGCCGGCAGGGAAGAACGGCGGTCTGGCCAACCCTGCCTGATGATCGCGGCCAGCTGCTGTAGCGAAGCGTCGGCTGCCGTGTGCTTGGCTAGGGACTTCAACTGACCGGAGGGCACGAAGTTAACGTTTAGGACTATCAGATCGGACGTCTCGTACGGATGTCGGATGAGAGAGGCGCCCAAGACAGCGTGTCAGCAACAAACATGTCCTTGCCCTTGCGATAAACCACTGTGAAAGTGAAGCGTTGTAGCTGGAGCATCATGCGCTGGAGCCGGGAGGAGGCCATGTGTATCGGCTTGTTGAGGATGGTGACCAGAGGCTGGTGGTCCGTCTCGACAGTGAAGCAGTTGCCCAGGACATAGTCTTTGAATTTGGAGCAGGCAAAGGCAACTGCCAGCAGCTCTTTCTCAATCTGGGCATAGTGTTGTTCAGCGGTCGTCATTGTGCGGGATGCATAGGACACAGGCAGTTGCACCCCGTCATGGATCTGCAGGCAGGCGGCCCCGAGGCCAAACCATGCTAACCACTCCCCCACCAGTTAGTATAATTGTAACCCACACGCCCCTAGCTCTCTCTCTAGTGATCGTGACAGACCACGTACAACCAGGGCTATATATAATGTATGCTTAATAAAGTAGTGAAGACTTTAAGGTGTCTGTGTACCTTCTCTACATGGTGTCAGAAGTGAGATAGTGCGGGCGCCTGATGGCCAAGTTCACGTCCTTAGGGTTGATGCAGATCCGTATTTCGTTCTTGTTTTCCTTGCGAGGTGCAGCTGCTCTGATAACGGACCCAACCGTCCGGGTCACGGTGAATGGCATGGCCTTCTCTGCTAAGGTGGATACGGGGGCTGCTGCCAATGTTATGTCAACAGGCCTGTTCAGGAAGATAAGAAATAATGAGCCCGTTTCCACAGACAGTACTGTTTTGCGTGCCTATGGGGGTGGCGTACTTGTTCCTGTGGGGAGGGCCACTCTCCACTGCAAGGTGCTGAAGACCACTCGGCCCCTCTCTTTCTTCCTGCTAGACGGTAAATGTGACCCCCTGCTCGGCGTGGAGGCCTGCCAGGACCTCGGATTGGTGAGCTTCCACAGTGATGTCCACCTGGTAGAGGCACCCCTGAACCCCGAATTCCCGGACCGGTTTGACTCGAAGCTGGGGAAGTTGCCCTGCAGCTACAGGATTGCCCTCAATCCCGACATCACGCGGTTAACCATATAACCATATAACCATATAACAATTACAGCACGGAAACAGGCCCTCTCGGCCCTTCCAGTCCGTGCCGACCATTTGTCTTCCCCTAGTCCCATCTACCTGCACTCAGACCATACCCCTCCATTCCCTTCACGTCCATAAACCTATCCACTTTACTCTTAAATGTTAAAATCGATCCTGCCTCCACCACTTCTGCTGGAAGCTGATTCCACACAGCCACCACCCTCTGAGTAAAGAAGTTCCCCCTCACGTTACCCCGAAACCTCTGTCCCTTAATTCTCATGTCATGCCCTCTTGTTTGAATCTTCCCTACCCTCAATGGGAAAAACGTATCCACGTCAACTCTGTCTATCCCTTTCATCATTTTAAAGACCTCAATCAAGTCCCCCCTTAACCTTCTGCGTTCCAAAGAATAAAGACCTAACTTGTTCAACCTTTCTCTGTAACATAGTTGCTGGAACCCTGGCAACATTCTAGTAAGTCTCCTCTGTACTCTCTCTATTTTGTTGACATCCTTCCTATAACTAGGCGACCAAAATTGTACACCATACTCCAGAATTGGTCTTACCAATGCCTTGTACAATTTTAACATTACTTCCTACTCCTATATTCAATGCTCTGATTTATAAAGGCCAGCACCACCAAAGGCTTTCTTTACCACTCTATCTACATGCGATTCCACCTTCAGGGAACTATGCACAGTTATTCCTAGATCCCTCTGTTCCACAGCATTCCTCAATTCCCTACCATTTACCATGTACGTCCTATTTTGATTTGTCCTGCCAAGATGTAGCACTTCACACTTATCAGCATTAAACTCTATCTGCCATCTTTCAGCCCACTTTTCCAAATGCCCAAATCTCTCTGTAGACTTTGAAAAACTACTTCATTATCCACAACACCACCTATCTTAGTATCATCTGCATACTTACTTATCCAATTTTCCACCCCATCATCCAGATCATTGATGTACATGACAAACAACAGTGGACCCAACACAGATCCCTGAGGCACCCCACTGGTCACCGGTTTCCAACCTGACAAACAGCCATCCACCATTACTCTCTGACATCTCCCATTCAGCCACTGTTAAATCCATCTTGCTACTCCGCCATTAACACCCAAAGATTGAACCTTCTTAAACCAACCTTCCATGGGGAACCTTGTCAAAGGCCTTACTGAAATCCATATAGACTACATCCACTGCTTTACCCTCATCAATTTCCCTAGTTACCGCTTCAGAAAATTCAAGAAGGTTTGTCAAACATGACCTTCCAGGCACAAATCCATGTTGACTGTTCCTGATCAGACCCTGTTTATCCAGATGCTTATATATATTATCTCTAAGTATCCTTTCCATTAATTTGCCCACCACTGACGTCAAACTAATAGGTCTATAATTGCTAGGTTTATTCTTTGAACCCTTTTTAAAACAATGGAACAACATGCGCAGTACGCCAATCCTCCGGCACTATTCCCGTTTCTAATGACATTTGAAATATTTCTGTCATAGCTCCTGCTATTTCTACACTAACTTCCCTCAATGTCCTAGGGAATATCCTGGCAGGACCTGGAGACTTATCCACTTTTATATTTTTCAAAAGTGTCAGTACTTCCTACTCTTTGAATCTCATAGTTTCCATAGCTACTCTACTTTTTCCCCTTAACTCACCGAGTTCAATATCCTTCTCCTTGGTGAATACCGAAGAAAAGAAATTGTTCAATATCTCCCCCATCTCTTTTGGCCCTGCAGATAGCTGTCCATTCTGGTTCTCTAATGGTCCAATTTTATCCCTCGTTATCCTTTTGCTATTAATATAGCTGTAGAAACCCTTTGGGTTTACTTTCACCTTTCTTGCCAAAGCAACCTCATATCTTCTTTTAGCCTTCCTAATTTCTTTCTTAAGATTCTTTTTACATTCTTTATACTCCTCTAGCACCTCATTTACTCCATGCCTCCTATAATTATTGTAGATATCTCTCTTTTTTCGAAACAAGTGTCCAATTTCCCTTGAAAACCATGGCTCTTTCCAATTTTTACTATTTCCTTTCAACCTAACAGGGACATAAAGATTCTGTACTCTTACAATTTCCCCTTTAAAATGTCCTCCATTTCTCTTCTACATCCTTCCCATGAAACAAAGTGTCCCAATTCATTCCTTTTAAATCCTTACTCATTCCCTCAAAGTTAGCCTTTCTCCAATCAAAAATCTCCACCCTAGGTCCAGTTCTGACTCTCTCCATAATTATATTGAAACTAATGGTATTGTGATCACTGGTCCCGAAGTGCTCACCAACGCATACCTCCGTCACCTGACCTGCCTCATTTCCTAACAGGAGGTCCAGCACTGCCCCTTCTCTGGTCGATACCTCTATGTACTGCTGCAAAAAACTATCCTGCACACATTTTTACAAACTCCAAACCATCCAGCCCATTTACAGAATGTGTTTCCCAGTCTATTTTTGGAAAATTGAAATCTCCCACAATCACTACCTTGTGCTTACTACTAATATCTGCTATCTCCTTACATATTTGCTCTTCCAATTCACGCTCCCCATTTGGCGGTCTATAATACACCCCTAAAAGTGTTGCTACACCGTTCCCACTTCTCAGTTCCACCAAATAGCCTCCCTAGACGAGCCCTCTAATCTATCCTGCCAAAGCACTGCTGTAATATATTCTCTGACAAGCAATGCAACACCTCCCCCTCTGGTCCCTCCAATTCTATCACACCTGAAGCAACGAAATCCTGGAATATTTAGTTTCCAATCACAGCCCTCCTGCAACCATGTTTCACTGATTGCCACAACATCATATTTCCAGGTGTCAATCCAGGCTCTAAGTTCGTCCACCTTACTTACAATGCTCCTAGCATTAAAATATACACATTTTAGAAACCCACCATCCCTTATTCTCTGTCTATTATCTTTTTCATCTTTCTCGCCTACATTTTGGATCCGAGTGCTTCCCTTCTCTGCCTCTTGCCCCACACCCTGACCCCTAGCCCCCTCTACCCGAGTCCCTCCCCCAGCCTTTCTAGTTTAAAGTCTCCCCAGTAGCCTTTGCAAATCTCCCTGCCAGGATATTGGTCCCCCTCGGGCTCAAGTGCAACCCGTCCTTTGTGTACAGATCATGCCTTCCCCAAAAGAGGGTCCCAGTGATCAAGAAACTTGAATCCCTGCCCACTGCACCAGTCCCTCAGCCACGCATTTATCCTCCACCTCATTTCATTCCTACTCTCACTGTCACGCGGCACAGGCAGTAATCCTGAAATCGTTACCCTTTTGGTCCTTCTCCTTAACTTTCCCCCCAACTCCCTAAATTCTCCCTTCAGGACCTCATCACTTTTTCTGCCTATGTCATTGGTACCTATGTGTACCACAACATCAGGCTCCTCTCCCTCCCTTATCAGAATCTTTTGTACAGGTTAGCATGGACATCGTTACTATCAATTAAAGGTGTATACACATATCATCTACATAATGTAACCCCACTTTTTAAAAAGGGAGGGAGAGAGAAAACGGGGATTTACAGACCCGTTAGTCCAACATCGGTAGTGGGGAAACTGCTAGAGTCAGTTATTAAAGATGGAATAGCAGCACATTTGGAAAGTGGTGAAATCATTGGACAAAGTCAGCATGGATTTATGAAAGGTAAATCATGTCTGACGAATCTTATAGAATTTTTCGAGGCTGTAACTAGTGGATAAGGGAGAACCAGTGGATGTGCTATATCTGGACTTTCAGAAGGCTTTCGACAAGGTCCCACATAAGAGATTAGTATGCAAACTTAAAGCACATGGTATTCGGGGTTCAGTATTGATGTGGATTGAGAACTGGCTGGCAGACAGGAAGCAAAGAGTAGGAGTAAACAGATCCTTTCAGAATGGCAGGCAGCGACTAGTGCGGTACCGCAAGGTTCGGTGCAGGGACCCCAGCTATTTACAATATATATTAATGATCTGGATGAGGGAATTGAATGCAACATCTCCAGGTTTGCGGATGACACGAAGCTGGGGGGCAGTGTTAGCTGTGAGGAGGATGCAAGGTGGCTGCAAGGTGACTTGGATAGGTTGGGTGAGTGGGCAAATGCATGGCAGATGCAGTATAATGTGGATGTGAGGTTATCCACTTTGGTGGCAAAAACAGGAAAATAGACTATTATTTGAATGGTGGCCGATTGGGAAAAGGGGAGATGCAACGAGACCTGAGTGTCATGGTACACCAGTCATTGAAAGTAGGCATGCACGTGCAGCAGGCAGCGAATGGTATGTTAGCATTCATAGCAAAAGGATTTGAGTATAGGAGCAGGGAGGTTCTACTGCAGTTGTACAGGGTCTTGGTGATACCACACCTGGAGTATTGTGTACAGTTTTGGTCTCCTAATCCAAAAAGCAAGACAGTTTTGGTCTCCTAATCCATAAAGCGAAACATTAAAACCTCAGTGTTCGATTGTCTCTGCTACCGTTGACACGTTATTACAGAATTCATTTTAACGGCAAATCAATGCTCATAATATGGTGTATCAGTACTGTAGTTATTTAATGAGCAAAATACTTTGGATTTATCCAGGTTTTACTTCTAGTTGGTCATATACATCACAAATTTGGTCAGGAGATATTTCAGTTGAAATTTTAACATTCATTCTGACGTGGGAATGATGGAAACAGCGTTTATCAATCATTTTATTAAAATCTGGTGCGTACAAACTGGGTATCTTCGTTGCTGTTCGCAACACATACATATAATCTGAATGTCCGGTGATGTAGCGTTTTGACACCTTTAAACATATTACCAAAAGAACATTTGCTGCAGTTATGTCCTTTGGCCATCTCTTGTCAGTTAGTGTAATGTTTAACCTGTCAGATGGGTATAGTTGGCTTTAACAGCTAGTATCATAAAATTAGAAATTTCCTTGCAACCTGTATATTTTATTTTGGATAAATTTTGTGGGAAGCGAGTGTTTCTGCACCAATAGCAATAACGACCCATGGTATGGCCATGTCACGATAATTTTCGATCCTTCACAGAAAACATGCTTGCATCAATCTGTAGTGTGCATGGTTAAGCATATATGTTACCATGGCCCAGGGTATGTCATTGTGGTATATATGTCTTTATTGGTGAATATGTTTAGTTTGTGACTTTATTTGAAGCAGAAATAATATGTGAATGCTTCATTGAGCATAATTCCGACTGGTAACTACGTACTTCGTCCGAGCACATTATCACACGCGTAATGCAAACTGTCTAAAATGACCACCTAATCTGTCCTTTGGCAACCTAAAAAGCTGCCTAGGTTGCCCGGCTGTCAACAGGGAAAAAATGTTAAGTGAGTGCCCTGCTTAGATGCATAAGAAATAAGACCAATGAAGCATTTTCTAGCTATCACTTTAAGTGCAGAGTTGTGAAGAACAAAATTGTTGAAAAATGTAATACAAAGGCATTTCACATTTTATTTGGAGCAACGGGTCACATGTAAGAAAAGTTCTGACATAGCTTAATCTTAGACTCACGATCAGCTTAAATGTACACATAGCAAAGGAATTCTTGTAAAAATCACTTGGTTAACTTTAAACTCTGGATATATTTTGAATAAACCGTAGAAGCCTGTGATAAAGAACTAAAGACTGCTGAAAGCAGCCAACACACTGCTGTTCAAGCCTTCTGCCACACTTGAACATAGAACACTTACTGGAAAATACAATCCACAACAAAAGCATATCAATTTCTTTTTTTTTTAAATCGGGTGTTAAAAGCGAAGTAGGTCACTGTCTAATTACAGATGGATGTGTGGGAAGTTCCAAACAGCAACTGCCAGCAGGGAACTTGGATTGAACTGTTCAGTCAGAGTCACTCTCGCCTTCACTGTCTGCCTCTTTGACATCAATGCTGAATTTGTACTCCTGGTCACAGCCCATGTACGCATCACTCATGAAATACAGTGTGTAGTGTTGCGCACTAGGAGCTGGTGCAAGAAAGTCTAGTTTCACCTGAAAAATAATTAGAATTCATTACATGAAGGCAGTGTTATGCAAGAGCTAATTATGTTAATCTATGTTCGTTTTAAGTCATTTTTGCATTTTATGTACATTCATTTTTTTCTGGGCTGTCAGTTGCTAGCAAGTGTTGGCATGACAACAGTAAAGAATTATGTAGCTTTGTCCCTTTGGTGGTTTGGTGTTTGTTCAGCACCAGCTACAATGTCACAGAGTAAATGAAGAGATTCCTGTAGGAGCCAACCCTGTGGTCTACAAATGTCCATGTGCAAATATACATATTGAATCTCTTCAAAATGGCAGAATTACAGGACCATTGTTTGTTGAAAGTAGCGTCACAGGTAGATAAGGTGGGCAAAATAGCTTTTGGCACATTGGCTTTCACCATCAGAGTAATGAGTATAGAAGTTGGAAGGTCATGTTGCAGGTGTATAAGACTATGGTGAGGCCACATTCAGTGTATTGTGTTAAAGAAGGAACTGCAGATGCTGGAGAATCGAGGGTACACAAAAAGCTGGAGAAACTCAGCGGGTGCAGCAGCATCTAAGGAGCGAAGGAGATAGGCGACGTTTCGGGTCGAGACCCTTCTTCAGACTGGTCAGGGACCAGGGAAACGAGAGATATAGACGGTGATGTGGAGAGATAAGGTACAATGAATGAAAGATATGCAAAAAAGTATCGATGATAAAGGGAACAAGCCATTGTAAGCTGTTTGTGGTGTGAAAATGAGAAGCTGGTGCGACTGGGGTGGGGGAGGGAGATAGAGATAGAGGGAATGCCAGGGCCCGAGGGCTGAGGGAGAGGTGGGAAGGGGAGAAGACAGCAAGGGCTAACAGAATTGAGAAAATTCAATGTTCAAGCCCAAAGGATGCAGACTCCCCAAGCGGAATATGAGCTGTTGCTCCAGCTTGCGGTGTTGCTCACTCTGGCCGTGGAGGAGGCCCAGGACCGAGAGGTCGGATGTGGAATGGGAGGGGGAGTTGAAGTGCTGAGCCACCGGAGGCCGGGTTGGTTATTGCGGACCGAGCGGAGATTGTTTGACGAAACGATCGCCAAGCCTCCGCTTGGTCTCACCGATATAGATCATCTGGCATCTGGAGCAGCGGATGCAGTAGATGAGGTTGGAGGAGGTGCAGGTGAACCTCTGTCGGACCTGGAAGGACTGCTTGGGTCCCTGAAAGGAGTGGAGGGGGGAGGTGAAGGGACAAGTGTTGCATTTCTTGCGGTTGCAAGGGAAAGTGCCCGGGGAAGGGGTAGAGTGGGAGGGGGAGGGAAGAATTGACAAGGGAGTTGCGGAGGGAGCGGTCTTTGCGGAAGGCAGACAGGGGGGGAGATGGGATGATGTGGCGGGTGGAGGGGTCACGTTGGAGGTGGCGAAACTGGCGGAGGACTATATGTTGTATTTGCCGGCTGGTGGGGTGAAAGGTGAGGACCAGGGGGACTCTGCCCTGTTTGCGAGTGGGGGAATGGGGAGCGAGGGCAGTGTTGCGGGGTATGGAGGAGACCCTGGTGCGAGCCTCATCAATAGTGGGGGAGGGGAATCCCCGTTCTCTGAAGAATGAGGCCATTTGTGATGACCTGGTGTGGAACACCTCATCCTGGGAGCAGATGCGGCGTAGACGGAGGAATTGGGAATAGGGGATGGAGTCCTTACAGGAAGCAGGGTGGGAGGAAGAGTAGTCCAGGTAGCTGTGGGAGTCAGTAGGTTTGTAGTGGATGTCGGTCAGGAGCGTATCATCTGCAATAGAGATGGTGAGGTCAAGGAATGGTAGGGAAGTGTCGGAAATGGTCCAAGTGTATTTGAGTGCCGGATGGAAGTTGGTGGTGAAATGAATGAAGTCAGTCAGTTGTGTGTGGGTGCAGGAGGTGACACCAAAGCAGTCGTCGATGTAACGGAGGTAGAGGTCGGGGATGGGGCCCTGGTACGCCGAGAACAAGGATTGTTCGACGTACCCAACAAAGAGGCAAGCGTAGCTGGGGCCCATGCGTGTGCCCATAGCTACGCCTTGTGTTTGGAGGAAATGGGAGGAATCAAAAGAGAAAGTGTATTGTGTTCAGTGTGACCGTGTTACAGGAAAGATGTTGTCAAACTGGAAAGGGTGCAGAGTAGATATACGAGGATGTTGCCAGGACTCGAGCCGAGTTATATGGAGACGTTAAGCAGGCTAGGACAATATTCCTTGGAGTGCAGGGGTGATCTTATAGATGTGTACAAAATCATGAGAATAGATCGGGTAGAGATAGTCTCTTGCCCGGAGTAGCGGAATGGAGACTATAGGTCATAGGTGTAACTAGTAGGTAGGCAGGTAGTATCGTAATGTTTAAGAAACATTTAGACAAGTACATGGATGGGACAGGTTTAGAGGGATATGGGACAAACGCAGGCAGGTGGGACTGGTGTAGATGGGACATGTTGGCTGGTGTGGGCAAGTTGGGCTGAAATGGCTAAGGCATTCACGGTCACTTATGCATCATTGTCAATACTTATGAAGAATCATCTCCCTCCCTCGAGCAAAGCGATGGACAAACCTTGGCCTTCTGCTGTAGGGTCAGCCTCTTGATGGAAATCAAGCTGTTTGACTTGGGGTCGCCAACCACCACCCACCATCCTTCCTCGCGTTTCTGAAGGAGAGACAACAAAGCTCAGATAATTAGAGAGTACATTGAAAAGCACTGGCAATGGCTGAAGTTTTCTGACTGGTTGATGTACTCACTTGAGGGAACAGGGGTGCAATGACAGGCCCAGTCACCTCTTCCTCACGCTCCAGTTGTACCATTACCACGACCGAGGAGCCACTGGACAAAAATACATATTATGTCCACATGAGTGACTGAGCACTATTGCCTTTAAAAATATACAAACAGTTCCCTCCATAATGTTTGGGCCAAAGACCCATTTATTTGCCTCTGTACTCCACAATTTGAGATTTGTAATAGAAAAAAATCACATGTGGTTAAAGTGCATATTGTCAGATTTTAATGAAGGCCATTTTTATACATTTTGGTTTCACCATGTAGAAATTACAGCTGTGTTTATACATAGTCCCCCCATTTCAGGGCGCCATAATGTTTGGGACACATGGCTTCACAGGTGTTTGTTATTGCTCAGGTGTGTTTAAATGCCTCCTAAATGCAGGTATAAGAGAGCTCTCAGCACCTAGTCTTTCCTCCTGTCTTTCCATCACCTTTGGAAACGTTTATTGCTGTTTATCAACATGAGGACCAAAGTTGTGCCAATGAAAGTCAAAGAAGCCATTATGAGACTGAGAAACAAGAATAAGACTGTTAGAGACATCAGCCATAGGGTAACCCACGCTTTGTCTTCTATTTCCTTCTACTTTGAGTCAGTTTTCATTCACCTTTGTATGAGCTAGTCATAGTTAGTGGCATATTGGCAATGCAAGCTGGTGTCGTAATGCCTGCACTACATTACATTTCTGTTCCTGATGTACTTCTAGACACTTATAAGATTCTGAGAAACAGATAGGGTAGATTGTCAGCCCTTTCTCCTGCGTAGCGAAAATCTACAGAAGGGCTTGAGTGAGAGAGGAGAAACGTAAAGAACAACTGAATGGAAAGGGTTTTCACACTTTGGAAAGGGTTATGTGGACCAAGCTTCCAGAGGATATGCCAGCATAAGTAATGATCTATAAAAAGCATTTGGGCTGGAACCTGGGATGCGGCAAATGGGATCAGTATTGCAGGGCACCGGTCGGCATGGACAAGTGGGGCTGAAGAGAACCACATTAGACTACACTTGTCAACTATTAACCCGCTTTCACTAAACCTGTCAATATCTCTTTTCTGTTGCCTTGGCCAATCAACACTTTGTCTTTTAGTAAATGGCTCTCACCTTTTGATGTTTTCTTTCTCAATCACCTCATAGGAGAGCTCAATGTTGGGGTAGCGGTTACAGAATCGGGCAACATCCATCATCTGTGCGTCGGTGAGCTGAAGGAGCATGTTGCGTTCGTCATCCTCCATTTCCATGATATCGAAGATACTGTCAGTTCCCTACAAGAAAACCACTGCATATTACCAACAAAAACAGCCAACTCAGTCAGTTCCCAAACTTGGGCAAACAGGAAGGCAAACTTTCATATTCACAAGATTAGAACATAGAAGAGTACAGCACAGGGATAGGCTCTTTGCTGCGCAATGTGCTGAACCCAAGACCAACTCTTTTCTGCCAGCTAACAATCTATATTCCTCCATTGCCTGTATATCCATATGCTATCTAAAAGCCTTTTAAATGACACCATTGTATCTACCTGATTTATGCCTCTCATAATATTCTATACAATTTAATTTTATATTCAATACATAATCAATATATAATATAATTTTATATTCAATTCATTGAATTGAATGAATAATTGAATCAATAGACAATAGGTGCAGGAGTAGGCCATTCGGCCCTTCAAGCCAGCACCGCCATTCAATGTGATCATGGCAGATCATCCCCAATCAGTACCCTGTTGCTGCCTTTTCCCCATATCCCCCGACTCCATTAGCCTGCACTCTATTAGACTGCAATATACTCGTACCAGGTCTCCCCTCAGCCTCGGATGCAACAGAGAAAACCAAGCACGTTTGTCCAACCTCCCCTTACTCGCTAGTGCATGCAGCATTCTGGTAATCTGCGCCCTCTCCAACGCCACAACATCCTTCCTGTAATGAGGTGATCAGAACTGCACACAAATCCAGATGTGGTCTAACTAAAATCCTATAAAGCTGCAACATGATTTCCTGATTCTTATACTTGTGCTCGGACTGATGAAGGTAAGCATACCACCCACCTTCTTTATGTTGCCACTTTCAGGGAGCTATGAACTTGGACCCAATACTCTGTACATCAATGCTGTTAAGGGTCTTGTCATTAACTGTATACTTTCCCCTTATATTTAACCTGCCAAAGTGCAACATTTGTCCAACGTTGATGGGATTAAACTCCATCTGCCCATTTTTGTAGCTGATCTATATCCTGCTGTATACTTTGGCAGCCTTCCTCACTGCTTGCAAATCCAGCCGTCTTGATTTTATGCAATACCCATTATATTTCTGGGAATTACCCATTGTGCTCAATTTCTCTTCCCTGTTCTGGTGCCAATATAAGATGCCAAGTAATTATCTATTTGGCAGTACATAATGTAAAGGAAAGGATTTATTGCTGCAGCCTCAAGTGCTTAGTTGTAGTCGCTATATCATTATAAGTGTCCAGTGGACACATGCCAGTTCCCCCACCCCCCCCATTTCATTCCCGCTGCCAATACTAATTACGTGTGACCATTTGGTTCTTACCCTGTCCGTACAGCGCTTGACATGTTCAGATGTGAAATGTGGAAGCTGCTTCAGGTACGAGTCCTTGGACCACATGGCCTGTGTGACCATCTGGGCCAGTTCCATTGCAGCCAGCGCTGGGCTGAGCCAGCCGTTGCTGGACAGCACATCCACACAAGCTTGGATTAAACGGATGGCCTGGGGAAAGAAGCAGCACAGTGCAGGTCAGCACATGCAAGAACGATCCGAGTCTAGCCAACCACATGATAAACAGTTGACAACACTGGGCCTAAGTCAGCCACTCACTTTGCTGAGGATCTCCTCCGTGTCAGACTGCAGTTCAGCGCTCAGCTGCATACGGGAGAGGTGAGCCTGCAGGAGGAGGTTCGTCTTCACATGGGGGTCGTTGAATTTTGGGTTGTTCAGTTTGTGAGGAACCTTCTGGTACAGCTGTTAATTACAAGGAATAAGAACGTCTTTTGAGGAACATAAGACAGTGATTGACAGAGTAACCCCGCTCTGTCCCCACCAACAGCCTCGAGCGACTCCTAATTCCACTGACCTGTCGCAGCAGATTATCCTCATGGTGCCTGATGGGAATATTTTCATACTCTGCCGCATTGGAGATGATTTCAATCAGGCCGCGGATCTTGGTTTTGGCATTCAGAGACATACTGAACAATTCTATAAATCAAAACATGCACATAAAAAGAAAATCAGTTTCCAGTACCATTTCTGCAGCACGACTAACATCACCTGGCAGCTGGAACTGGTTTAGATGCGGCATCTGGATCGGCATGGACGAGTCGGGACAAAAGGCCCATTTCCGTGCTGTATATCGCAGTGGAAATAGGCCCTTCAATGGCACAGAGATGTATTAGCGAATCAATCTGTTGCATTGGTGTTTGGAATGTACTTACACAAGTTGTTGTGGGAATGAAACTCACAGTGAACCTCATATTTCGCTTGGGTAGCTTACACCCCAGCGGTATGAACACTGACTTCTCCAACTTCAAATAGCCCTCGCTTTCCCTCCTCTCTCTCCATCCTCTCCCCCTTCCCAGTTCTCCCACCAGTCTTACTGTCTCTGTCTACATTCCATCTCTGTCCCGCCCACTCCCCTGACATCAGTCTGAAGAAGAGATGCTGCCTGTCCCGCTGAGTTACTCTGGCATTTTGTGTTTACCTTAAATTTAAACCAGCTTCTGCAGTTCTTTCCTACACAATGAACCTTCACAATGAACCAGTCGTTTTCTGGGCTTACCAATGGTGGTGTAATTGATGTAATAATAAGCTGCAATCATTCCCAAGTTCAGCGGCGCCACATCCATCTCATCCTCGATGCTGATGCACTTGGACTGCTCCAGGTCATTCAGGGTATTTTCCACCAGCTGTGAGAGGTGATCTGAGAGATGTCTGTGTGACACACCTGCAATGCAAACACAGCACATGGTCTAGTTGGCAGAAGAGCTGAGTGGGGACTATTACATTCACATATACTTACTCGCAGCGCCTGAAAATCAATTCTTAAACAGAAATTAGATGAAGTAGTATCAGGTGAATTGATACTACAGGTTACACTGGAGTCACAGGCAGCTGGAGAACTCTCACTGCCCAAGTGCCTCAAACAAGTGCATGCTGAAACGTGCGCACCGCAACAGAATGCGGGTCATTTTCATATTTAAGATACTCGATGTGATCAATTGAAGCATCAACTGAAGTTTCCAATTGGTATTTCAAAATATTTTTCAATTTGTATTCCAAGTCAAGTCAAGAGTTTATTGTCATGTGTCCCAATGATGAGTTGATGTTTAAATTCCACTCCATAATCCAAGGATAATAGAATAGTAGAGATCAGGCAAAGGATGAAGAAATAACTCACATTTTTATTAACCTGCTTCCTACTTTAGTTTTAGAGATACAGCGCGGAAACAGAGCCTTCAGACCACCGGGTCTGTGCCGACCAGCAATTCCCGCACACTAGCACTATCCTACACCCATTAGGGACAATTTTTAAATTTGCCAAGCCAATTAATCTACAAACTTGTACGTCTTCGGAGAGTGGGAGGAAACCAAAGATCTCGGAGAAAACCCACGCAGGTCACATATGTGGAGAACATACAATCTCCGTACAATCCCAGCACCCGTAGTCGGGATGGAACCCGGGTCTCCGGCGCTGCATTCGCTGTAAGGCAGCAACTCTACCGCTGCGCCACTGTGACCATCCTTAATATTCTCAGATATTCTACATCACAAAGCACTTGAAGTGTAGTCTCTGCAACATTACAGTAAATGTAGCAGCTAAATTGCTCACGTTAAGCTTTCACAAACAGCAGGGAGTCAAATGACTTGTCTGAGGAAAAGATTGTCACGACAAAAGAAAGGATGGGAGGAAATGAAAGGAGAGAACACCATTATTATCCAAATCGCACTGAATATTTCACATCAGCCAAGGAGTTCAGAAAGAACTGCATTTTAATATCTCATCTGAAAGACAGCAGCTCTGACAATGCAGCGTTCCCTCAGTACTACACTGGAATGTCAGCTTGGATTATGCAGTGGAATTTAAACATCAACTCATCTGACCAAAAGGTGCAAGTGACAGTCAGAAAATTCTGCTGAATAAATCACCCAAAGGGTCATATACAAACCCTGTAAATTGTAGTAATTTGGATTCTGGGTCATCCTTCGGTAGAGGAAGGTCCAAGTCAGGTAGTCCACAGCATCCTGCTTGTTCTCTATGGTTTTGGTGACAATCTCGGCATTGAAATGGTCATGCAGGCAGTGGTCAAGATGGGACTCAACAGGCAGTGGCTCATACAGGAACTTCTTGAAGAAATCCTGGAACAAAGGATGAATCTAGGTGTCAGTAACTGTACACATGTTACATAGAAAATAGGTGCATGAGTCGGCCATTCGGTCCTTCAAGCCAGCACCGCCATTCAATGTGATCATGTCTGACCATCCACAATCAGTACCTCGTTTCCTGCCTTCTCCCCATATCCCTTGATTCTGCTAGCCCTAAGAGGTCTATCTAACTCACTCTTGAATGCATCCAGTGAATCGGCCTCCACTGCCTTCTGAACTCCACAAATTCACAACTCCGGGTGAATTTTTTTTTTTCCTCATCTCAGTTGTAAATGTCCTACCCCGTTATTCTCAAACTGTGGCCCCTGGTTCTAGATACTCCCAACATCAGGAACATCATCTAGCGTGTCCAATCCCTTAATAATCTTATATGTTTCTATAAGATCCCCTCTCATCCTTCTAAATTCCAGTGAATGCAAGCCCAGTCGTTCCATTCTTTCATCATATGACAGTCCCGCCATCCCGGGAATTAACCCGGTGAACCGACGCTGCACTCCCTCAATAGCAAGAATAGCAAGAATGTCCTTGCTCAAATTAGGAGACCAAAACTGCATACAATACTCCAGGTGTGGTCTCACGAGGGCCCTGTACAACTTCAGTAGGACCTCTTTGCTCCTAAACTCAAATCCTCTCATTATGAAGGCTTTCTTCACTGCCTGCTGTACCTGCATGCTTACTTTCAGTGACTGATGTGCAAGGTCTTGTTGCACTTCCCCTTTTTCTAATCTGACACCATTTAGATAATAATCTGCCTTCTTGTTCTTGCCACCAAAGTGGATAACCTCACATTTATCCACATTGTATTGCATCTGCCATGCATCTGCCCAATCAACCAACCAATCCAAATCACCCTGCATCCTCATAGTTTCCTCTTCACAGTTCACAGTGCCACCCAGCTTTGTGTCATTTGCAAATTTGCTAATGTTACTTTTAATTCCTTCATCAAAATCATTAATATAAATTATAAATAGCTACGGTCCCAGCACCAAACCTTGCGGTACACCACTAGTCACTACTTGCCATTCTGAAAGGGACCTGTTAATTCATACTCTTTGTTTCCTGTCTTCCAACCAATTTTCTATCCATGTCAATACACTCCCCCGAATGCCATGTGCCCTAATTTTGCCCACTAATCTCCTGTGTGGGACCTTATCAAAGGCTTTCTGAAAGTCCAGATACACTACATCTACTGGCTCTCCCTTATCCATTTTATTTGTTACATCCTCAAAAAATTCCAGAAGGTTAGTCAAGCAAGATTTCCCCTTTGTAAATCCACGCTGACTTGGGCCGATCCTGTCACTGCTATCCAAATGCGCTGCTATTACATCTTTAATAATTGACTCCAGCATCTTTCCCACGACTGATGTCAGGTTAACTGGTGTATAATTCCCTGCTTTCTCTCTCCCTCCTTTCTTAAAAAGTGGGATGACATTAGCTACCCTCCTATCCACATCTATAGAACATTGGAAAATGATCATCAATGCGTCCACGATTTCTAGAGCCACCTCTTTAAGTACCCTGGGATGCAGACCATCAGGCCCTGGGGATTTATCAGCCTTCAGTCCCATCAGTCTACCTAACAATTTCCTGACTAATGTGAATTTCCTTCAGTTCCTCCTTCACCCATGATCCTCTGTCCCTTAGTACACCAGGGAGATGGTTATGTCTTCACTAAGGAAGACACAAACAAAAGTACCTGTTCAGCTCGTCTGCCATTTCCTCGTTCCCACCAGGGACGCTGAACGATTGGTAGCCCCGCCAACAGTCTGTCTGGTTTTTCGTCTTTTAAAATTTTTTAGTGCGTTTTAAAAGTTTGTGTAAATGTTCTTTTTATGTGCGGGAGGGGGAGGGTGTCGGGGGAATCTTTTTTTCAGTTTCTTACCTTGCCGGAGATGCGATTACTTTCTGGATCCTGTCTCTGGTCACTCTGCGGCCTACCATCGATGGAGCTGGCCTCCTCGGACTGACCTTGAGCGCCCCGTGGGGCGTGGACTTAACATCGGAGTCAATCCCTTGCCTGCGAACTTTACCACTGAGCTCGCAGTCTCGGGAGAGGCTAGTCGGGAGCTCCAACCAACGCAGAGGCTCAACTATGTTGCCGGCGCGGTGGAGCTAACATCCCCCCGATGCAGGAGCTGATCGCCCCAACACGGGGGGCCCGTCGCCGGCTACGGGAGTCAAGATCGTCCCGTCTACGGAGGGCTCGAGGCCCCCGACCGCGGGAGAGCAAACAAGGGAAGAGATTGAACTTTTTTCGCCTTCCATCACAGTGAGGAATGTGGAGGAGTCTATGATGGATGTTTATGTTAAAATGTTCTGTTGCTTTTTATTGTATGAGTGACTAGGCAAATTAAATTCCTCGTATGTTACAAAACATACTTGGCTAATAAAGTATTATAGTGATTGTGATAATCGGTTCACCTGTTTCTGTCTTCAAGGGACCCACATTTGTTTTAACTAATCTTTTCCTTTTCACACACCTAAAGAAGCTTTTTTACCCTACTTTATATTCTTACCTTCGTACTTCATCTTGTCTCCCCTGATTGCCTTTATAGTTACCTTCTGTTCTTTAAAAGTTTCAAAATCCTCTGGCTTCCCGCTCATCTTTGCTATGTTATACGTCTTCCCTTTTAATTTTATACTGTCCTTGACTTCCCTTGTCAGCCACAATTGCCTTTTACTCCCCCTTTTCTCCTCTTTCCTCCTCTTTGGAATGAAATGATCCTGCATCTTCTGGATTATTCCCAGAAATTCCTGCCATTGCTGTTCCACCATCATCCCTGTACTCAGGACCACAACAAAGGTGCACGATATTACAGCAACCCATCGTGCTCACCTTTTTAGACCCTTGACACATAATGACACAACGTCCTTCATCATCTTGTAATGGTCGGTTAGCACGTCCCACCATCTGCAGAACATCATAAATGGGGTAATCCACATACCTAAAATAATAAAAGTTCAAGTCAATTGGTAACACAGTTAAATACACAGTACTCCGAACAAATAGATAACGGAACTGATTTACACTTCAAGTGAAGATAGACGTGAAAAGCTGGAGTAACTCAGCGGGACAGGCAGCATCTCTGGAGAGAAGAAATGGGTGACATTTCGGGTCGAGACCTTTCTTTATAGCCCTCTTTAAGAATTCCAGCTATCGTGTATATTATGTCCCCAGATTACTGCCGGTCTGCTGTGTAAACAAACAGTAGAAAACTCCTTGGTTTTGGCAAACTCTTGGCAAAGGCAGACAAAAATGCTGGAGAAACTCAGCAGGTGAGACAGCAACTACGGAGCGAAGGAAATAGGCAACGTTTCAGGCTGAAACCCTTCTTCAGACTGATGCAGGGTGGGGGGGGTGGGAACAAGAAAGGAAGAGGAGGAGCTCGAGGGCTAAGGGAGAGCTGAGAAGGGGAGGAGACAGCAAGGGCTAACGGAAATTAGAGAAGTCATTGTTCAGGCCACCGGGATGCAGACTGCCCAAGAAGGTGAGGACTAGGGGGATTCTGCCCTTGTTCCGAGTGGGGGAATGGGGAGAGAGAGAGAGCAGTGTTGCGGGGTATTGAAGAAACAGGCTCTGAAGGGATCTGAAGAAAAGTGTTTTTTTATCCAGTGGCTGGAATCTGGAAGGCAGAGACACCCACAACATTTAAGAAGCATCTTTACGAGCACTTCAATCACTGAGGGATGAGGGGCTGGTTTCTGTGCTCTATGTCTGTTTACCGTCGGAGATTTAAATCAGTTATTATACATGCCCAATGAGTCTCAGCCTGATGAAGGCTCCCGACCAGAAACGTCACCTGTCCATTTGATCCACAGATGCTGCCTAACCTGCTATGTTCCTCCAACCTATGTTTCACTCAAGATTCCAGCATCGGTAGTTTCTGGTGTATCTACAAACTAGGGATGTAGTAGAAAACCCAACTCTACAGGGTTTTATCAACTGACTCCCTTGACTTCAATAAAAACAGCATGCAAGGATGTGATAGCCCACCCAGATTGGGTATCAGCAAAGTATGAACTGGAAAAGAAAAATCTGTATTTATATAATGTCGTTTAGCACTTAAAACTACTTCACCACCAAAGAACTGCAGATGCTGGAAAAATCGAAGGTCGACAAAAATGCTGGAGAAACTCAGCGGGTGAGGCAGCATCTATGGAGCGATGGAATAGGCGATGTTTCGGGTCGAGACCCTTTTTCAGACAGTCTGAACAGGTCTGGCCAGGTTGGCAGTCTGTAACCACTGGTGTATACAGGGACCAGCACTGGGATTTCAACTATCGGTGTTAATGTTTGACTGACAAAGGGTCTCGACCCGAAACGTCACTCATTCCTATTCTCCAGAGATGCTGCCTGTTACACCAGCATTTTGTGTCCACCTTCAATATAAACCAGCATCTGCAGTTCTTTCCTACACTTAATGTTTCTGACCACAGGCCCTTGGGTGCATCAGAGCTTGTTGACGACAACAAAAAGTTGGAGTGAATCCTGAGACGCCTGACTGCAAAGGGATATAGACAGATGATGCCATTGGGAGAAGTAATGGCGGATGGGGTAATGTGGAGAAACACAAGGATATCCAGGCTGCTACAGCACAGGGAAATACTGCTACAACTGTTTGTCACTTTGGCATGGTCTTGGCAGGGTCATGCATGGGGTGCTAAGGCAAGATCAATGTCTAAATGAGTACTGCAGTAAACCATTTCTCGGAGAAGGCTGTAAATCTTGGAATCTATGTCAGAAAGCTGCAAATGCAGAGTCATTAAAGCATTCAGGCACGTTAATAGTGCAATCAAAGCAACATACAGAGTGCTGGCACTATGCAGTTATCACCTACAGTCTTACTAAATGGCAGACAGGCAGCTGCTCTTATGTTGCCTATTCTCTGTATGTGCACAAACAGCAGTTGATGTGCACAAAATCTGTGTTGATGCTGTATTAAATGGCAACAAAACTCACTATCCTTCAAAATAACATTGGGACATCTAGGTTTACCCAAGTTGGTTTAGCATCTCAACCAAAAAAAGTGAATAAAACCAACAGAGCTAATGGGTGGAAATGGGTTATAAACCCAGCCCACTGCTCGAACCCATGGACTGGTACAGACAGTTTCAAACTGATAAGAAACATGAACAGAAGAGGCCCATGAGAGCCTCGTCTGACCATAAAGTGTGATGCATTCTAGCACGGGACACCGCTTTCAGGTCAGGTGATGTTCGAGCCTACAGTTCATCCAGGGCTAACCTGAAGAGGGGCATCAAGAAGGCCAAGCATAGCTACAAGCTTAGGATTGAGGAGCACTTCAACAGCAACTCCGACCCCCAACGCATGTGGCAAGGCATCCAGGCCATCACGGACTTCAGATCCACCAACACCACCCCCACATCCAGCGACTCATCCTTCTTGAGGAGCTTAACCACTTTTATGGCCACTTTGACAGGGACAACCAAGAGATGGCCATCAAGGCTATGCTTCCTGCTGATCACCAGCCCCTCACACTCACTCCCTACAACGTGTATGCGGCACAGAGCAGGATTAATGCACAAAACGCTGCTGGCCCCGACGGCATCCCCGGGCGCGTCCTCAGGACCTGTGCTGCGCAGCTGACAGACGTCTGGACTGACATCTTCAACCTGTCACTTGCCCAAGCAGCTGTCCCCACGTGCCTTAAAACCACCTCCATCGTGCCGGTGCCAAAACACTCCACTGCGGCGAGCCTCAACGACTTCCGCCCAGTTGCACTTACTCCCATCATCACTAAGTGCTTCGAGAGGCTGGTCCTGGCACACCTCAAAGGCTACCTACCTCCCACACTGGACCCCTATCAGTTTGCCTACCGCAAGAACAGGAGTACGGAGGATGCCATCTCAGCGGCACTTCACTCCGCCCTCTCCCACCTCGACAACAAAGACACCTACGTGAGAATGCTGTTCATTGACTTTAGCTCAGCATTTAACACCATTATCCCCTCAAAACTGATCACCAAACTCATCGACCTGGGCATTGACCCCTATCTCTGCAACTGGATACTGGACTTTCTAACTAACAGAACACAGTCTGTTAGGTTGGACAACCACACCTCTTCATCCCTCACCCTGAACACCAGCGTTCCACAGGGCTGTGTACTGAGCCCCCTCCTCTACTCCCTCTTCACCTACGACTGCACACCTGTACATGGTTCTAACACCATTATCAAGTATGCAGATGAAACAACGGTGATTGGCCTCATCAGCGACAACGATGTCGGCCTATCGGGAGGAGGTTTAGCTCCGAGCAGCATGCTGCGCTGACAACAACCTGGCCCTTAACTCCAAGAAGACCAAGGAGCTCATTGTGGACTATAGAAGGTCTAGGGCCTGCACGCATACCCCCATCCATATTAATGGGAAGGAGGTGGAACGTGTTTCCAGTTTCAGGTTTCTGGGGGATCAACATCTCTGATGACCTCTCTTAGACCCACAATACCTCTACACTGGTCAAGAAGGCTCACCAGCGTCTCTTCTTCCTGAGGAGACTAAAGAAGGTCCATCTGTCTCGTCAGATTCTGGTGAACTTCTACCGCTGCACCATCGAGAGCATCCTTACTAACTGCATCGCAGTATGGTATGGCAACTGCTCTGTCTCTGAGGGTGAAAGCACTGCAGAGGGTGGTGAAAACTGCCCAACGCATCACCGGTTCCTCACTCCCCTCCATTGAGTCTGTCCATAGCAAGTGAAGTCTGCGAAGGGTGTGCAGCATCGTCAACGACTGGTCTCACCCCAGCCACAGACTGTTTACCCTCCTCCGTTGCCAGACCAGCAGGTTCAGGAACAGCTTCTTCCCTGCGGCTGTTACACTACTTAACTCTGCACCTCGGTAATTGCCAGTCACCCCGCCGGACACTCCTTCCCCCAGTATAATTGCACTACTGATACTGCTTGTACATATATATATTTTACCGTTCATTATTCTAAGTTCTCTCTTCTGGGGAGATGCTAACTGCATTTCGTTGTCTCTGTACTGTACACTGCACAATGACAATTAAAGATTGAATTGAATTGAATTGAATTGAAAGGTACTGCACTCCAATCCCTTAATGTTGGAAATGACTGATTCCGTACATAATATCAAACTACTCACGCATGGATTTTGCCGTTGTAGTACTGGGTATCCATGATACTGACAAGGTGTGAGGAGATATTCATCCCCCAGCACAGGCTGCGTGACGCCACCACCACCTGCACGGCCCCTGCAAGCAAAGACACCAAATTAGTTTAGTTCAGTTTAGAGATACAGCGCAGAAGCAGGCCCACCGGCCTACCAAGTCCACACCGCCCAGCGACACTAAGGACAATTTACAATTTTACCAAGCCAATTACCCTACAATCCTGTACCTCTTTGGAGAGTGGGAGGAAACCGGAGCTCCCAAAGAAGACACACAGGTCACGGGGAGAAAGGTAAAAATCCCGTACAGACAGCCCCTGTAGTCAGGATTGAGCTCGGGTCTCTGGCGCTGTAAGGCTGTAGCTCTACCACTGCACCACCGTGCCGCCACCTAAATTAATCATCACTTTCACATCATTGCTTCATAGAAACACAGCAAAATAAGTGCAGGAGTAGGCCATTCGGCCCCTCGAGCCAGCACCCCCATTCAATATGATCATGGCTGATCATCTAAAAGCCTGTTTTTTTCCCCATATTCCTTGATTCCTTTGGCCCCAAGAGCTAAATCTCTCTTAAAAACATCCAGTGAATTGGCCTCCACTGCCTTCTGTTGCAGAAAATTCCATAGATTCACAACTCTCTGGGTGAAGAGGTTTTTCCTCATATCAGTCCTAAATGGCCTACCCCTTATTCTTAAACTGTGACCCCTGATTTTGGATTTCCCCCAACATCGGGAACATTTTTCCGGCATCTTGCCTGTCCAGTCCCTTAAGAATTTTATGTTTCTCTAAGATCCCCTCTAAATTTCAGTGAATACAAAGTCAGTCGACCCATTCTTTTATTATATGTCAGTCCTGCCATCCCGGGAATTAACCTGGTGAACCTACGCTGCACTCCCTCAATAGCAATAAATTCCTTCCTCAAATTAGGAGACTAAAATTGCACACAATACTCCATGTGCGGTCTCACCAGGGCCATGTACAACTGCAGAGGGACCTCCTTGCTCCTAAACTCAAATAATCTTGTAATGAAGGTCAACATGCCATTAGTATTCTTCACTGCCTGCTGTACCTGCATGCTTACTTTCAGTGACTGATGTACGAAGACACCCAGATCTCGTTGCACCTCCTTTTTTCCTATCCTGACATCATTCAGATAATAAACTGCCTTCCTGTTCTTGCCACCAAAGTGGATAACCTCACCTTTATCCACATTATATTGCATCTGCCATGCATCTGCTCACTCACCCAGCCTGTCTAAGGCGCTTAAAGATGTCTGTAATGTAAAACTGAGATAAAGGAGAGTGTGGCAGAGAGAGGTCAGAAAGAAAAAAACAAGTGGGAGATAGACCAGGAGAGCGTGAAAAGGGGAGATGGGAAGGGTACTAAGAAGGCTTTGGATAAGGACTCGCATGGTAAGCTGGGTCACAAAGCTAAGGTCAGCTGGCTAACTGATACCTCACGGGAACAAGAAAACTCAATTCTGGGAAAATGCAGCAGGTCAAGCAGCATCTGTGGGGTATAAAGTTGCAGTCGAGACCCTGCACCAGGTCCAGCAGGAAAAAGAACAGGGGTAGGGATAGAGAGGGTGGGATGTGAGGTGGAGGGAAGAGGCTGAGATTGAGTGGAACAAACGGTGGAGAGAGAGGGGGTGATGGAGAGATAGTGAGAGAGTTGGATAGAATAGTGAGAGGGGGGGTGGAGGGAGGGGGGGGGGGACAGGAATGGAAGGAGGGGTGCAGGAAAGAGGAGGGTAGTAGAGAGAGGGTATTAGGAGGGTGCAACGTGACGGAGAGGGATGAAGAGAAGGGGGACAGAGGGAGGCAGGAATCAATGCACTGCCGGAAGCAATGGATCTCAACACCGACCAGAACCTTATCTTGGCGTGTAACAGTAAATGATCAGGATCTGGGTCTCACCGGAACGGAAGAGCTGCTCCACGACTCTCCGTTCAGTTGGGTTGAGGCCCTCATGCAGATAACCAACACCATTAGCAAGCGTCTCCTTCAAAGTGTTGTCATTCAACTTATCCAGGTATGGAATAAGATCTTTTTCCGTACAGTGCAGGAACCTGCAGGCCAGGACGACAGAAATAAAGCTGGTCATCAGTTTAATCCATGACACCCGCTACATTGGAATACGGACGTACAGATATTTAACACCGAACAGTCGATATTGAGAATGTTAAACCTTGGCTGGTTGGAGGTCAAAGGTTATGGTTTATTATTGTCACGTACCGAGGCACAGTGAAAAGCTTTGTTATCATGCTATCCAATTAGGTCAGATAATACTTCCAGCTTTCTCCCACCTCCCTGCATCAGTCTGAAGGGCTCCAACCCAAAATGTCACCCATCCATACTCGCCAGAGAAGCTGCCTGACTTGCTGAGTTACTCCAGCACTCCGTCTCATTTTTTGTAAACCAGCATCTGCAGCTCCTTGCCTCCAGATACTATACTTAGATATAATGAAGCCAAACTCAAGTACAATAGGTAGATAACAGGAAAAGATACAGATATCTCAGCATTGTAACACACCAGTTCCAGAGACAAATTAAAACACCACAGTGAATGTCGATCCAGAGCACAAGAAGTTGAACATGAGATGCAGGTGTCATCTGGCCCTTGAGTCTCCTTCACCAGCAGATTACTGCCAATGTCAGCTGCTGTCCCAGGCATCTGTTAGTTCTGCAAGTATGTGGAAGTGCCTGTGTTGAATGATGGGTTCTCCTCTTGCTCTCCGGGGTAGAGAGTTCTAATGATTTAACCCACTCTGTGTGAAGAAATCCTTGTCATCTCAGACTGATGTTTAAAAAAAACTTGATACGTGGAAAGTACAAGATGGTGCCAGGAGCGTGGCCACTCTTTGTGCACTGCCTCAGAAGAAACCTACTCTTTCTTACCAGACAATCATTGCACCCTTACACCTATGTATAATTGTGGCATAATTTTACTGGACTGCATGCAAAACAAAGCATTTGACTGCATCTAGGTGCATGTGACAATTCATATTAACAATTGAAATGGCCTATTTCTCAATCTGAGACCATTTCAGTGGCATTTGAGAAACATGATGATGTTATAAATGCAACAGGACTTGCCTTTGTGGTTGAACGTCGGCAGCACAGAAGGTGAGGATGTCGATGGCAGTGAGCCGGGTCTGCTTGCGGGAGGGGACAAACACAATCACCGGCTTCTTGGGCGAGTGCTTCATGATGGCGTGGTAGACCGGCTTTGACATGGAGAGCAGGCGGGTCTGGGTGTGGCTGACATTGAATCCCTGCACAGAATGAAAGATTCAAACATGGCGTATCCTCCACACACAGTCAACCTCTTTACCTCCAGCAACTGCCGAGCTATAATGGGCAGAGATGCCACAGGGATATTCCCCTTCCACTGCTAGTTCAAGTCCCCATTCTTTACTGAGAGTCAACAACAGTGACCCATCCTTCTTTAGGTACATACACCTTCCAGCAGGGATAGCTGCAGGCTCTGCATGTCTGGTTGGTTTCCTCTTCCTTAATCAGAGATACGAAGAACAAGTACAGTAACCCTAACCCTCACTAATGCTTTTCAAACTAAACTAAGTCAGCACTGACCTGGGGAAAGAACTGGGTCTAAAGAGAAGATATCCCCTCTTGCCCCTGCCTCCCCTCCCCCTCCCCCCCCCTCCCCCCGTGTTCCTTCCTCTGGCTTTACATTCGAGCCTCTTCTATCCTAGTCTCATTATTTTTGCCTTTTCATCTCTGGTCTTTGTCCAACCATCTGCCAATCGAGGATCCTCCTTACCCGCATCCACATTTTTTTCCTACCCCCTCCTCTATTCCAGCTTTTTCTCCCCCTCACCTCCACCTCAGTCAGTCTGAAGAAGGGACCCGACCGAAAACGCCACCTGTCCATGTTCTCCAGAGATGCTGCCTGATCCACTGAGTTGCTCCAGCACTTTGTGTCATTTTTTTCTATACACCAGGACTACAGAGTTCAGTTCGTCAGAGCTACACTCCCCTGAAAGTGGATGCAGTGATGAGAAAAACCCAGAGGAACAAAGTTGCCAAATTTGCACTGAGAGTCTCAAGGATTGGAGGACTTCTCTACTGATGCCTGAGGAAATACTCAAGGGAGAGGGTGGGCAAGATGAATTATCTTCTAATTCCTTGTGTTATAACCAAATAATGTCAATTTCTGAAGCTTTAGGAAAGAGTTACCCAAGGTCTTGACAACTGTATGAAGTTTAGAGGCTGCTCGGCCCTCCTGCGACATACCTGGATGTGCAGCTCCAGGGGAACCGGCCGCACGTTGGGATGGAAGTTGAACGTTGCCGTGGTGCTGCAGCCAAGCCAATGCGCCACATCTTTTGCATTGGACAACGACGAGCTTAACGCCACAATCCTAATTGGCCGCTCAATTTGAGAGGAGATGTATCGCATTCGGGAACAGATAACTTCCAGAACGGGCTGAAAATAGAGATAATGAATAAAGGAAACCAGTCAAAGCTTTGTGGAGTGGAATCAATACCCACAGGCAGAGCCTACCATTACTTATCAAATCACAATTTAAGCCTTATACCCAATTACCAAATTAAGTTGTATACACATATTGTGATTCCAACCGTCAATCAATTGTAATTGTAATTAATTTATCAGCCAAGTATTTAAAAGCATACAAAGAATTTGATTTGCCATACAGTCATACCAAAAAAGCAACGAGACACACAACTACATAAAAATTAACATAAACATCCACCACAGCGCACTGTGATGGAAGGCAATAACGTATTATCTTCTTCCCCCCATTTCTCCCACAGGTCGGGGCAGTCGATGTTGAGGGAGCCCAGAACAAGGGGTCACAGTTTAAGGATAAGGGGGAAGTCTTTTAGGACCGAGATGAGAAAAACATTTTTCACACAGAGAGTGGTGAATCTGTGGAATTCTCTGCCACAGAAGGTAGTTGAGGCCAGTTCATTGGCTATATTTAAGAGGGAGTTAGATCTGGCCCTTGTGGCTAAAGGGATCAGGGGGTATGGAGAGAAGGCAGGTACAGGATACTGAGTTGGATGATCAGCCATGATCATATTGAATAGCAGTGCAGGCTCGATGGGCCGAATGGCCTACCTGCACCAATTTTCTATGTTTCTATGAATCATACGCGGTCGGGGCGGTCAAAGCTCCTGCAGTTGGGATCCTGAAGACGATCCCCAGCAAAGGGACCGCCGGCTCCACGATGTTAGGCCGCAGTGCGGTTGGAGATACGATACGGAAAAAGTTGCATCTCCATCGAGGAAAGAGATAAAAAAGTGTCACCCCCACCACATAATACAAAAATAAAGATACACTAAAACATACATTTAACAACAGACTGAAAACAACAAAAAGAAAAGGATGAGACAGGCTGTTGGCGAGGCTGCCATCATACAGCACCACCCGATTAATGACATTCAGCTGCAATATTGCACAATTTAGATCTATTGGTTGACTCCAATAGGCGGTAATAGACAGATACATAAGGATATTATTTCATCAGTTGTTGAAAATCAAGCTAACACTTTAACTCAGCTTTTTTCTCTCACAAGAGATGCTGCCTGAGTATTTTCAGAACTCTCCCACTTCCAATTTCCAGCACCTGACTCTCTCTGATTGTTCTCTCAATCCTCTGTCCTTGTTCATCTCCTTCTATTAACAGGCCAGCTGCCTTGAACAAACCCTCACCACCTTCTCTCAGTTGTCACCTCTCACTTCAGCCTCCCTCCACCAATACGCTCTCAAGCTCCAAATCTTCTCTCAGACTTAAAACATCCTTGATTTTTAACTTTTCATAACAATTTGGGTGACACAGAGCAAGCAACTTGTAGAGCTGCTGCCTCACAGCTCCAGTGGCCTGGGTTTGATCCCGGGTTCCTGGATGCAGTTTGCACATTCCCGTGGCTGTGTGGGTTTCCTCCAGGTGCACTAGTTACCTCCCATATCCCAAGTCAAAGATGGTTTATAGGTTAACTAACCATTTTAAAATGGCCCTGGTACACACGAGGGGTAGAATCTCAAGGTAAATCAGAGGAATATGGGACAGTCCAACTTGGATTGGATAAGTTGGAGCTGGGCCATAGGGCTACTTTCTGGGCTGTACCACTCTATTGTACTAGTTTGCATTATAGCTCAGCCAAGTGAAACGTTAACTGTGGAGAAGCTCAGCGGGTCAAGCAGCAACAATGGAGGACGTGGATAGGCACATTTTGGGTCGAGCCCCTTCCCGACCCAAAATGTCGCCTATTTATTTTGTTCAGTGTTGCTGCCGGACCCACTGCAATACTCCAGCACTTTGTCTTTTTTTGTAAGCCAACATTTACAGTTCCTGTGTCAGTATCACAGCACGGAAACAGGTCCTTTGGACGATCTTGCTCATGCTGATCGAGACACCCCATTTACAGTGCACGCGTATGGCCCATATTCCTCTAACCCGTTCCCATCCATGTACCCGCCCAAATGACTTTTAAATGTTGTACCTGCCTCAAACACCCCCATTGGCAACTCGTTCCATGCACCCACCACCCTCTGTGTGAAAACCCCCCAGGTTCCCCTCTCACATTATTAAACCAATGTCCTCAGGTTTGTGATTCCCCGACTCAGGGTAAAAGACCCAGCCTTTACCCTATCTTTTCCCCTCGTGACTGTTTTACAGCGGGCAGATCATCCCTCATCCTCCTGCACTACAGGTATAAAGTCCTAACCTGCCCAATCTCACCCTATAGTTCAGGCCCTCAAGTCCTAGCAACATCATTGTGTCTGACATGCTAACGTTGTTGTTCACCACAGATGCTGACTGTTGAGCTGAGTATACACAATATATTTCAGATTGCACCTGCAGATTTTGCTTTCTGTCCTGTTAACCTACCCCATTCTCTCCACCAATCAGGTGAACCTCATCCACAATAAAGAGGTTTACGTTCTGGACATTCTTCCTCTGCTTCCAGCGTCGGGACAGGATGTCCCATTTCTCCGGAGTGCTGATGATGATGTTCCCTTTGCCCAGCAGTTTGAGATCTGTGCTTGTCTCCCCGGTTAGCAGCACCACCTTCTTACCCAGTTTTTGCTGGAACTTCTCGTACCAGTCTGCATAAACCTGAGGAGGCAGAATCATTGTGAGGTTACCGGGCAGCAGAGAGCCATTGGCAAGGATGATCTAGCTGGTCCCACAGCCCCGCCCTCATGCCACTGGATGTTAACAGGAGCACTAGGAGGATGAGGGGTGATCTTATAGAGGGGTATAAGATCATGAGAGGAATAGAAACATAGAAACAGGAGTAGGCCATTCAGCCCTTCGAGCCTGCACCGCCATTCGATCATGGCTGATCATCCAACTCAGTATCCCGTACCTGCCTTCTCTCCAGATCCCCTTAGCCACAAGGGCCACATCCAACTCACTCTTAAATATAGCCAATGAACTGGCCTCAACTACCCTCTGTGGCAGAGAGTTCCAGAGACTCACCACTCTCTGTGTGAAAAAAGTCTTTCTCATCTCGGTCTTAAAGGATTTCCCCCTTATCCTTAAGCTGTGACCCCTTGTCCTGGACTTCCCCAACATCGGAACAATCTTCCTGCATCTAGCCTGTCCAACCCCTTAAGAATTTTGTAAGTTTCTATAAGATCCCCTCTCAATCTCCTAAATTCCAGAGAGTATAAACCGAGTCTATCCAGTCTTTCTTCATAAGACAGTCCTGACATCCCATCAGTCTGGTGAACCTTCTCTGCACTCCCTCTGTGGCAATAATGTCCTTCCTCAGATTTGGAGACCAAAACTGGCAATACTCCAGGTGGTCTCACCAAGACCTGTACAACTGAAGTAGAACCTCCCTGCTCCTGTACTCAAATCCTTTTGCTATGAAAGCTAACATACCATTCGCTTTTTTCACTGCCTGCTGCACCTGCATGCCTACTTTCAATGACTGGTGTACCATGACACCCAGGTCTCGCTGCATCTCCCCTTTCCTAATCGGCCACCATTTAAATAATAGATCGGGTAGATGCAGAGTCTCTTGCCCAGAGTAGGTGAATCAAGGGCCAGAGGACGTAGGTTTAAGGTGAAGGGGAAAAGATTCAATAGGAATCCGAGGGGTAACATTTTAAACACAAAGGGTGGTGGGGGTATGGAACAAGCTGCCAGAGGAGGTAGTTGAGGCAGGGACTATCCCTACATTTAAGAAGCAGTTGGACAGGTTTGAAGGGATATGGACCAAATGCTGGCAGGTGGGACATGTTGGCTGATGTGGGCAAGTTGGGCTGAAGGGCCTGTTTCCACACTGTATGATTCTGTATGCAACAAGCTCCCTTCGAATAAGCCATACAGGATGGAAACAGGCCCTTAAGCCCAACTCATCTAATGCCCACAAAAGCTAGTCCCATTTGCCTGGATTTGTGTGCCTGTCCGCAAGCCTTTTGAATATTGTTATAGTATTTGCCACAACTACATTCAAAAGTTGCCGCTCATGTTCCTATTAAATCTTTCACAGACTGTAAACCTCTGCACTCTAGTTCTTGAATCCTCCATCCTGGGATACAGACTGTTAACATTCACCTTATCTATTTCCCACATGATTTCATACATCCTCTACATGATCATCCCCCCAGTGTCCCTATCGCTCAGGCCCTCAAATCCTGACACCAACCTTGTATATTTTTTCTGCACTCAGCAGTTAATTGGCATCTTTCGGACAGCAGTATGACCCAAACAGAACACAATACTCCAAGTGCCGCCTCACCAACACTACAACTGATTTTCCTCTACTACTCGCCCAGCAGTGTGTTGCAGACACTAAAAAGGTTTTCCTCATGTTCTTTTTTTTGGTTCTTTTCTCTCCTCCATTCTTTGCCCCCAACCTGTTGTTCCCTCTTTGTATTCTTTATTATTCAAAACAAATCCCAGTGCATGATTCTCTGGTCCCAGGAGAAAAATCCCAGTTTTACCAATCTATCCACACAATTATGCGTCCTTATCCCTGGAATCATTCCAGTGAATCTTCTTGGACCCATTTTAAAGCCATATATCAGTATATATTTCTATCTCTATATCACTAAAACTCTCATTGCGCCAGGTACCTTTTGCCACTCCCTCCCCCTCCTCCAGGATGACCCCCCCCCCACCTGATAGCCCCCGCCTCAAGTTTTCTCCAGCCCATTGCCGCCCTGCTGGAGAAAACGGAGCCAGCGGTGGTTTACATTGTGATCCTTGGGAGGTGAGGAGCGAGAATGGGGGGGATTGAGGAGAGGAGGGGGTTGGGAGGAAGACGGAAGGGGAAGTGGGGGAGATGAGGAGGGACAGTGGAGGAGGAGGGGGGATAGAGGAAGAGGAGGTAGGTAGGGAGGGGAGAGGGGTTATGGAAGGAGGGAGGGAGGGACTGAGGGTAGGGGAAAGGAGAGGGAGCGGTGAGGGAGGGAGTGGGGGAGGGGAGGAGGACAGGGGAAAGAAGAGGGAGGGTGAAGAGGAGGGGGGGGGGGGGGGAGTGCTGGGGATTAGTGGAAATGGAGGAGGATAAGGGTAGGAAGAGGGATGGCGCTGAGCAGTTGGGGGAAGGTTGCCGTGACTCGTGTCACAACGGGAACCCCTCAGCTGTGCCCGTGCATTTGTGGGCTGTGGGTGAGTGGCGGAATATTGCGTTGGGGGAACAAGACCCAGTGGGTCCAACTTGGTCTGGTATTGTGTATATAAATCAAACTCTCATCTTGTATGTATGTATATATATTTGTTTGTATGTTCCCGAAATACAGCTAAAACGGTACACGATGGCGCATCTATTTTAGGCACACCTTACTTATCATTCGCCTGCGGTATGCAGTAGCAAGTTTTGTTTGATTTAACAAAGCCATTCCCTTTATAAACTTTAATTAACTTTCTACCCCCTGGGGCCGGTGCACTCCTACTTGCCGGTCCTGTCAGCTGCGCCTAAGCAGTTGGGGTGGGTTGCCGGGCCCGCCGCCATTTTCAGGTCGCCATATTGACTGACGTCACGACGGGGACCCAACGGATCCACAGGTCGTCTAGTCTTTACTAAAACTGGATATAATACTCCAGCTATCCGAGTGTTCAATACCAAATGCTTCATGGTGACATAATTTACATCTTTATCAATGTAGAGGAAAGAGACTGCAGATGCTGTAATCTTCTTCAAAAAAAAACTGTTGAAGGAACTGTGCAGATATCTGAAGGGTCAGCATATTGGCGCAGTGGTAGAGTTGCTGGCTTGCAGCACCAGAGACCCAGGTTTGATTCTGACTAGGGGTGCTGTCTGTACGGAGTTTGTAGGTTCTCCCTGTGACTGTGTGGGTGCTAGTTTCCTCCCGCATTCCAAAGACGCACAAGCTTGTAGGTTAATTGGTCTCCGTTAAAATTATTCCAAGTGTGTAGGATAGTGTTGGTGTACTGGGTGATCGCCTGTCGATGTGGACTTGATGGATCGAAGGGCCTGTTTCCACTCTGTATCTCTAAAGCAGGGATCGCCACATCCGGCCCGCCACGAGATTTTATCTGCCCCGCAGCAAGCTCTTAACAGCGAGCTATTTTAGCAGGTTCGGTGCTAGCGAGATAAAAACCCCACTTGCCCCTCCTGTCTTTACTTGCCTGCCGTCAGAGACAGAGAGAGAGACAGAGAGAGAGAGAGAGAGAGAGAGAGATACAGAGAGACACAGAGAGGGAGACACGGAGAGGGAGACACGGAGAGGGAGACACGGAGAGGAGAGACACGGAGAGGGAGACAGAGAGGGAGACAGAGAGAGAGACAGAGAGAGAGAGAGAGAGAGAGACAGAGAGACAGAGAGAGAGAGAGAGAGAGAGAGAGACAGAGAGAGAGACAGAGAGAGAGACAGAGAGAGACAGAGAGAGAGAGAGAGAGAGAGAGAGAGAGAGAGAGAGAGACAGAGAGACAGAGAGAGAGAGAGAGAGAGAGAGCAGAGGACACAGAGAGGGATACAGAGACACACAGAGAGAGACACAGAGACAGAGAGAGAGACAGAGAGAGACAAAGAGGGAGACAGAGTGAGGGAGAGAGAGATGGAGACAGAGGCAGAGAGAGAGATAGACAGAGATAGAGAGAGAGAGATAGAGATAGAGATAGAAAGAGAGATATAGAGAGAGAGCGAGACACAGAGAGAGGGACAACGAGAGAGACACAGAGAGAGACAGAGAGACAAAGAGAGAGACACAGAAAGAGAGACAAAGAGAGAGACACACAGGAGAGAGACACAAGAGAGAGACCGAGTCCGAGACCGAGAGGGAGAGGCAGAGAGAGGGAGAGACAGAGAGAGCAAGAGACAGAGAGAGCGAAAGACAGAAAGAGCGAGAGACAGAGAGAGCGAGAGACAGACATTAAATTTATAAAATGACATTCTTTATTTTTTCCTACAGGCCTGCAAAAATGAGCCAAATATATAATGTGGCCCTCATACTGAAAGGTTTGGAGGACTCTGCTCTAAAGTCTAAATGGACAGATGCCATTTCGGATGGGAATGGTCATCTGTTCATTTCCTTCTGCGGATGCTGCCTGAACCACTGAGCTACTCCAGCACTTCTATCCAGCATCGATGGGTCCCGACCTGAAACGTTGCCCATCCATGTCCTACAGCGATACTGCCTGACCCGCTCACAGCATTTGTTTTTTGAGGAAGATGGTGATATGCAAGCTGCACTTCACCAACACATTCTCTAAGTTCCCTGAGCGTACCTGACAGATCAAATAGAGACCAAAATCACTGATCCTCCATTTAACAAGAGCTGGGAAATGGAAAGACTTTAATGCACAGGTTCTGTCATCCATCGACCAATGTGCTCAATGCACACATGTGGCTGTCAATGTAATCGGGAAATCCACTGACCCCTTCTCTCCAGGAGGCACAGGTCTTCTGGCTGAGGAACCATTGAGGGACAGGAAGACACTTGGCGGCTCGGCTCATTAGAATGACCCCACCCCACTTCCTTTGCCACGTTTTGAACCCGGAACATTGAGCTCAACTGCAGCAAATTAATTTCTTCCCCGGTTGTTACGGCAGCACAGACTGAGGCCTGCCTTTGTCCATTTAATTCAGGAAAAACGGTTGAAATGCACGTTGCAAATTGTAAAGGGATCGGTTTCCAAGAATAGATCCAAAACAGCATTTTAATCACAGCACAATTTTGTTGATTTTGTATGACCCCGCTATAATCCCTTCATCTGTGGAAGATGGCTTTACCTGCTCAGCAAGAGCCTCCATTGGAGTAATGTACACACAGCGGCCTTCAGAGTTCTGCAAAAGCATTCGCAGGATAGCAAACTCCGCACAAATCGTCTTCCCACTGCCCGTGGGTGCCCCGACAAACACATTGTCATCACTGTTATAGACGGCATTGAAGACTGGAAATAGATAAAGAAATAGTTTACAACAGTGATTTCATGACCACTGGCGGTAGATTAAAGTTAACAAAACATTAAGAAAATCACAGTCGTCAGTTAAACACCGCCTCTCACCACAAAGGAGATAAATAAAGCAAGTGGACAGGTTGGGATGGTTTTCAGGGATATGGTCCAAACGCAAGCATATCACACTAGTTTAGATGGGGCATCTGGGTCAGCATGGACATGTTGGGTTGAAGGGCCAGATTCTGTGCTGTCTGACTACGTGGAAGTGCAGATTTACACACACCATCCTCAATTTCAGCTGTTGTAATTGGGACTATTCCAAATATCAGGAGACATTATTTAGAAAACATTTCAGAAAGTACTTTATAATCTAGAAGGTTATGATGCATTCTTCCCACTGCAGAATTAACAGTGACAGGTGTCAGAGGTTATGGGGAGAAGGCAGGAGAATGGGGTTAGGAGGGAGCGATAGATCAGCCATGATTGAATAGCAAAGTAGACTTGATGGGACGAATGGCCTAATTCTACTCCTATTCCTTCTGACCTTATGGTCGTATGGATTCAGAACTGGCTAGAAGCAGAATGCTGGAGTAACTCAGTGGGTCAGGCACATCTCTGGAGAGAAGGAATGGTTGACGTTTCATCAGACTGAGAGTCTGGAGAGGCGGAGGTGAGAAACAGAGATAAGGAAGTGTAACGTACGAGATGTCAAAGGGGGTGGAGATCAAGGAAAAAGTAGAAGAGATCATTGTTAGCTAGAAGGTATGAACGAAGCAAACAGAGATAAAATGTAATCTGGGACAGTCTGACTAGTCAGAGAACTGGGCGGGGGAGGGATGGAGAGAGAGGGAAAGCAGGGATATTTGAAGTTAGAGAAGTCAATATTCATACCCCCAGGGTGTAAGCTGCCCAAGCAAAATATGAGGTGCTGTTCCTCCAAATTGTGCTGTACCTCACTCTGACAACAGAGGAGGCCCAGGACAGAAAGGTCAGTGTTAAAGTGTTTAGCAACCGGGAGATCAGGTAGGTTTAGGCGGACTGAGCAAAGGTGTTCAGCAAAACGATCGCCGAGCCTGCGCTTGGTCTCATTGATATATAGTTCACACCTGGAACAGTAGTTTAGGTTGGGGGAGGTGCAAGTGAACTCTCCCTCACCTGAAAAGGGGTCCTTGGATGGAGTCAAGGGGGGCGGTAAATGGACAGCTGTTGCATCTCCTGGGGTTGCAGGGGAAAGTACCTGGGGAGGGTGTGGCTTTGAAAGGTGAGGACTAAGGGGACTCTGTCCCTGTTGTGACTAGGGGTAGGGGGAGCAAGAGCAAAGTTGCCGGATATCGAGGAGAACCTAGTGATGACCTCATCTATAATGGAAGAGGGGAACCCTCATTCCTTAAAAAATGAAAACCTCAGATGTCCCGCTATGGAACACCTCATCTTGAGCGCAGTTGCGATGTAGACGGAGGAACCAGAACTGGCTTACTGGTATAAGACTGAGGGGCTGTGGTGGAAGGGCAATATTCAATCTGAAGGCCAGGCTGTGACCAGTGGAGTTGTGTAGAGATCCATGCTGGGAGCGTTGATGTTTGTGACATATATATGTGTGTATATATATATATGGACTGGCATATAGGACCTGTGTATATATATATATGGACTGGCAGATGACACCAAGATTGCTGGGGTCACGGACTGTGTGGAAGGTTGCCGAAGTATTCAGCGGGATATAGACCAGCTACAGAAATTGATGAAGAACTGGCTGATGGAGTTTAATCCAGGCATGTATGAGGTGTTGCACTTGGGAGGTTAAATGTAAGTGGAAAATATACATTTAATGGTAAGACCCTTAACAGAATTGATGTACAGAGTTATCTTTGCATCTATGTCCATAATTCCCTAAAAATGGCAAAGCAAGTAGATAGAGGAGTAAAGAAGGCACATGTTGGCTTCTTTGGTCAGGGCATTGAATATGTCAAGAAGTCATGATGCAGCTTTATAGGTCTTTGGTGGAAGATTGCAACCTTCACGTAGTCCGCCCTGTTTCGACTAATGCAATCAACTCGACGTGCACAAACGGAAAATCAAATAGAACAAGTTGTCCTACAACGTTAGGCTGTGCACGCCACATGACAGAAGAAGAAGAAGGTCTTTGGTCAGGCCGCCTTTGGAGTTCAGGTCGCCCCAATCTAGGAAGGGAGTGGAGGTTTTGGAAAGGGTGGAGTGGAGGTTTACCAGAATGATGCCTGGACTAAAGAGCATTCGCTACAAGGAGAGGTTAGACAGATTTATGCTGTTTTTTCCCGGTATGCCGGTGGTTGAGGGGAGACCTGATAGAATTATATAAAATTCTAAGAAGCACAGATCGGAAGGACATCACCCAAAAGATGATGGATAAAGGCTTCTTCACCTATTACCCCTGATTAAAGCATCACATATTAGAGAACATCGTTTTAAGGTGAGAGGGACAAAGTTTAAAGAATATGTGCTGTTTCTATTTTTTATTTACAGAACGGTGGATGTCTGGAACATGCGACAGATGCGGTAGTGACATTTGAGGCTTTTAAATAAGTATGGTTGTGCAAGGAATGGACGGATATGGATTGTGTGCAGGCAGACGAGATTAGTTTAAATTGGCATCATGGTCTTATGTACTTATGGCATTTGTACTTAGGTACACAGAAGCATGGAAAATAGCTGCAGAAGTAGGCCATTCGACCCTTAGAGGCATGATCAATATGATCATCCAAAATCAGTACCCCGTTCCTGCTTTATCCCCATATCCCTTGATTCCATTAGCCCTAAGAGCTGCGGAGATAGTCTTGCAGAGCTGTAGCAAAAAATGTTTTTCACTGTACCTGGTCCATGTGACACAAAGAAACCATTGAAACTCTCCTCCGCCTAGCAGAGTTGGTCCTTACCCTTAATATCTTTTCATTTGACTCCTCCCATTTCCTCCAAATACAAGGAGTAGCTATGGGCACGCACATGGGCCCTAGCTATGCCTGCCTCTTTGTAGGGTATATCGAACAATCTTTGTTCGAGGCGTATCAGGGCCCTATCCCCAAACTCTACCTCCCGCTACATCGACAACTGCATTGGTGCGACGTCCTGCACCAACACACAACTCAC
Source organism: Okamejei kenojei (assembly GCA_035221665.1). NCBI lineage: Eukaryota > Metazoa > Chordata > Chondrichthyes > Rajiformes > Rajidae > Okamejei > Okamejei kenojei. The sequence continues at coordinate 2,939,167 of CM069168.1, read as the reverse complement.
TGACTTCATCCATTTCACCACTAACGTCCGGCAATCAAATACGCCTGGACTATTTCCGACATCTCCCTACTGTTTCTAGATCCCCCCACCTCCACGTCAGTCTGAAGAAGGGTCTCGACCCAAAACGTTGTCTATTTCCTTCCCTCCATAGATGCTGCCTCATCCGCTGAGTTTCTCCAGCACTTTTGTCTACCTTCGATTTTCCAGCATCTGTAGTTCCTCCTTAACCATTGACCATTGGTCGGCAAACAGATTATGGCCCAAAGGGTCTGTCCTGGGCTGTATTGTTCTGCGTTCTATCAGGAAACCTCATCTTGGATGAAGCTGGATTGAGGACTTGGGGATATGCCTATCTGACTGGTCAAATGAAAGATGACCAGGGCCAAGGAAAACCAAAATTGAAATCCGGTAATCAGTAATGGTGACATGAAGCTATCAGATTACTAGTAAAAACAATTGCTTCACACTTCCTAAGGGATGAAAATGATTATCTTGGGTCAAACACCAAAATAGGTCACATTTGAGCGGCACAGTTGCTGCCTTACAACCAGAGACCCGGGTTTTGTTCCTGACTGTAGATGCTGTCTGTACTGAGTTTATATGCTTTCCCTGGAACTGCGTGGGTTTTCTCCGGGTGCTCCGGTTTCCTCCCACACTCCAAAGGCATACAGTTTTGTAGATTACTTAGCTTTGGTAAAATTGTAAAGTTGTCCCTAGTGTATACGATAGTGTTAGTGTTCGCTGATTGGCACGAACTCGGTGGGCTGAAGGGCTGTTTCCGCGCTATAATCTTGAAAGTCTAAAGTGACTCCAGCTTTGCAGGAAATGGGGTTAACATCTTTTGGCAGGAAATGGCCTTGAAAACCACTCATCAATTACTCATTTGGATGCTGGTGACTTGGCCAATTAATCCTTTGGAAGGACATTTAAAATGTGATGAACTTTTACAGAACAGGGAAATTAATCAAATTTAACTACCCCAGTTGTAAATTTATGGCCTGCCTAAATAGTAAGAGCCCTACTGCAGCAGTTTTTTAATGCAAGTAGCGCAGTTCTCAACACGACACCTTCCTGATATAAGTAATCATCAATATGTATCTGGGCTCAAGCAGCACTGTCACTGTCTTCTAATAACAATTCAGCCTTTCCTTCTCAGAGACACAGAATCTTTCTTGGTCTCTTCTTGCTCCTTCGCAAAATCTATTACCTCCCAATGTTGAATTACCTCTCTGCCCAATCAATAATGTGTCTTAAAAGCAAATTGATAATCACTACCAAGGAAGCACAATGAATGATACCATACCTTGTGTCTGGATTGGGTTGAAGAATGGGAACTTATCCTGATAGAGGTGTTCGAAGGCACTGTTCCGCAATGCTGACACAGGCAACGGCTGCAAGTCCAGCAGCTCAGTGGGAGGAGGATACTTCTCTGGAAGAATCAGATGTCGGAATGAAACTGGAAGTTGAGTCTCGCAGGCTGCAAGGGAAGTAACAGGATGCTCAATCAGTGGGATTTTCAAAACCAAGAATTATTAAAGAAAGCTGAATGAAAAAAACATAGACTTTAGCAAGGCTGTTGACAAAATCTCACATGTAGGCTTGGCCAGGCGTTTACAACCCAAGAATCCACATGTGTTGGCAAATCAGCTTGCCAACAAAATCAGTTTTGTGATAGAAGGCTAGTGACTAGTGGTTGAGGGGTGATTTTCTGACTAAGTCTGTAGCCAGCGGTGTACCAAAGGGATCAGCGTTGTGACCTTGTTGTTTGTCATATATACAAATGAATTGGATAATAATGGAGGTGGACTGATTAGTAAGCTTGCAGAGAACACAAACATTGGCTGAGTAATAGATACTGAGGGATGTGAAAGGATATAGAGTATTACAACTCAGACAGAAAGTTTCGTGGAGTGACAGCAGATGGAATTTAATCCAGACAAGTGTGAGCTAATGCAATTTGGGATGTCAAACACTGACAAGACACTGTCAAGACATATACGGTAAATAGCAGCAAACTCAGGAGTGTTACTGTACACTCATGTACCGAGATAGTGTTGCAATGTTATAGCGTTACAGTTACAGAGAAATGACAAATGAAAGAAGTGCAAGGGCACAATGGGGTAGGTTGGGAGATTGGGACTACACCCTAGTTTATAAGAGCACCGTTCAGTAGTGTGAGTGGGGAATAAGTTGTTCCTGAATCTGGTGGTTACTGCTTTCAAGCTTTTGTATCTTCTGCATTAGAGAGGGTAGAGGGAACGGCCGGGGTGTCAAAGGTCTTTGATTCAAAATAGTGGGATGCCTTTAAAAGTGTGCTGACAAGAATATAGGACATGTACAGTGCCCTCCATAATGTTTGGGAAGAGACCCATCATTTATTTATTTGCCTCCACAATTTGAGATTTATAATAGAAAAAAAAATCACATGTGGACATTGTCAGATTTTATTAAAGGCCATTTTTATACATTTTGGTTTCAGCATGTAAAAATTACAGCTGTGTTTATACATAGTCCCACCATTTCAGGGCACCATAATGTTTGGGACACATGGCTTCACAGGCAATTGTAATTGCTCAGGTGTGTTTAATTGCCTCCTTAATGCAGGCATAAGAGAGCTCTCAGCACCACCACGAGGACCAAAGTTGTGCCAATGAAAGTCAAAGAAGCCATTATGAAACTGAGAAACAAGAATAAATCTGTTAGAGACATCAGCCAAACCTTAGGCTTACCAAAATCAACTGTTTGGAACATCATTAAGAGAGAGCACTAGTGAGCTTACTAATCGCAAAGGGACTGGCAGACACATCCAATCTGCTCAAGTTCAAACAAAATGCTTCAATACTCATTGGCCGGCGGTTCAATCTACAGCATGACAATAATCCCAAGCCAGACTGATTCCCGGGATGTCAGGACTTTCATATGAAGAAAGACTGGATAGACTTGTACTCACTAGAATTTAGAAGATTGAGGGGGGAATATTTCTTTATTTCTTACAGAAACTTACAAAATTCTTAAGGGGTTGGACAGGCTAGATGCAGGAAGATTGTTCCCGATGTCGGGGAAGTCCAGGACAAGGGGTCACAGTTTAAGGATAAGGGGGAAATCTTTTAGGACCGAGATGAGAAAAACATTTTTCACACAGAGAGTGGTGAATCTGTGGAATTCTCTGCCACAGAAGGTAGTTGAGGCCAGTTCATTGACTATATTTAAGAGGGAGTTGGATGTGGCCCTTGTGGCTAACGGGATCAGGGGGTATGGAGAGAAGGCAGGTAAGGGATACTGAGTTGGATGATCAGCCATGATCATATTGAATGGTGGTGCAGGCTCGAAGGGCCGAATGGCCCACTCCTGCACCTACTTTCTATGTTTCTATGTTTCTATACTGCTAAAGCAACAAAGGAGTTTTTCAAAGCTAAAAAATGGTAAATTCTTCAGTGGCCAAGTCAATCACCCGATCTGAACCCAATTGAACATGCCTCTTATATGCCAAAGAGAAAACTGAAGGGGACTAGCCCCCAAAACAAGCATAAGCTAAAGATGGCTGCAATACAGGCCTGGCAGAGCATCACCAGAGAAGATGCCCAGCGATTCATGGTGATATCCATGAATCGCAAACTTCAAGCAGTCATTGCATGCAAAGGATATGCAACAAAATACTAAACATGACTACTTTCATTTACATGACATTGCCGTGTCCCAAACATTATGGTGCCCTGAAATGGGGGGACTATGTCTAAACACTGCTCTAATTTCTACATGGTGAAACCAAAATGTATAAAAATTGACTTTATTAAAATCTGACAATCTGTACTTTAACCACATGTGATTTTTTTTCTATTGCAAATCTCAAATTGTGGAGTACAGAGGCAAATAAATAAATGACGGGTCTTTGTCCCAAACATTACGGAGGGTGCTGTATGTTCCTGAGTGCAGGGCAAGGCAAGTGAGCCTAAGGAAGCTTAGATAACATGAGAATTTTTGAAAACATGACATCAAAAATAAGGAGGAGGCATGGGACAGGTAATAAATAGGCAGCTAGGTTCAAGTGTATCCCTGGAGGGGTTTTGGAAACTGAGGAGCACGCTAAAGGAGGAAATCAGGGCAAAAGAGGGGTCAGGATATAGACCTGTCAGATAATAATAAGGATAATACAAAAATAGTTTATGTACATTAAGGGAAAAGGTGGGAACTGGAGAGAGAATATGGCCCCTCAGGAATAAAAGCGGTCATCTCTGTGTGGAGATGGGCAAGGTCCTGAATGAGTATTTCTCCTCTGTTTTTACTGTGAAGAAAGACACAAGGACCAGGGAACTTGGGAGTAGTCAATGGAAGTGTCCTGAGGACATGGGGGCTGCTGAACGTCATAATGCATTTAGATAGACGAAGGCTGATTAGGAATAGTCAGCACGATTTTGTACGTGGGAGATCATGTCTCATTAATCTGTTTTTGAGTTTTTTTGAAGATGTAACCAAAAAGGTTGATGAGGGCGGAGCTGTAGATGTTGTCTCGTGTGTAGGAAGGAACTGCAGTTGCTGGTTTAACCAAAGATAGACACAAAAAGCTGGCGTAGCTCAGCGGGACAGGCGGCATCTCTGCCTGGACCCGAAACATTACCCATTCCTTCTCTCCAGAGATGCTGCATGTCCCGCTGAGTTACTCCAGCTTTTTATGCCTATCTGTAGATGTTGTCTATATGGATTTCAGCAAGGCATTTGACAAGGCTCCGCATGGTAGGCTGCTCAGGAAGGTTAGATCACATGGGATCCAAGGGGAGGTAGCTGACTGAATAGAAAATTGGCTTCATGGAAGAAAGCAGGGTGATAGTGGAAGTTTTTTTTGTACTGCAGGTCTGTGACTAATGGTGTGCCTCAGGGTTCGGTCGCCAGGCCCATCACTACTTGTGGTTTATATTCAATGATTTGGATAAGATCGTATAAGGCATGATTTGCGAGTTTGCTCTTACACATGATTAGTAAGTTTGCAGATGACACTAAAGTGGGTGTTATTGTAGATATTGGAGATGGTCATCAAAAGTTACCGCAGGATCTTGATTAGTTGGGCAAATGGGCAGAGGAATGCTTAATCGAGTTTAATTGCAGATAAATGTGAGATGCTGCATTCTGGGAAGTCCAACCAAGGCATGACCTTTACAGTAAATGGCAGGGCTCTGGGGAGTGTTGTAGAGCAGAGGGATCTAATAGTGCAGGTACACAGTGCATTGAAAGTGGCTTTGCAGGTAGATAGAGTGGTCAAGAAGGCTTTTGGCACAATGGCCTTCATCAGTCAATGTTTTGGTGTAGAAGTTAGGATGTTATGTTTCAGTAATACAAGGCACTGGTAAGCCACAGTTAGTACTGTGTTCAGTTTTGGTCACCTTGCTAGAGGAAAGATGTTAAACTGGAACAAATGCAGAGAAGATTTACGAAGATGTTGGCAGGACCTAAGGGCCTAAGCTATAAGGAGAACTTGGACAGGCCAGGACTGTATTCCTTGGAGTGTAACATGAGAGGTAATCTAATAGAAGTGTATAAGATCATGAGGGGTATAGATGGGGTAGATGCACAATCACAAAACCAGAGGGCATAGGTTTATGATGAGAGGGGAAAGATTTAATAGGAACTTGAGGGGTCATGTTTTCATTGACAGGGTGGTGTGTATATAGAATGAGCTGCCGGAGGAGGTAGTTGAGGCAGGTACTATAACAACATTTTAAATACATTAGGTAAATGGATAAGACAGGTTTAGAGGAATATGGGCCGAACGTGGGCAGTTGGGACTAGTGTAGATGGGGTGCCTTGGACGGCGTGGGCAAGCTGGGCTGAAGGGCCTGTGTCCATCCTGTATGATTCTATGACTATGAGTGGACTGTATATTTATAAGGAGAGGTTGGATAGGCTGGTTATATTCTCACTGGATAGTGGGAAGCTGAGGAGTGACCTTTTGGATTTTAATAAAATTAAGGGTATATAGTCAAGAGCCAGTTTCCTAGGGAAAGCAAATCTAAAACCAGAGGGCACAGATTTAAGATAAGAGGGAAGAAATCTAAAAGACATGCAAGCGGCAAGTTTTTCACAGATGGTGATGGATATCTGGAATAAGATATAAAGTGGTAAAGGCGGGTACAATTACATTTAGATTAGATTAGAGATACAGCACGGAAACAGGCCATTCGGCCCACCGAGTCTGTGCCGACCAGTGATCCTCCCACAACAACGTTATCCTACACACACTAGGGACAATTTACAATTATACCAAGCCAATTAAACTACAAATCTGGAATGTGGGAGGAAACCGGAGGTCCCAGAGAAAACCCACACAAATCACTGGGAAAACGTACAACCTCCGTACAGACAAGACCCACAGTCAGGATTCAACCCGGGTGTGTGGCTCTGTGAGGCAGCAATTCTGTCTCACAACCAGGTGTGCCGCGTTAAAAGACATTTGGACAGATTCTTTGAATAGGAAAGGATAGAGGGATACGGATTAGTGTAAGTCATCACCAGCAGCATGGATGAATTGGGCTGATGGGCCATTTCTACACTGTAAACTTTGACTAAGATAACTTTAAGGTATCTTCCCAGCAGTGACAAAGAGACCATTATTAAATTTGGCCCTACACATACCAGTTGGCTAACTTTAATCTATAAATGATAGCAGAATCCAGTGCTTGCCATTGATGTTACATAGAGAAGAACACGTTTCTGCCCTTGCCAGCTGCAGTTTGGAATGCAAGTTTACTCACAGAGCCAGCAATCGGACACCACTCTGATGAAATACTGTGGAGGGAGAGGCTCAAAGACGGGCACAAAGAACATGACCAGATGCTCATCCTGTGCATATTTTGACTTCAGAAGGAAGTACTCATTGTGCAGAATCACTTCACTGTCCACATCCTCAACGAGGATCCAGAATGCTTCTGAGGATCCGTGAATCTGTCGCAAAAGAGAAGCAAGATGTCATCAACAATTACCAACTCATTCGTTTAGACAAAGATCAGAAATCCTGCCACAAGATTCTCCACCTTCAGTTGCTAGATAGGAACTTTAAAATATTCAATTTGTTTACAATTAGAACATAGAAGAGTACAGCACAGGAACAGACCCTTCTGTCCACAATGTCTGTGCCAAACTTGATGCCAAGACAAACTCTTACCTGCTTGCACATGATCCAATCCCTGCAGATCAAGTACCAAATGTCTCTTAAACGTCACTATTTAATCTGACCACACCACCACCCCTGGCAGCACCTTTCACTCACCACACTCTGTGTAAAATAAAACCTGCCTTGTGCATCTCCTTTCAACTTTTCCCCTCTCACCGTAACACCATGCCCTTCTGAGGAAAGCACTTAAGTTTACAGTGTCGCTTGGACATTTAGGGTGGAAAATAAACCCATTGACAATATTTTCAATTGAATTTTCTTCTGAAGAGGGGAACGTAACTCACTCTACCTTCTCATCCCACTGGAAGTCAGGCGTGATGGTGAGTTCCACTTTCAGCGTTGAGCGTGTGATTGGCTGAATGTGAACGGAGAGCTCCAGTTTCGGGAATTGGTGAATGTACTTGTGGATTGTCTTGCCCATCTTTGGCATTCGGATCAACTCACCTGTTTGGAAAAAAAGGTGGAAGTAATCAATTGGTGACCAAACCTTCGAGCACATCCAAACCTTAGAGTCAAGAATGTTTTATTGTCATGTGTTCCAAAACAGAAGAATGAAATTCCTATTCTTACAACTTTCAACTGAAAATATCAACGCCTATGTCACCCCATTGTGGCCACTTGAGCAACTGCAAGTAGATGATATTCAACATGGTGCTGCTGCCATAGCAGGACAGCCTTAACACAGGGAAAGCCCATCACCAACACAATCATTTTACAAACCAGTGAGCCTACAGTCTGGTTGGAAGATAAAATCCCACACAGTCATTAATGCATAGTTCTTACCAATTTCGTTATGATTCAAGTCGTACAGTCGCTCAAATGGGAAATTTTTCTTTTCAATTTTCTTGATGACTTCCTCTGGCAGCTTCCTAAACTGACGCAGAGGCGACATTGACTGCCACCTGCGGGAAGTACAGAGCAATCAGTTGTTGATCGCACAAGCAGCACTACTAACTACCGACCAGCGCCACAATACACCAGAGGTTACAATTGCAAGCCACCACATAATTACATTCTCCAAAAGAGAACAGCAGTCAGACATTGAGTGAAGAACTGGTTCAAACACTCCTCTCAGTCTGAGAGGACATATGTTTACGGTGAGATGGATAAGAGTTAATATAAACCTGAGGGGAAACTTTTTCCACAGGAGGGTGGTGGGTATGTGGACAAGGATGCCAGAGGAGGTAGTTGAATCAGGTACTTGGACATGTACGTGGATAACAAACGTTTAGAGGGATGTGGGTGAATGGGACTAGATTATGCAGGGCATCTTGGTTGGTTGGCATAGTTGAGTTGGGCCAGAGGGCATGTTTCCGTGCTGTATGACTCTATGATTCAAATTCAGCTCAAATGTATTCACAACTATGTAACACTCATAAGGGTGGGTACGGCACAGATCCTGGTCCACAGACACCACTTAATTACATTCAACAGTGGCTGGGAGACCGAGCAGATGGAGTGAAGAAACAAGAACCTATTTATCACAATTTCAGCACACTTCACAGGAGATTAGAACCAGTTCATATTATTTATAAAGTGGTGATGTGAGGGAATACGGTGGCCAAGATCCTCACAGATAAAAGCAATTCATTTAATAACCAGATCACCAACTACATGCTGTCTTTCGATTCCCAGAACAACCCTTTTCTTCCAGGGCCTCCTTCATTGCCAGAGTGAGGCCACACGCAAACTGGAGGAACTGAACCTCATATTCTCCTTGTGTATGAACATTGAATTCTCCAATTGTAGATAACTAACTAACCAACAACCCCAATCTTTCCCTTTGTTATTGTTTATTGTATGTATTATCCTTGTAATAATCGATATTTATTTTTTAAATCTTCCCTTGTGTCCCACCTGGATATGCACCCACCTCTCTCACCACCCCCCCCCCCCCCTTCCCTCTCCCTCTGTCCCCTTCCACCTTCAGACTTTCCTTTGGCCTCACGTTTCAAGCCTCTTCTCTTATCTAACAACCTTTTGTCTCCTTTTCATTTCTGCCTTTGATCTGCAATCAACCCCTCTCATCTGTATCCACCCTTCATTTACCTGCCCCACCTCTCTTCCTGCTCTCTCAACCCCATTATAACCCATCTGAAGAAGGATGCCAACCCAAAACATCACCTATCTATATCCTCCAGAGATGGTGCTTGACACTCTGAGTTGCTGCAGCACTTTGTGTTTATTTTTGCATTCCTTCCATGTTAAACAGGATTACGAGTTCTCCAAATTCTAAAAAGGGAATACCAAAGGCCAGACCTTATTTAACAATATACGTGCGGCCGAATGGGTGGTCTGAACGTGGCTAGTTGGGATACATTGTGTTCCCTAGCACAAGCACCTGGCTTGAAGGTGTTTGTGGATGAGAGCCAAGTAGCTTCTTGTGTTATTTTATACAGATAGCTGATGATTCTTTTATAACGAGTCCAGGACAGGGATAGACACAAAAAGCTGGAGTAACTCAGCGGGACAGGCAGCATCTCTGGAGAGAAGGAATGGGTGATATTTCAGGTCCAGGACAGGACTTAGCTTCAGTTTCTTACATTCGTTTGTCAATCATCTTGCAGAGATTCACAGTCTTGTCCGTCAGCTGGGCCCAACCTCGGTGTAAAACGATTTCAAAAATACAACGCATCAGACGCCCTGCAGACTGAAACATAATTGGAAAAAATGTTCAAAATAGGCAATGTAACAGAGGTTCAATACTTGTGTAAGCGACTCCAGCACCTCCCATACAGTGGAGAGTTAGCAAATCAGAACTGCAGAACAAACAAGAAACTAAGACCAATGCCAAACCAAATGAACCCACTGTACCCAGTAACGCACCTGAGTGACGTAGACCATATCCGCCATCAGTGCAAACCCTTCCAGCTTCAGCTGGGAGATGTAGGCTTGCAGCAGCACATTTATCTGAAACACAGGATTAGGAAAAGTGATAATGGATTATCAAACACAGCATTCCAATGTTTTTGTGTGTAGGCATAGCAACCACACCTGCAAATTCCACACAGGTAGCAGCCAAGGCCAGGATTGAACACAGGTCTCTGGTGCTATGGAGCAGCAGGTCTACCAGCTTTAAAAGAGATGATCTGATATAAAATAACCAGAACTCCTCACCCCACAACTCACTTATACTGACAATATACTCTGATATAAAGCTGGTAGAACTGCTGGTAGAGCTGCTGTCTCACAGCACCAGACATCTTGGGTCAATCCTGACCTCAGGTGCTGCCTGTGTTGAGTTTGCACGTTCTCCCTGTGGTGTTCCTCCAGGTGCTCCGGTTTCCCCCCACATTCGAAAGAGGTATGGGGTTGTTGGTCAATTGACCTCTGTAAATTATCCCCGGTGTATAAAGGGAGTTGATGCAAAGGTGGGATAACTTAGAATAAATGTAGCAGGTCAATGTGGACTTGGTGGGCCGAAGGGGCCCTTTCCATGCTTTATCTCTAAATTAACCACACTTCCTCACCCCACACCTCATTTACACTGACGTGGCACCGTTATAAAAGGTCACACAGACCCCAATCACCAATCTCATGTATAATACCATAGCATAGAATCCAAGATGCATCTATATTTTTATATTACTAAAACTCTCATCTTGTTTGTTTGTATGTAAGCGCGTGTGTTCCCGAAACGCCGCCAAAACGGTATACGATAGTGCTACAATTTTTGGCCCACCTTATGAACTATTGTCCTGTGATGTAAATGAAACAAGTTTTGTTCAGATTGATGATATATTTTACAAGTTATTCACATTTTAAACTAAAAGGACTTTCTACTTGCCCTGCCTATCAGCTGCGTTCGACATCACAATGACATCACAATGGAATCGTATTTTAGAATTTCATTCTAAAATAACTCAGTTTTAATCAAATTCTTCTGTTTTCATTAACAGCTAACATTGTGTTTAGGTTATTTTAAAGAAAATCATTGAGAATTTCATTTTAAAAAAAAATCTTGTTTTTATTGTTGGGGGTGGGATAGGGAGGAGGTGAGGAGTGGGGGAGCAGAAAAAACGTGATTTTCATTCTTAATTTCTTTTTTTTTTAAAACATCTCGATTTTCATTGTGCGGGGTGGGATGGGGGAGGTGAGGAGTGGGGGAGCAGAGGGGATAGTGGGAGAGGAGGGGGTAGGGAGGGGAGAGGGGTTATGGAGGGAGAGAGTGACTGAGGGTACTGGAAAGGAGAGGGAGGAAGAGGTGTGGGAGGGGAGGAGGAACGGGGAAAGAAGAGGGAGGGTGAAGAGGAGGGGGAGAGAGTGCTGGGGATGAGGGGGAATGGAGGAGGATTGCGTAGGATAAGGGGTGGTGAGGTAATGGTGGAGGGGTGAGGGGAGGAAGCAGAGGAGGGTTGGTGGAGGGTGGGGAGAGGGAGAATAATGAAGGAGGGGAATAGGGGACTGAAGAGGGAGAGTGAGATGCGTTCACATTGATCTTATCTTTTACAAGTTATTGCCATTTTGAACTTTAGAAACATTGCAGTCGCGCTCCCACTTGCCGGCCGCGGCTGTGCACTTGGGGGAGGGTTGCCGTGACTTGCGTCACAACGAGGATCTCTGGCGTCACAACAGCAACCCGCCAGCCTCGCCTGCGTAGTTGAGGGCTATGGGCCAGTGGTGGAATATTGCGTTGGGGACGGGCCCAACGGGTCCACACTTGGTCTAGTATTTTATAAATATCACAGTCAACCCAATTTTCCCACATGACATATTGCCTTTTTCCCCCAACATAGATACGGCAGTCCCTTCTTATCAAATAGTCACAGAAATTATTCAACCATTCCCATTACAGATAATCCATTAAAGTCACAGCTCCCCAATCATTCAAACCTGACAGAAACATGGAAAAATAAATGCAGGAGTAGGCCATTCGGCCCTGCTTTTTCCCCATATCTATTGATTTCTATAGCCCTAAGAGCTAAATCTCATATTCCACAGATTCACGACTCTCTGGGTGAAGAAGCTTTTCCTCATCTCAGTCCTAAATGGACTACACCTTAATCTTAAACTGTGACACCTGGTTCTGGACTCCCCCAACATCGGGAACATTTTGCCTGCATCTACCCTGTCCAATCCTTTAATCATTGTATATGTTTCTATAAGATATCCTCTCATCCTTCTAAATTCCAGTGAATACAAGCCCAGTTGACCCATTCTTTCATCATATGTCAGTCCCGCCATCCCGGAAATTAACCTGGTGAACCTATGCTGCACTCCCTCAATAGCAATAATGTTCTTCCTCAAATTAGGAGACCAAAATTGCACACAATACTCCAGGTGCGGTCTCACCAGGGTCATGTACAACTGCAGTAGGACCTCCTTGCTCCTATCTTGTTCTCCACTACACGTGTAGGAAAGAACTGCAGATGCTGGTTTAAATCAAAGGTAGACACAAAATGCTGGAGTAACTCAGCGGGACAGGCAAGCATTTCTGGAGAGAAGGAATGGGTTGTAGGCAAGAAATGTAGATGCTGGTTTAAATCGAAGGCAGATACAAAATGCCCAGTGGGACAGACAGCATCTCTTGTCTCGATCTGAAACATTCCCCATTCCTTCTCTACAGAGATGCTGCCTGTCCCGCTGAGTTACTCCAGCATTTTGTGTTTACTCTCCACTACACATTCCAGGCCTGTCAGAGATGCCAATTCCTCTTTTCCCAGCACATGACAACTGGAAAACGCCCCAAAGTGCTTCTGGAGAGCAGCTGTAGACGTGCATTTCAAATGTCCAAATGATGATATCACACAGCATCATTCTCAACTTTTGAATCCCTTAATGTCCATTTCTACCAAGCCTGACTCCACAGCATGTGCATAGTTAAGAAGGAAAGAACTTGGTTGAAACAGCCAGATCTCTGCCATACCTTTGCACTCGGCTCTTCAATGCTTTCTTTGACGGGAATAGGAACTCTTTCCAACAACTTCTGGAGTTCAAGTTTCTCTTCCTAAGAGGGAGAGATAAGAGGTGAATCTTCATTGTTTGCGACAAGATATAGTGGAAGCATGATGCAAAAATGCTGGGTGCATATCTATGGCAGAGCCATCTAGCAATAAAAATAGCAGAGCCTTCAAACCTCAGCCCCGTAATGTTCGATTACCCCTTTAGACCAAACATCTACTTCAACCCTGAATATATTGTGTGAATCTTTACATAGAAACATGGAAAATAGTAAACAGGAGTTGGCTATTTGATGGGGCGGAAGATTGCAACCTTCACGTGGTCCACCCTGTTTCAACGAATGCAATCAACCCAGCGTGCACAATCAAATAAGATCAAATAGAACAGGTTGTCCTACAACTTTAGGCTGTGCACGCAATATGCAACAAGAAGAAGACGGCTATTCGATAGTTTGTGCTGCTCCACCATACAGCATGATCCTGGCTGACCATCCATATTCAGTCTCCTGTTCCAGCCTTCCCCCATATGTTATCCCTCTAACCACATGAACAATATCCAATTCCTTACTGAATACATGTAATCAAGTAGCTTGATATTTTTCAGTGCTAAAGGATTCCACAGGTTCATCATTCTATTTCTTGTTATCTCAGAAGGAATTTCTCCTGATCTCAGTCTTAAATGCTTACCCCATATCTTTGAAACTGTAACCCCTGGTGTGGACTCCAGGTCATCAGGAACATCTTCTTCCATCTAACCTGTCCTGTTAGAATTTTGAAGGATTTTATGGGATCCCATTATTCCAAAGTCTCCTCTAAAGCCTAAACGAGCAAATCTTCATATGTTGGCCCTGGAGTCCCACAGATTCACTGGTTCTCCCTCATCTATTTGCATCTCAAAACATTCCAGCAAGTTTGATGCCTTCTTCACCACCCTGTCCGCTACTCCCTACATCACCACTGATGTTCGGGAGTCTCCAATACAACCGTTGCTAACATGTTCTGTCCTTGTGTTTTCTAGATGCTCTCATACAGATTTCATAGCAGTTTCTTGGAGCTAATATACTCCCTCGCTATTGTATAATTTTCTTCTTTTAGTAACAATGCTATTCCACCTTCTTTCCCTAACATTCCTGAACTTTAAGTACCTCTAGATGGTCCATTTTCACACCCTGCAATAATATCTCCTTAATCACAATGGTGGCATCGCTAGTTAAATCTATTTGCAAATTGAATTCATCTACCTTATCGTGAACACATTGGGCCCAAACTGAAACGCCACCTATCCATGTGCTCCAGAAATGCTGCTTGACTTGCCGTGTTACTCCAGCACTTTGTGCCTTAAGGTTTGCCCTTTAAAATTGCTGGTTATTTTAACATTATTTCACATGATACTCCTGTTTGCCTTGCACTCCTGAACTCCCTGTCCTACGTTGTCTTTTAGTTTCCTGTTATTTTATTTTTACTCGTTTTTTCAACTTCAATCTTCCTGCTCAGGTTTCCCTCCCGTTGCCAGTTTAATTTACAGTGGCTTGCAAAAGTTTTCATACCCCTTGAACTTTTCCACATTTTGTCACGTTACAACCACAAACGTAAATGTATTTTATTGGGATTTTATGTGATAGACCAACACAAAGTGGCGCATAATTGTGAAGTGGAAGGAAAATGATACATGGTTTTCAAATTTTTTTACAAATAAAAAACTGAAAAGTGTGGCGTGCAAAAGTATTCAGCCCCCTTTACTCTGATACCCCTAAATAAAATCCAGTGAAACCAATTGCCTTCAGAAGTCACCTAATTAGTAAATAGAGTCCACTTGTGTGTAATCTAATCTCAGTATAAATACAGCTGTTCTGTGAAGGCCTCAGAGTTTTGTAAGAGAACATTAGTGAACAAACAGCATAATGAAGCCCAAGGAACACACCAGACAGGTCAGGGATAAAGTTGTGGAAAAGTTTAAAGCAGGGTTAGGTTATAAAAAAATATCCCAAGCTTTGAACATCTCACGAAGCACTGTTCAATCCATCATCCGAAAATGGAAAGAGTATGGCACAACTGCAAACCTACCAAGACATGGCCATCCACCTAAACTGACAGGCCGGGCAAGGAGAGCATTGATCAGAGAAGCCGCCAAGAGGCCCATGGTAAGTCTGGAGGAGCTGCAGAGATCCACTGCTCAGGTGGGAGAATCTGTCCACAGGACAACTATTAGTCGTGCACTCCACAAATCGGGCCTTTGTGGAAGAGTGGCAAGAAGAAAGCCATTGTTGAAACAAAGCCATAAGAAGTCCCGTTTGCAGTTTGCCACAAGCCATGTGGGGGACCCAGCAAACATGTGGAGGAAGGTGCTCTGGTCTGATGAGACCAAAATTGAAGTTTTTGGCCTAAATGCAAAATGTTATGTGTGGCAGAAAACTAACACTGCACATCACCCTGAACACACCATCCCCACTGTGAAACATGGTGGTGGCAGCATCATTCTGTGGGGATGCTTTTCTTCAGCAGGGACAGAGAAGCTGGTCAGAGTTGATGGGAAGATGGATGGAGCCAAATACAGGGCAATCTTGGAAGAAAACCTGTTAGAGTCTGCAAAAGACTTGAGACTGGGGCGGAGGTTCACCTTCCAGCAGGACAACGACCCTAAACATACAGCCAGAACTACAATGGAATGGTTTAGATCAAAGCATACTCATGTGTTAGAATAGCCCAGTCAAAGTCCAGATCTAAATCCAATTGAGAATCTCTGAGAAGACTTGAAAATTGCTGTTCACAGACGCTCGCCATCCAATCTGACTGAGCTTGAGCTATTTTGCAAAGAAGAATGGGCAAAAATTTCAGTCTCTAGATGTGCAACTTTGGAAGAGACAAACCCCAAAAGACTTGCAGCTGTAATTGCAGTGAAAGGTGGTTCTACAAAGTATTGACTCAGGGGGGCTGAATACTTTTGCACGCCACACTTTTCGGTTTTTTATTTGTAAATAAATTTCGAAACCATGTATCATTTTCCTTCCACTTCACAATTATGCACCACTTTGTGTTGGTCTATCACACAATATCCCAATAAAATACATTTACGTTTGTGGTTGTAACGTGACAAAATGTGGAAAAGTTCAAGGGGTATGAAAACTTTTGCAAGCCACTGTAAATCCTCTCCAACAGCCCATGAAAGCATCGGTTCCGATCCTGTCCACTTGTAACCTGTCCCATGTACACATTGCCCTCACTGGTCCCAATGTAATCCATACATATAATCTGATTTCATATCCTGTTCCTATTCTCTGTGGTGCTGCTACAGGACACAATCCTGAGATTATACCAGAAGTCCTGGAATCTAATTTATCTCTGAACTCTTCATTTCCTTTTGCCTGACCTCATGGCCTTTTCTACCTTTGTTGTTGACACTAACATGCAGACCTCCCAACATTTGATTGTCAAAATTCATAATATTTCCCCTCAAAATTCATATTTTTAAATGAAAATTCATAATATGTCGCGGCGCCTATTCGGGGTCCCATGTCACAAATTCTAAATTGTGAAGAAGTATTTTAAATGCCAAAATGTGAAAAAGGTACATGTATGCTGAAACATTTATAATTCTTTGTTAAACTTTGATAAACTTGGCACTAGACTCACCTTCATTTCTCTCACTTGGGGTTGTTGCCGGCGGCTATGCGCCTGCGCACTGGTGCAGATCTGCCGTGCGCACTTGGGTTTGATCCCCACTGCGGGCCCGGCAACCCTCCCCCACTGCGCACGCGCGGCCACTAGCGCGCGGCCACTGGGGCCCGGCACCCTTGCGCGGCCACTTGCGCTTCACCATAGTAAAAAATATCTGTGGGGGATCAAAATGAGACTCCATGACCGAGACATAATTCATTTCTGCTGCAGAAATTTCTACATCATGGAAGAATAATTCATTGCTAATTTCTACAGGAAGAACAAGTCTCTCCAGCAAAAAGCAACCTAGATTCACTCACCTCTCGTACAGTAATGTTCTTGAACTCAGAGGACAGTGAAAAGACTCTGAACAACTCAATCTCACTGAGGGTGGGTTTCAGTAGCTGATTGTAGGTGGCCATACTTTCATGTGTGATGTAATAGTGACTTGCAATACGGCCCAGATCAGTCACCTGCACAAGACGGTTTAGGATTAATGGGATAAAACATCTGATCCACAAAAAATCCAGTAACAAACAACATATTCATTAGAATTCAGTACAGTTTGGTTAATAATTATCTTTTAAATGATTAAAAACTACAAAATCGGCATGAAAAATACACATACGTTTGATTCGGGTATCTGAGGTTTCTTAGAATCTTGGTCACGTTGCGTGTAATTTCCCAATTTAAAGATAGATTTAAGAAAGGCACACAGTGCTGAAATAAGTCAGCGGGTCAAGCAGCAACTCTGGAGAACATGGATAGGTGACGTTCAATTTGAAGAATGGCCCTGACCCAAAACATCACCGGTATACGTTCACCAGAGATGTTGCCTGACCCGCTGTGCTTTTCCAGCACTTCGTGTCTTTTTTGATAAACTGCCGTCAGCAGTTCCTTGTATCCACATCCTTCTGATGATAGATTAGTTGTGACTGCCAACTGTTAAAACTTTGCACTTACCTGAAAGTTTCCGCCTTTTTTGTCATACTTTACAAGATTGTTCTTGTCGAGGATGAGTGAAGCAGTGTGGACGAGATCCAATCGGCGCTGCTCCAGCAGGGGATCACTCTTCAACTCATCGTGCGATATCCCATACAGATTGGCGGTTCGTAGCATCCGGATGTAGAGGTATGTATACCCCAACCAATTAATGGCATCCTGCATGGCAAAAACACTTAAACTTCAGATTCTATTGATGGTCTGTCAAGGTGATTTCTCAACTTTGGAACTCTGGTAAACTCAGAGAAGGTGAAACCTTTCACTGTGGCCTGGACTTAATCCATATTGTCAATAGTAACCCGAGGTCCCTACAACACATGGGCTTCTCACCTTGGCAGTCTGGACATTTCCCAGGACAATCTCCGCATTGAGCATGTCAGGGAGTCTGGTGATCATCTGGCTCTCAATGGGCAGCTGCTGGTTGAGAAGGGACAGGTAGTACTGCAACTCGCCATGCGATGTGATCAGGATGCCTTCGCCCTTGGTATCATACTGCGGTCGCCCTGCACGGCCCAACATCTGCAACACATTAACATCAACACATTAACAGGCCCTTCGCCCCTTAATGGCTGTGCCGGACATGAAGCCAAGAGCAACTCTCATCTGCCTTCATATAATCCATATT